>JAHLJT010009436.1:13153195-13208195 GCA_031308135.1 Acheta domesticus
CGCTGAGTGGGGCCGGGCCGGGCAGGGCCGGGTCGGACGTGCGATAAGGAGCAAATTAATCACGGGACGCGGCGATCTGTTGCTTCCCGTCGCGTGGGGGCGACGCCCGCGGTGGCGGAACAGCACCGCTCAACAGCCTGACAACTGAAGGTCCTCTACGCGAGCTGCGGAAGCCAGGAATAAATTGCAATATTAACATAGAAAATATAGATGTGAATTCGCTTATTAAAGTGGTTATTGAAAAAACCTAGCCAGCCCCTCGCCGGCCTGGATAGCCGAGGTCACCTAGGCTGAAGGGCCGTAACTGCCTCGGCTCCAGGGGCGCGGGGATCGAATCCCGCCTCGGGCATGAGTGTTTAGATGTGGTCGAGTTCTACGTGTACTTCCTATAGTTAAACAGTAACGCTGTATGACTACATTGTTACAGAGAGACATAAAACAAAGGCCAGCTCCAACACTTCGAGCTGGCGTGTGCGGAGAAATTCGGCTACCGTAAAGTGGCAAATGTTCTTATTCGTGCGTGATGGAATGTAAAAAATTACTCATGGCACAGTGGTTTACAGTATTTAAAATGCAAGATTTAATTTCAAATTTAATGACTGACCAGGCAAGAAAATATTCACAAATTTCTAATTCGGTACTACCGGCAAGCGTTCGCTTATTCGTAACGCTCATCTGTGAAGACAAGGGGATCAAGCACTGCATTTCTTGGATATATATATATATATATATATATATATATATATATATAATATATATAAATATATAGTGTGTGTGATATATATATTGTGTGTGTATATATATATATATATACACACACACACACACACACACACACACACAAACGCTGTACTGTATTCGTATAAGACATTAGTTCACAAAGAAAATTTGTTACAATGTTATTCTGCGGATTCGTCCCGAATTTATTTTAACAAAGTAAATAGAGCTTGTTTTATACTTAATCTAACGGCTCTATTACTCGTGCTTAACTTTCTAAATTCAAGAATACAAAGCCAACTGCAAGCAGATCAAAGGCGATTCTTTTTTTCTATCAACTTACAGAGAAGGAAAAAGAGTGGGGGGATGTGAGCCAACGGTGAAGATAACGTGACAATGCCAAAGACGAAATCGCCAACCGAAGCAGCGCTGAGGGACCGAAGCAGCGATGACGATCGACACCTCCTCACACGCGTGCGTGTATTCTACATTGCATACAAGTTAGTTAATGTAGTTAGTTAATGCCTTATGGCGAGACTCGGGCCATTAGGCCCTCTCTTCCGTCTGACCACGCAAATTTCACTACGCTCCTTTCACCAGCCAGCGGAGAAAAGAAGGTATTATCTCGGGTGACGAAACAGGCGATTTGAATTTAGCTCGGAGGCTTCATTTGGGCTTGAGGATCTTTTACATGCAGTAAATCTACTACACGGGACAGCCGGCTTTACTTCCCCTCCGAAGGAAGGCGTACGAAGGATTTTTTCGCCCTTAAAAACCCACGGCTTCGATCGGGTTTGAACCCGCAATCTTGGGTACAACAATCCGATACGCTGACCGTTAAACCATCCGAATCCGCATAAGGCAGAATATCAAAATGATACTGAGGTTTAAGCGATACAGTTAAATGTGAAGTCGCTCAAACATCTGGACACAAATTACGCGTGCACTGCCAAACGAAAGGAACGAAAAAGCATTTTAACCTTCTCTAGACACTACTACAAGCTTCCTCTGCGCTAAAATAAAACACACACACACACACACACACACACACACAAAGAGTTCAGAGAAATTAATTTTCCCCCGCACGCTGAACTTCACAGCAATGTGAAATAATTCCAACATAAAGTCGTTCGTGGGCGCGCGTAACACGTTCCCCGCGAGCGGAAGCCGCGGAGAGGGCAAAACCTGGGAAGGCCTATCTCATCAACGGACGCGATCGGCAAAAGCGAATACAAAAAGACCCCACCTGCGGGGCCGCACAGCGCTGCTGCTCCACGCATCTCCTCTCGCTTGTTTTTCTTTGGCGAACGCGACTGCCGCGAGCTGCGCAGGCGGCGACGAAAAAACGCGCTTCCCCCTCCCCCGCCCGCTGGAGTCCTTTGGCGGCGGCGCTGGGAGCGCATCCCGCCGAACCGAGAGGAACAAAGCTAGCCGGCGGCGGTGGAAATGGAGGATGTGAAGGCGGCGGAGGAGATGGAGTTGATATTGTTGATAATGGTGGTTGTGATGGTGGTGGTGGTGGTGGTGGTGAGGTGATGGTGGTGGTGGTGAGGTGATGGTGGTGGTGGTGAGGTGATGGTGGTGGTGGTGAGGTGATGGTGGTGGTGGTGAGGTGATGGTGGTGGTGGTGAGGTGATGGTGGTGGTGGTGAGGTGATGGTGGTGGTGGTGAGGTGATGGTGGTGGTGGTGAGGTGATGGTGGTGGTGGTGAGGTGATGGTGGTGGTGGTGGTGGTGGTGAGGTGATGGTGGTGAGGTGATGGTGGTGAGGTGATGGTGGTGGTGGTGGTGAGGTGATGGTGGTGGTGAGGTGATGGTGGTGGTGAGGTGATGGTGGTGGTGAGGTGATGGTGGTGGTGAGGTGATGGTGATGGTCGTGGTGGTGGTGGCGGTAGCAATGGTGGTGGTGGTGGCGGTAGCAATGGTGGTGGTGGTGGCGGTAGCAATGGTGGTGGTGGTGGCGGTAGCAATGGTGGTGGTGGTGGCGGTAGCAATGGTGGTGGTGGTGGTGGCGGTAGCAATGGTGGTGGTGGTGGCGGTAGCAATGGTGGTGGTGGTGGTGGTGGTGGTGGCGGTAACAATGGTGGTGGTGGTGGCGGTAGCAATGGTGGTGGCGGTAACAATGGTGGTGGTGGTGGTGGCGGTAGCAATGGTGGCGGTGGGGATGGTAGCGGCGGCGGCGGTTCGGTGTTGTAGCATCGGGTTGCAAATGCGTTCGAGAACACAATGTGTCGGTCTTTACCAAAGGCTGTGATGTACAGAGGCACCTGGGCTCATTGT
Organism: Acheta domesticus; assembly: GCA_031308135.1. Classification (NCBI taxonomy): domain Eukaryota; kingdom Metazoa; phylum Arthropoda; class Insecta; order Orthoptera; family Gryllidae; genus Acheta; species Acheta domesticus. Next base: position 13,156,192 of record JAHLJT010009436.1, read on the forward strand.
TTTCAACGACATCAGCAAAAATCTATTCTAAGCAGGTTGTACAAAATAATCGACTTTTCAGCTTCAGCTCCACTCAACGCCTATTACACCAACTTTTATGACAACAACAATGTTTGCAAGCAAGTTTTCAAACATATTGATTGAAATCTGGTTTTGTATGCAGGTGTTGTATCGTTATTTGTGCCCGTCCAACATATGCATTATGTTGCATTATTTTTATATTAATGAGTGTACAATTACATGGACTGAAATTTAAAATAAATGATTTAAAACATAGATATTTTAAGAATGTTCTCCAAAGCAATTTTTTACGAAAATTGTGCCACATGACAAGCTAATGAAATGTATACTTCATACTTCAATCCGATATTTTGAATTTTATATACTAGATTTTCTCGCCGCATACATGACGTTCAGTTTGAACCGTTTACATTTCTTACGTAAATAATAAATAAATAAAATCTCATTGCCACAATACTGTAATTTGTTTCCGAACTTCTTGACAAATCCGAGCACATAAGCCTCATTGTTTGGGTACTGGTACAAGAGGTGACAATAAATTCAATTCAAAAGTAGTAGAGAAATCGCTAGCCGACAGCTGCACAATATTTCAGAATGTTGGAAGAACGGAAACAATTCAATAATTTTACAATCAATTGAATAAGATTTTTTGTGTATATTTATGTGGGTGTTTCTTGTTTTAAGGTGTATTCATGGGTTAGAAGATTTTGAGTGTAATTTCCAAATTTCGAAATGAGCGATCCAATATAATGGTTCAAAATTTACTGAAACGACAAATTTCAATTATTAGGTATGTTTCTGGTAACTGAATAAGAATTAAATAAAATAAAATTTTCACAGAATCACAAATCAAATTTAAACTTTAATACACCTTTTTAATAGAGTAGTCGAGTAAATTCCGTCGTCCGTGCCTCACGGTTAGACTACTTCTAACCCATCCAAAAGACATGAGATGGTGTCATTCGTCGAGACACGGCCTCCCAATAGAAAACTGATAATTTTCTTGAGGATCAACCCAAAAAATTCTAAAAACTATTTAACTAATTAAAAGGCATTTTGGGATTCCTTAGGGCAAGTACCGAGGTGATCGATAGCTCAATCAATTCCTCTCGCCAAGACAAATCGACTGGTACAATTCTTAGTCGGTTCCCTCTAGGATAATCCGGAAGAATTCTGGGAAAATACATGTTTTTGAAGGATTCAATGCACCTACGAGAACATTGGTGAAACGCAATGAATAACTATACTCACTTTCCGACACTTTCATGAATTGTTACGACTTGATGCATCAGATTGACAATAACTGAACCTAATTTCGTATTGAAACAAAAAATTAAACATGTATTTTAATCGATACTTTTTCATGGAACTTTATTAGACGGAAAATAGACGAGATTAACTTGTTTAAAATGTATTTTTATCGTGAACTTTCAAAGCCCAAATAAAACGTTTTAACAAGGTATCTGCCGGAGGCGCCTCACTAAGCTAGTGCGTGATAAATGAAGAAACACTATTTACGAAAGTCAAACCATCAATCACTGGACTGCATGAAGTAATCTGAAATGAATATCGATACCAATCTCCGTAAACTATATTCTCTTAAGCCGCGTAACCACGAGTTAATATCGCAAAACACGCACAGATGCTGTCATAACTTCGTAACGTAAACGATCGGTACGTGAACAGCAGCAGTAACTCGAAAGCATCCTTCTCTCATTAACCTCGGCATCACCTTCGATGCCAGAACCAGTTCCTTAATTGCGGCTTAACGACAGCAAAACTCCCGCTCGAAAATTGCGAGCAGCGCATAAACAATATTCCTCCGGACGACGAACGCGAAGCCAAAGACAAGCGACCTTCGCCGCCCGTAGCTTCCGCTGATTTATAAGCAGATTATACCGATACGAAACGCAAACCCGGGCATTGCCTTACGGCCAATAAGCAAGTCGCGAGGTTCGTGACATTCGCGGAGTCGCGGAAGGGAAACAGTGCGGCGGCACGCGACGGTGGGAGGAGGGGAGGGAGGGGGAGGGGAGGGAGGGGGAGGGGGGAGGGGAGGGGGTAGCTGCCGGCGGACGATTTGCGACGTGCAGCCAGACGGAGGCGGAGACGATGTAAAGGTGGATCCACACATTCGGCATTCGCAGCGAGCTACTGCTCGCCCGATCCCCAACAGCGGATGTGTTCGGCGAATGTTCGCTCCCTTTGATGAGTCCACAGGATCGACACGCGGCGGGTAGGGTGAGCGCCGAATGTTCGTCACTCGGCAAACAGCAAGCGACCCGTCCACACTACTCGGGATTCGGCGAGCGATGGCTCGCTGTTCGCCGAATAGCGAATGCGTGGAGCCGCTTTAATAGTGGCGGTGGATGGGAATGTGATCACTGGCGAATCCAGAGGGCCTTGACCCCCCAAAAAGCCAAGACTTTTCGTTTATCCTCCCTTATTTGGAAAAAATTATTTAAATATTTATGTTCGAATTGTGTAATTATTTAAACAATAATATTGTATAGTATCATATCTACAGCACATAAATAACATACAATATAATAACAAATATGTTTATTGTTTAACAAAAATCTACGATCCCCCCCCCCCAATGATTGGATGGATCCTGAATGTAGTGGCGGTGGATGCAAATGCGGTGGTGATGGTAAGTGTGAAGTGGTGATGAAGTGGAGATGAAGTTTCGGTGATGGCGGAAGTGGCGGCGGCAATGGTAGTAGTGTTTGTGGTGACTGCAGAGCTGGTAATGGTGGTGGTTGTGGCGTTAGCGCTGACTGCAACGTTTGGGGGTGATGTTGGTGGCGATGGTAGCAGATGGTGATGTTGGTGGCGGTGGGCGTCTGTGGCAGGGTTTAAGGAGCGTGCAGACGGTGGCACTTGCCGGGCATTGCTCACTGGGGCAGAAAGGCACACAGTTGGAGAACCGGACAGATTCTCCGAAAGTTGAATTTTTTAAAGATTTTATTCTGTTGGTTCATCGGCTTGCAGGAGCGGAAGTTTGCAATACAAAAAACTGACAAGCGATTCTCTTTAGTCCTCCGCAATCCTACGGTTCGTAAATCTCAACTGAAGTAGCCAAACCCACTCGCTTGACTTAAATGTAACAGTAACACCACTAGAATCGACGCTGGTGACGAGGCATCACTTGTAACATCGACTGCGTGTTTTGACATTACTTTCGCGATGATTTTTTCTAGGAATATACGTTAGTTGTAGGTTGTCTATTACAACCTCCTCCTTGTACCGACGGCGACGAATAGGTGGAGTCATCTTCTCCTTTGCCCACATCGGCCTGGGTGCAATATCACCTTACCTACAAGACGATAGTTTGTCCCTTTTATAGGTACGATCTACGTATATTATACGCACAGATACATTGCTAATCGTGCGCTCTCGTCTTCGCAAACCGGATATTAATCGGATACAACATTATACTCTCTGAAAATATCCATTTTTTCAGAATACACTCGCCTGGTGTTTGCTCCCAAATTCTCTCCTGCAATTTCACCTACGAAGGAACGACGCCCCATTAAGTTGCTAATTTCTTGGGTACTTTTCCATCTAACACCGCTGTTAACTATCCCGTAATTACCATCTCTACGCCCTTGCCATCCACAATAGTTCCCTGGTGCAACATGTCTGAGCAAGGAATGGGGGACCACATCTTGAGGTCAGGTTCTTGACTTCCCAACGGTATTTCTGGATGGCATTCATTTACAGAAAGATTTGGAAAGGTGTGGGTGCACTCTGTACACACACACACACACACACACACACACACAAAAGCTTGTGAGTAAATCATCGTCCTACAAAAAAGGAGTAATATGTAGTAAGAGGAGCCGCTGGTCAACTTCAATTCCTTCAACATCCAAATCCCACTCCTTCCTTCTCTGGTACACAGGGAGGCTCACCGACTCGATAACACTTCATTCGTTGCGCCAGTAATGCCGGTGAAACCTTGCTCCCGATCGCCTCCGCAACTTCCGGCCAGGAGCGCCGCACCGCGCCGCCTCTCGCTCGGCCGCAAGCGCTGCTGTTCGCGGCCACCCACGCCCGGCTTCCGGCGCCCGCGGCCCGCAACCCGCGCACTCGGGGACCGGAGGGCAGGTCAGCGGCGGCGGCGGCGGCGGCGGTGGCGTTGGCGGCGGCGGCGGCGGCGGCGGCGGCGGCGGCGGCGGCGGCGGCGGCGGTGGCGGTGGCGGTGGCGGCGGCATCGGCGGTGGCGGTGACGGTGGGGGTGGCGGTGGCATCGGCGGTGGCGGTGGCGGTGGCATCGGCGGTGGCGGTGGCGGTGGCGGTGGCGGTGGCGGTGACGGTGGCGGTGGCGGTGACGGTGGCGGTGACGGTGGCGGTGACGGTGGCGGTGGCGGTGACGGTGACGGTGGCGGTGGCGGTGACGGTGGCGATGACGGTGGCGATGACGGTGGCGGTGACGGTGGCGGTGACGGTGGCGATGACGGTGGCGGTGACGGTGGCGGTGACGGTGGCGGTGGTGGTGGTGGTGGTGGTGGCGGTGGCGGTGGCGGTGGCGGTGGCGGTGGCGGTGGCGGTGGCGGTGGGCGGTGGCGGTGGCGGTGGCGGTGGCGGTGGCGGTGGCGGTGGCAGTGGCGGCGGCGGCGGTGGCGGCGACTGAGGGATTCGGCAGCGTGGCGGAAGCGGTTTCCTCGCGCGCAAACAGACCTCGGCGGCCATCGATCGCGCTTCGAACAGCGCCGCTGCACGCCCGGCGCGCGCCCGCTGTTTGCGTTCCGCAGGGGCCGGCCGCCAGACAGGCCGGTTCCACGGGAATTTCTTTTGTACGCGAGCGGCCGGCACTGCGCCGGCGAACAATGGCGAATCAATGCGAATTCCGAGAAGCCGGCTCGGAGTTTTGTGTTCTTAAAATTGGAAGTGTCTCGGAGGAGATGAGAGAAAAGCGGGATGGAAAAACAAACAACATAATAAAGACGGCCAGAAACCTCAAGAGGGAAATACGGAATACTGGGTCTTTTCTTGAAGCTTTCCATGCGTCTTCTGTTTCGTCTAAATGACGAGAGTAGGGGGGAAAAGTTCGCGAAACTGCAACCTTTGAATCAACCTGCAACTTTTTTTCTACAATACCGTAAGCTAACAACGTTCACTTAATTTACAGGCCCAGCAAGAGAGATAAGGAGAATTCAGATATTTCTCATCTATTCATCAGTAAAGTGCAATATTTCGACAAATAAATCAAGATGTCTTCATCGCAAAGAGGTGCATTTCAATGTGCGCAAAATACAATAAATGCAGAGTACATTTAAGTTCATCGCATTCTGTACTTACAATCCACCTACGTTTAAGGTCATAACAGCAACGAACGACAAAAAAACGATTACGAGTATGTTTCACTGACATGAAAATACATTCTACATTACTATCCAATGCACGCAGAAATTGAAAGGAAACTATGCTGCTTCCGGCCATGGGAGATGTATTGACAGTTTAGATAGATACCCAAGAACTGGTGAAAATCCAGAAACAATGAAACAGTTTCGATTTTGACTGATAAATGCAAATATTTTATTGTTTTATATCGCCTATCCCCATACTGCGCGTACCCCCTGAATTCGCATCCTCAGTGCCTCCCTGCCTACGGCAACTGACGTCACGCGACAAGAATGCTCGAAGAAGGAGGCCGGCTGCCATTAAATATTTGCCATTCACATTTTGCATTGCGCGGAACAGCAACCTTTTGGATAGATTTTTTGTTGAATAATTGTTATACTATATGTTACTGCAGTATTGGTGAAGTGTTTTGTTCAAATTTACTGCGGGGTTATTGAAAGTATCTTATTCGTTGTTCTTGAGCAAAATGTGTGTCACTTTTTAGAAAAAACATTTTGTGTGGTTTTGTTCAGCATAGTTTGCTGCTGCAGGCCACTGTTTACAACTGTACCAGGTAAATTATGATTTATTCGATACTATATATTTCCCCACAACATACGTTCACGATTCTTGACCTTTTCTATTGCATCCGTACAGTTCGAATCCAAATTTATTACTCTTTGCATTTATTTTGCATTGTTATTAACATTTTAGATACGTCGAAAAACAAAAAACAAAAAAAACAGTCACTTGAAAAAAGCTTTGAAGGAAAACAAACGCTAGGCAAACACGACTTGGTTGAAAACTCCCGATTCCGTTGCGTTTCAACAGGCGCCGGCCGGAGCATCCTGCCCCGCTGAGAGCCCAGCGCGCTCTCCGTTGCGCATCCGTCCGTCTCTTTGCCTCGCACACGCGCCCGCCAGCGCCCGAGCGAGGTCCTGGCCCGCCCGCCTCTGGCCACGCGGCGCGACAGACAGCGCCAGTTTTTTTTTTTTTTTTTTTTTTAACTCCCAGGGGAGCTGCTCTGTTTTCTTTGCCCCGTGCCCCACCCCACCCACCACCGCCACCAAAGGCTTCGGTAATATGCTAATGAGACGCGGGTCTCTGCCAAACTATTCGCAATTTTCCCGAAACGCCGGGCGATCCGTTCGGTCCGCTCCAGTGTGGAAAACATGAACCCGGGGCGTTCACCTGCGGAGATCAATTCGGCAGGGGTGTCTGGTTCTTGGAGAAATTCAATACTGCTGAATAAATGAGAAGTGATACGATATATATTTGATGCGAATGCTTTTTGGTTCCGTGGTGATCGCCGTAGACTGGTTTGTGGTCTTTCTGTCACGGAAAACAATTTCTCTCTAGCGCTGGACCAAATAAAAAGTGGCAGCATGCCTCTATTTTTCATAGTATCAATTCAAATACACTAAAAAAACCTGTATATTATGGGTAATCAATCTTACACGCTGGAATTAATAATCAGTCCCAAATAGTCAATATCTTTCGAATGTTGTCTGACAGTATTTTGACGATATGTTTTCCTGCAGTTGAAACGAAGTCTTCTTATGTTCTTTGTCCTTGCTCACTGCGTGCACGCATTGTGTTTCTTTCCATCGTATGTTTTGTGATAGTCATCCCGACCTCTTAACTTTTTAATCAATTAAATTAATTTAGAGGATCGGATAATCAAACCAATTTTCGACGTGGCAGTGAAATGGACTTACAAAAACACTATACTTAATATAGCAAACACTAACGTAAACTTTTCAAGGATTCCATTCAATTCATTTCATTAGTTAGAATCGTCATATACTGAACTCAATGTTTAACTGATATAGTTCCGACTATTCTAAACAACGCTTTTCTGGAATCGTAAGAAAACGTTGACCCGTTACATCATGTGGTACAATATTAATGACGAAATGAAACTGCGTAAGTACGCTGATATAATTTATTATAAGTGCGCCGCGGACAATATCACTTTAGAGTAGTTTTGTTAATGTCTTCACTGAACTTCACTTATTTTTTTATTATGATTGAAGAATCAAACTCTCAAAGTGAAACAATACCACAAAAATGTTTAACAAGCCACTTCAAATGACATTCATTTAAAGCGACAAATCATATAACAGTTACTTTTCTGGGGAGAATTTTTCAATACATGCCCCACCCTAAACTTCGTCTTCATGAAGGTGAGGGCCCATCGAGATCCTTCGGAGAGTATCAGAAATGGGAGAGTTCTCCTGTGTTGCGGCGCACTGCTCCCTGTAGGCCTGTGATTGCTTGGCTTCCGCACGAGATTGAGGGAGGAGGAGGGCGAAGAGGCTGGAGCAGGAGGGCAAATGGTTATACGCATGGGAGCATGTTGGCTCGACGAACACATTTCTCTCTTGGATCTCCCACACTCCCCGAGCTCCAAGCTCGTTTGGAGTAAAATGGCTTGCCTGAATATCACGTTCAGAATGTTCTTTATTGACTCGTTCATAACAATCTCTTCGAAACTTATTTCATAATTCCATCTTCGCATAATGGAAATTCAAATCCAATTACAGAACGTACGTTGTGAATACATACTTATTTCTAAGCTCTTCGAATGTCAGATAGGAAGCTGTGAAATACCTCAACACCGGTTACTTCTTACATAGAAAAATTCGAAAAGTCCAACCTTGTTTAATGCTTCGGTCGGTCTACAGACCCAGCTTCACAAGAGAAGAGTGTACGAGCGGTAGATCCTGAAACCAGTTCTACGTCTCCTATATATGGCAACATGCTCACTGCGCTTGCCTAACATCGATTTACGAGAAAACACGAATATGGAAAACATCCAAGCACGCTGTGTACACTTGCTTCGAGGTAATTGGCGTATTTTATGTCAATTACAAGAATGGTTTCTCTAAATTAAACACAAATTATTCAAGACTTCTTGCATAAGTGGCGTAACCGTTACGATCTACCTACATTTCTGCCTACGATAATGCATTCAACGCCTCAATTATTATAACAGGCGGATTTGTACCATCTTAATAACAAACCCACATTTCCAATTGTCTCAATGACAAAATTTCAATTTTTCAAAACCAGCCTAGGATGTTCTCTGCTGGGGGAGCGAGACGTAAGCGACGCCAATTTTCAATAACATTCAGTAGTTTTATAAGACGCCGTCTTTTACTTAATACAACTTCAGAACACACAGTAAGGATTATATTTATTCATTTTATAACAATCAGACTGAAACGATAAAATTATGTACTTAAAATGGTTTTCCGCCCTTCATTAGTTCACAAAACGATGGAAAGGAATATGATGATGATGATCTCGAACTGGAGGGCAGATGTAGCCCCCCCCCCCTCCACGCCGAATCTAATTTTTCACAATTAAGCAACAGGCCCAATAGGAACATTGTTTTCCGCCACAACTGCTCTAACAATCGCCTCTATGGTTACGGTCGCTTTCTAAGTTTATTACTGAATTCATGTATCTACGATATCACTTTACCTTTTTATATAATCTACCGCGTAAACCTTGTTAACTTCATTAGACGCTTCTCCCCATTCCCTCTCAAAAACACTCGTCAGATATTTTAATATGTAGAGCACAGCCGAATATCTTACTTCAATCGTTTTAACATTCCTTCTCAGTCGGGGCCCACACTGCGTCCTGCGATGTCAGAGTGTTTAATGGCCGCAGAGCAAGGAGATTCGGAAGGATTCAACCTTCTCGTAAGGGCACATAGACAGTTTTTCCCGCCCACGTACGTGCGTGTCGAATTAACCGTTACGTAACGCAAATTTCGAGTATTTTCAATAGTCCCTCTCCCCCGTGTAACGCACCAGTAACATGCGCTTGAACCCCTATGTAACGCAGCGTAACGCTCCCCCAGACCCTCTCTCTCTCTCCCCCTTTAGCGTTACGTAATTTATGGACGTACCCCAACCCATCGGTGCTCAGTTTTACCCATCCGGGTTTACCGCATTTGTGTCACCAACCTCGGCAGTCACTGTTTGTCTGCACTTACCCCCCCCTTCTCCCGGCCTGTCATTTGCGTCTCTTCGACAAGGCGGAAGCATGCCGCTACCTGCCCTGCAGACAACTGTATCTGGTTCAAGGTCACGCACGCACACCCATACACACACACCTTCAAGAAACTATCAACCCCGAACAGGTACCATGAAGAAAACCACGAGTCGACTGACCCTGTGATGGACACGTGTCGGAGTTGTAGCCAATGACGCACGATTTTTTCCTAACTCAAATGAATCGAAGATTAACGCCCAAAAGTGTGTAACTTTATAGAAGACTTGTTTCCTTACCATTACCCATTATTCTTTAGTTGTTATCTTTTTGTTCTTAAACGAATATTTACAATCTATTCCGTAAGAGAAATAATCAGTTAATACTATAGAGAGCGATATTAACAATATAAAATTAAATACAAGAAAGTCTCCCATTGGTACAGTCCACTTCACAAATCTATAGCGAAAAAAACTTTACATAACATCATCCACCCGGTAAAATGCCAGATACGTTGGATACGAGCAAATCGCCTGTAGTGACACGTCCGTCCCTAACGACTAGTGCAAAGACACGATGACGGTCGATATTACGGCGACGCGTTCACGGGAACATATTAATATAACAAGCTGAATAATCACTGGGAGGTTAAACGTCTCTCAGTCATTACTTAAAATGAATTTAAGTATAACTTGTGTTAATTGATACAATATATCAAAATATTTATTTTAATGGAATGAATATATTTGTCTGTCCTATAGCTTATTTATTTTATTTTAATGGACTTAATAAAATCAGATTTATTGTAATTTGTATAACAATTTATTGATAGTTTTACATTTCATGAACGTTTCGACCCTGTGTGGGGTCTTCTTCAAAATATGTTGTCCAGAGTTCGTTGACATGAAAGATCATAAGGAAGCATTTTAATATAAATTGTCACTATGGTGTCACTGGTTTATTAAAATGCTGCCTTATGATCACTGATGTCAACGAACTCTGGACAATAGATTTTGAAAACGACCCCACACAGGGTCGAAACGTTCATGAAATGTATAACAATCAATAAATTGTTATACAAATTACAATATATTTGTTTTCATTAATGCCATTATTTATATTATACCTCTAATATTTACTACTTCTTCCCACAAGAGAGAAGAATTCTTGTCAGGAAGCGGATCGTTAATGTAACGCTCGCTTCATCGGCTTTGCACCCCGACCGCGCCGCCCGCCGGCGCAACGCACGACGACCGGCCGCCCGTCCACCGGCGACTGCACCGCATTGCGTGGCGTGGCGCGGCTCGGGTCGCACGCGGCGCCGCCTTCATTAGCCGCTTTGCGGCGCCCCTCGTTAATACGCCGCCCCAGATAGACGCCACGCACCGCCGCGCCGCGCCGCGCCGCGCCGCGCCGCGCCGCGCCGCGGCGGCCGCCGCCGCCGTGTGCTAGCACCCGCACGCGCGCGCAGTCGCCGTTGCTGCAGCGATAAACGCGCGTTGCGGTCCGCGTCGCGCTGGATTCCCGGGCGCCGCACAACCACTCACCGCCGCCGCCGCCGCGCGGCTTGATAGCGAGGGGCGACGCGTGCGCAGCCGGGCGCTGCGGTCGGGCGTTCACGCGCGGAGATAGCTGCACCGAGACATTAACAGCGGGCGAGTCTGCGTTCACGGCTGTTAAACGTCTCACAGTAAATTCTCCGGGAAGTCGAAATGAAATGGAACAATGTCGGGAGGAAATATTTGTTGCTTCCGAATGCGACAACTACTTAGGACCTTAGTTCCGTAAGTGTAGAGAATGCAGTATCCCGGGAGGGGTTATATTCCTACACGTCGGCCTGAGTGATTCTCCTCCAGGTATCTTCCCTCAGACGGGTCGAGCTCTCAGCCAGCCTCTGATCCCCCGATTGATTGATTCAGGCACTTCAACTGCTATGGCCATTAGTCCCGTTAGTGTAGCGTTATTTGTGCCTGGAGGTGGCGGTGTTCCTCCCCCGCCGGATCGTGAGATCCAGGGCGGACCTACACGTCAGCTTGAAGGGATTTCTCTCTCCAGGTATCTATCCCAGCCGAGAGAAGTTGTAATTTCCCGTCTGGCCTCTCGACATGTGTCTTACACGTGAGTGAGTGCATATAAGGGGAGATGATATGGGAGTGGAACAAAAGATCGCGCAGTTTGTGGTCCATTTGCTTGGATACTGCTCTTGCATTTGCTTGCAACTGATCAGAGCCGGTCCAAAACAATTATCCTCCAGACAGCAGCTGAATTCGACCTAGCTATTTAGCCAGTGTCGAAAATTCGCCACTGCCGGGACTCGAAACTAAGACCTCCCGGTTCGATTCACTGCAGAGCGGCAACGCTGGCTCTGATCTAAACTCAGTCTGTCGGTCTCCCGACGTGTGTTGCTGGGTACTGCATTTGTACGTGTGTGTAAAGGAAGGAAAGATCGCGCGTGGTGCACCTGAGTACTGTTCCGGCATTCGCCTGCTTTTGATTGGATAAATCATGAAAAACTGGCGATCAGAGCAGTCGGCAGCTAGAACTCTCCTCCACACAACGATTAAATTCAACCCAGCTATCAAACTAGAATTGAAAATCCTCCACGATTGGGGACTCAAACGTTATAGCCTCACGGTCATCACAGCGGATAGGAACAATAGCTTTTTACTACGATTATTATTTAAGGGAAGCATGACGCTGATCATTGGTCTAACACATACATATTTCACAATTTTCTGTTATTGCTGATTCAATGGATGCCCTCACTAACTTTGGAGAAAAGGAAATGATTTGTACGTCCACGTACAAGATACGCGTACTCGTTCTACTCTAGCGGTTCAGAACACAAGATGAACGTGTAAACACCACTCGGATATTATGGAGAGCCACGTCACTGTAGAATGTAGGTACTTCCCTTTCTTTTAACTAGCGCAGTTACACATAAACAACTGTAGCAGGAATAGATTGAACTTTACAGTACATTATTTACATAATACCCACTTTTCAAAATTCGCAGATAAAAACAATTTTTTAACATTAAAACATATAGTAGTGAAACATGGCACGTTCAACTGAAAACGTACCGATTTTCTAATACGAGTAAGGGTGGCACGCTGAAACGTATCGTTTCCTAATCAATATTCGCCGTTACGTCATTGCCATTACCTCAAATTGAACCTTCTCTTGTTTCGCACACAAAAGAGAAAACCCAATTAGCTAAATGTTCAGAAGTGTACGATAAAAACAATTCCGTAAGAACATCAAAGAAACTGTTACACTATCTTTTCAGATCTCGCAGTAATTCAAGTCTTAAAGACAATTGATTCTAAGGTCTGTTCTGTGAACAAGAAGCCGAAGACTCAGACTCTCATAGCCATTCATCTCTTCTAACAGCAATCGAAGAAGAAACTTGGAACAAAAACAAGCTCGCTTCCTGTAGCCATTCGTAAATGTCGTCAAAAGGAGACCTCGTACATGATACCAACGTCACAATACAAGTTCCTCCATTAAAGAATGTGAAGTAACGCCCTGAACCCATTGATCAACTTAAAAGCAACATAATTCGCCACGGCCACGCGAACTCCATCGACTCACAGTGTGTTCTAGGTTTCTGACAGGGATGGCACGATGATTCAAAACCTTGTTCTAAGAACAAAACACATTTTTACTAGTTGCATCACGTATGTGAAGAAAAATTCCAGCGCACGAAGCTTTTTCTTCTCACGAAGAGCTTCTTTAGGCGAGAAACTAATAGAGTTTATTTATGTATTGCTAGACTATAATTTATAGATGTGCGAACAGCCTCATCGCAGCTATCGAGTATCATGACTCGTCTGATGGAGAACCTAAAAGTAAAAAAAAAAAAATGTTTCTTTTAAATGTCGATATTTCAATTGGGTGTAGAAACACCGAAACATGATGAGTAAAAATATTGTCAAGTTTTGTTCGTTCGAGTTTCCTGTTTCTGAACGTAGAAAAATATTTTCGGTGATTTTATATTGAAAAGTGAAGTAATAGATGTAAATGATACATGTCTGGCTGGTCTGGCTCAAGATTTCAAGTTTTCGCGAAGGAGCTACCGTTATTTGTGTGGTCCCGCAAAAGATAACGATATTAGAACAAAAACGGCCGGAGAATCCAGTATTCTAATATTCCGCAAGTACCAATGAAACATCTCGACAAAAAGGGCCCAAAAATCCTAAGTGACTCAATAGTAACGATGTAAAAGAGTAAAGTGAAGTATTCCCCTTTGTGAAATACGAAATTTTACGACAAACGTGTGAAAAGATGTTACGACAAATTGATTTCAAGATTTCTCGCAAAAAATGACAATAGTAATAAATAACATTAATAAACAATTCTAAATTTCATTTTCTAGAATCAATTATATTTCACCACTCTGAACTCGAGTAACAACTTGTCTTCAAATAGAATAAACAAAAACAGCTATTGAAGTTTTAAAAACTCGAAGTTTAAATTCTAACATCGATTTGATCTTAAATCAAGGTGCATTCTGATAATTTAAGCATTAACATTTAGAAGAATACTTGAGGATATTCCCTTCCAAATCCACACGATATTCGATTGCGTGGACTCCGCGCCGTTCTTTTTTTTCCAACGCGTCCGGCAAACGCATCGACAACACCCTCTATCCGCCGCCGCTGCAACTCGCTCGCTTAGCCCCAGCGATCGTCCGCTATTTGGGAAATGACGGCATCCGCGCACAATGCGAGCCAGCGAGTACCCGCCGGCAGTGAAGCGCCGGAGGCGACGCGGTGGTGCCGCGGGACAAGAGGAGCGGGGGGGAGGGGGGGAGAGTCCAGGGCACTCGGAGCAAGGGGGAGCCCTGAGGGCGGCAATTTTCATTTCTCAGCGTGCCAAGACGCCGGGGCTGCGGCGCGGCGCGGCGTCTGGACCGGCGCCTACGGCTCGCAGCGCCCTCTCGGCGGCGGCCGAGGAGGACAAGAGCACTCGCTGGCGCGCGCACTTTTTCACGGACTGCGGGCACAATGCGGCACGTAATACGCCCCCGCGCTGAAAGCGTCGCCAGATCTCCACACTCCATCTGCGCAACCCGACGCCGCGTCGCGCCACTCCGCCTCCCCTTGCCTCTGCCTCTGCCCGGGCGGGGAAGGAAGGAAGGAGCAGCGAGATAAGGCGAGGAGGAAGGATATGCGGAACTTCTGTTGTAACCTACTTCCTAGCTGCAATACGGATGCAGGGAAGCAAGGAAATTCGCGAAAACCATAACGATAGAAAATGAATATGAAGACAGGGACGGCCGTAGATTATAAATACGGCGAGAATTTAGGTATGAGAGAGGAAAGAGGAAAATAAGGGACTCGTGTATTTGAACAATAAAAGATGCGGCGTTAGGGACAGAGTCAAGCTATTCAATTAACTTCATAAAAAACAAAATCCAACAGGCGTTTAAATAAAGTAGAAAACTGGTCCATTAAATAGAAAATAAAACTTAACCCGAAAAAACAGCAAAATGTTTGTTTCACTGAGGCCATTTTCCATCCCCGCTCCAATTCCTATAAACAATAATACAATCCCACAAAACCAAACTGTCAAATACCTTGCACTGAATTTCGACACCAGAGTAAATTGGAAAACGCATGTAACCAAAAAACTACAACTCATTAAAATCCACGTATAACAACTAAAGCAACTAATCAACAACAAAAGAAGACTTTCATTAATCAAAGCAAATAGCCTTATATAAAACAATAATTAGCCCGCTTATGCTCTGAGCATACTCAATACGGATCAATTCCTCACTAACAAATAGTAAATAAAATTCAAACTATGCAAAACAAATTCCTCCGAATAGCGAAACATGCCTCTTGATTAGTGCAGTCAACTTCATAAAGCATTAACCCTAGCACATGTATCTCACCACATGGCCCACCTCTCTATTCAAACTCAATAGCTCAATCTGCCCACTAAAATCTACTGTCAATCAACTATTTCTCAATCCTTAATAAAACAGTCCCATTAGAAGCATTCTTGAATAATTTTTCAAACAATAGATAAAATAGTAGATACTCTAGAGTCTCGTACGACAATATGTAGTACAGTTAAATGTTACGTTAGAACAAGTATAACTGTATGTCAACACAATACATAAGAAAAAGGTAATGAAACTGATCTATATATACATCGCCAATAACATATTTTAAGGATATCAAGAAAAGAGAAAGAAAGGGGGTTGAGGCCCAGGCCTCCCAAATTGCGGCGGCCTGTGCTTTGCGCAGAACGAGCGCCGCGCACTCTTTATCACGGAGAAGAAAAGCTCGCGCTGGCTTTAACGGAGATGAACGTTATGTTGAAAGGAACTGTCGAGCGAAACAAACGGCGACTCGCCATTGAACGCACGGTGCACAGAAAAGACTCGAGAAGCGAAATTTTTAAGCCAGAAGGGATCGATACGGTTACCCAAACATAATCGAAAATATCTTAACGCAAATCTTAAAACTGCAACCGACTCAATCTTCTCTCCCATACGTCATATACAGATTTCACTGTTTTTTCACCAAATAAATAAAATCTTGTTTTAGAATAATGAAGTACGATGAACTGACGGAAATAGTGTAGGATTAACAAAAAATTAAGTCCGTAAAACCTTCGACTATACTGCGATTTCTTCCAAGATATGTCGTGGATCTTTCAGAACTTAAAACATTAAAAAAACTGACACGGCACCCAAGAACACTTCTCTGAAGCTATATATTTAAGTTAATTACCTCCAAGAAACTTCGAGAACATATGCTTGGAGAGCCAAAGAAGTTACAAAAAATAATGCGTGTCACGTCTTTTCTACAAAGAGTCCTCTTCGGCAGATATCGCTGTCAACGAGGAAAAGTATTTAATGTTTCTGTTGGGAAATTAATATTCCTTATGGTATTTTTTATACATTTCGGAGGAAGTACTATATTCTAATACAATAATTGTTTTTAATAAATGCCAAAATATTAGAATGTTCTAATCCGCGTGAAACAATTTTAGATTAAAAAATTTGCAAAGGAAGTGTGACGTACGTTAACATTTTTAGAGCAAATAAGTCTGTTCGAGTGGTATTCTTGTCAAAGAAGCACCCACTATTTCTAACACAAAACATATTAACATTTCCCTAACATAATTAACAAATGCTCTACTTGATTCGCTTCCATTCCCTTAAATATTCTTCTGATTCAGCCTGATAAATAAATTATCTTCTCTACTTTATTGCAAATCATGCGGCCCTAATGACGTACAGTCACAAATTTAAAACTACGTTTTTATCAAATATAACATATTCGATGTAGACAACCAATAATAGTATATTATTCTTATAATACAGAATCATTCCACCACAAGGCCAGTGATTTAAAAACCCTGCGCGCCTTGGAAGGAGTAACTGCTTTTCCTAAACGAGAGAGATATTACGCACGCTCTCTCATCGCCCAAGATAAACCTTTCCACATGTTTCCAATTCCGCATTTCGCGTCGCCGCGTTTCAACAACTCCGTCCGCAGCCCCGACTGCTTTCCAAGGCGGCTCGGCGCGAGCGATTCCGAGGAACGGGAACTAATGAATGGACCGCTCCGGGGACACGAAACCGCCGCGCGCGCTCCCCTAATCGTCCCAGAGCCAAAAATATAAATCAGGAATTCCTCGGTAGAGAAGGGAAAAAAAAAACACTCGAAGGAACAACACGGGCGCTGCTCAACATAGTGCAGCTGGTTCGTTGCAGAGTGAAACTGCTCGAGAGATTACATCCTTCACCCTCCCACGAGAGGAAAGCAAGAAGTGAATTTGGAAAATGGGAAGTGGCACAGAAAAAAAAAATCAGACAAGCAATTTACGAAAGTAAAAATGCAGCGAGAGTGAAGATGACTTCAAGCATATGCATGCACCCAGAACGTGTCGGGAATGCCTAGATAGATCATTAGCTATGACGTTTGTCGTTTTCTTTCTTAAATTGTATTAGATAACACTTTTTAGATAATGCTGTCAGATTTGAAATATTTGCAAATATTGCGTTCCTAAAAAATGCGTTTCTATAGTTTATACATTTGATAATCTTATGTCTGAAAGTGACATCTTTTAAGAATTAGAAAAAGCCTATTGCGATGAGATTTGACGAATTCCGTGTTAGCCATTTATTGCACAACGCTTATTTGTAGTTCATGTCACTGTAGGCCTGCCCCAGTCATATTATTTCACCATTAATCCCATTAGCATCTTTAGTATAAATTATAATATAACATTCTGTGCGTTAAACCAAACCCCTCATATAAAGCATCTATATCCTTAGATACTACATTCTTGAAATCCCGCGTATGCCTATTTCTTCTCGAGACTTTTTGAGTATCTTTCAGTAAATCCACAGATTATTCATAGAGTTGCGTACGTAGGATCATTTCTCATTCACAATCCAGCAAGACGAAGGCACTGAAGTCGTCGGAATGACTCACAAGGCTGCAAGAGCCTTTACTCGTTCGAAGTGTGGGCTGAATTCCGAAAGTGCCGGCCAGGGGAGTGTGCGGGAGGGGAGCGGCGGAGTGGGAAGGGCAGGTGGCGCGCTGGCGTGCCGAAGCCCCGCTCCACCCGCTCGCGTGCGTCGCCGCCCGCCTCCGCCTTATCGGCCTTTCACCGACTTCTCACGGCGCTCACATAGGGCGTCCGTTGCGGTCACCCACGCGACCCACCCGCGCTTACTAACTCAACCTACACCAGCGGCTTCCGTAACGAGCTCCTCCTATTCACTTCAATCCTCCTCATTCTTTAAAATTATCCCTCTTTAACACAGGCATCGTCTGTACTATAAACGCTATCCGGGACGAGTCGCGTCTGTCGTGGTGGCTGACGTTTTGGACAGACATATTTTGGCCTTCCATAGAGCATACTGCTTCTAAGGACACAATATTTTGGCCGACACGTCAGCCAGAGGCACGGCTCATCCCGGATACCCTAGATAATACGCACTCCGGCCGTGGAAGCCAACGGCAATCATAGCGCATAGTCTGTTGTTCATGCCAAACGACTTCCTCGGCATTCAAGAGACATCAGCGATGTGCAGAAAAAATATATTAACTTTATTTTAATATATTTATGACGTTTTAGCTTGAATGAATTCCGAGTGCTTATTAGAGTAGCAGAAAACGTAATTTCATGAAATTCACAGGAGTCTAAATGTACAAAACAAGCCAGCGAAGTTGTGTTCAATGCAATATCGTCTATCGGAGCCATTCCTTTTCAAGAGCTTCTTTTCTAGAACGCGTACAGAGAAGCAATTTTAAAATGTGTAAAAATTCCATCGCCAAATTTTGAGGAAATGCACTTGCCAGGCGCTTAATCAAGAAACATTTTTGAAAATCTGAAAACAACTATGAACCGTGCAATGAATATTTGTAAAAAAATGCGTTTCTATTGGTGTTGGAGCTTTGAAAACAATAAGATTATTTCTTTTAGGACAATTTTAATAAATAATCAACGAAATCTCATTATTTATTATATATTACATAAATTATAAAATAAAATCGAATACTTACTTGTTATTTCAAAGCATAGACGATAGTATTCCTTCCTCACTGATAGTGCATTGTGTGTGTCACTGATAACACAAACCGCCTAAGAAGCTGTAGCAGAAATACAATATTTTGACAACAGAGAGTTGCCTTTTCAAAAGAATTTAAAAAACGTAATTTTTCCCATGGCTGTGCGTCAAAGAAAATATACAAATCATGTTGCCATTAAGAGATTAATTTTACTCAGTTTTTTGTAACAATACTGACGCCATGAATTCACGTTCGCTTTTAATATGCTTAGAGGTGCATTAGGTAAAAATACAAATTATTGTTAATTTGTTAGAAGAATAAACTTCTGCTAAAGAAAACATATAGTGATACAATAACCATATACCAATGTACGACTTCGCAAGAGGAAGTACTGAGAGCCAGGAAGCTTGTTTGTATGAGTTGGAAGATTCTGTAACACACGCTTTTTTTAATGACAAGTTCCTAATGCATTTTTCTAGGCTCTGCGGAAGAAAACCAAACTTTGTATTTTGGCTGAGAATGAGACCCTATAGTCACTATGTCACGTGAATTACTATTTTATTTACTAACGTGAGATGCAAGTTCTAATGAAGACGACACAATTAATATTCAACATTAATGCATAATGACGACGCAAGTCTTTCACGTTTAAGGCATCTGAAATTGTTCAATTTTCTCTTAACTTCTCCGATTTTCTTCTCAACTTGAAATTTTTACCATCTCTGTAGCATGTACATTCTGAAAATAACTGACGTTTTCGCAATTTTAGTATTGTGGTTCTTCAATTTGCAAACGATCAATTTTTCAAAAAATCATAACCAATAATACAGTAGAATACGACGTTCTTAACTCGCCTTCGTAAGTTTAGTATATTTTGAACCTCCGAAACATGTGATATTTCAGTTTTACTAGTCCTCAATCATTAAATAAATCTATAATTAAATCCCTACTAAACAAGATCGCATATAGCCATCTTCAGGAAGGTTTGCTCATCAAATACCGTATTAGCTTCCTCCATTTCAAATCAACACGGCCATGTTCCGCCTTGACTCTGCATCCGTTGTGAGTGAGGGAGGGCTACTGAGCAACGCCCCCCATCGCGAAGCATTCTGAGGTAGCTTAGCGAGCGAGGGGGGGGGGGAGAGAGAATGGGGCGATAGCCAAAGGCCAAGCAGCGGCACGGTGCCAGCAGACGCCAATGCGATTTGCTTCTCCCCAGGCGCAGACTTACGCCCAGGGCTGGGCCCTCCAGCTGCGATCGTGCTCCTACTCAATTTTAAAAGGCACCTTTCCTTTACAATTTTAATGTAATCTTCATTGTTTATTAGTCACATTATTTCGTTTTCATGATACAAAACGGTGGTAGATGAATTTGGATCTCAAAATGCAAATTATAGTCTTAAAAAGACGAAAACTTAACAATACATTCTAAAAAAAAAAATAGTCGAGTACACTGCGCCATTTACGTAATTTATTCCTCAAAATTATATTTCTAACAATTGGCTTTATAACTTGCCTCGACATAAACCTTGATGTTTTACTATCCGATGACAATGCGCTTTTAAGAATCACTTCACTTCACCACCATTTAAATCCACCACTAAAGCAAGAAATTCGGAACAGCGAACAAAAAACAACAGTGGTAGTTAGAGTTTGAGATATTTAAGAAATGAGATATGACCAATTAGACAGCCATTTCCCCAGCCGTCCTGCGCCAACGAGCTGTCCGTTCCGCCTGCATCAGGCGTCTGCCGAACGCTCAAGGCCCCGTTTAAGTACGCACGTCGCGAGGAGAGCGAGGGAGGGGCGGGCGGGCGGGGCGGGGCGGGGCGGGGCGAATGAACGGCGATCTCTTTCTCATGGAGATCCGCCTCCCTTGCAACGCACGCTGGCGCCGAGCGAGCGAGCGAGCGCGTTAACGTGCGCACGCAGTGACAGCGCACTTGGCGACCGCCCCGGCGGGAGTGGGGGCGGGGCGGCGGCAAGCTCTGCCCAGGAGGTGATGTATGCCGCGCGCCACCTCCGCCCATATCCGGAACACGCCGGCCCGCGACGCAACGCGACGCGACGCGACGCGACGGTATAAGATATATAGGGGTGTTCGCTCCCAGTCTAAAACTGAAGCTTATGTGAGGCTAGTTCTCACAGTTCTCGTATATAAGCGCTGCGATCTTTGGGTCTCATTTGGCACGGTCGTGATGCATTCGACAGCTCTGTGGCTAGCCGATTTCTAATTTCAACTCAGTGATTTGTCGCTTCGCGGTGGAATTGGTAAAGTCTAGAGCGAACAGTTACGAAAATGGGTAGGAAATGTTTTGTAAAACTGTGTAATAGTCACAGTTTAAGATGTCACCTTAGGATGTATATCTTACACCGCGACCCAAACCGATCGTGCGCACCGTACGGACAAGCGAGGAACTAACCTCAAACTGCTTCAGAACATTTGCCCCAAAGGCTGCTAGACGGCACACCTATACATCTTCCACCGTGCGCGACGCGGGATATGTCAGGGCGCGCGCCTCGGGCGCCAGCCAGCGGCCCTCACACCTCGCTCCAATGGGCGGCGGGACGACGCGCACGGGACCGGTTCATCCACCCCGCGATTTTGCTTTCTCTAGCCAAAAGCGAAATTAATTACGCTTGCTCCATGATGACTGAAAACGTGAAGAAATGAACTGGCGTAATTAAGGGGTGTTAGAGAAAACGAACTTCGTAACTACAAAACGAGAAAAAAAATGTAATTACAAATTTATTTTATCTTGGTGTTATGGAGATTGATTTTTTAATTATTTTCTATTATCTTACAACAGTACTCTTTCTTTTAATAATTTTGGAGTTCATAAGGAGGAAGTTCTCCCCACTTACAAATCGCGTAGGATATCAATGGTAAATGGAGAATATCACCACGATTTATCATTCATTCCGTTGATTTGCGTTTGTATTTGCGATTCATTAATGTATAAATGCAAATATGTTCTCATCAAATAGAATACACTTTATTCTAGTGACATAGGAGAGAGAGAAAAAAAACGTTATTCCCTTAGCATGTACGTTTTATTCTAACATACACTAGTCGACATCCCTCGAGGGCTTACGAATGGGAAGTTTTCCTCAGTACATCACGTGACTAACATGAATCTGATTTCATACCACACGAAAAGTTCCTTGGTACAAGCGATAAAAAAAAGCCTCGTAGCGTGGGGTCAGCGTCGGCGGGCGCCGGCGGCGGCGCGGGCGCGGACGCCGTGGCGGCGGGCGCGGCGCGCTCCTTGCCGCGCAGCTTGGTGCCCAGGGCCTTCTCCATCTTGGTGATGACGGCCGGGTTGGGGATGGCGCGGCCGGCCTCGTACTCGTTCACCACCTGCGGCTTCTCGTTGATCTTGGTGGCGAGCTCCTTCTGCGTCCAGCCCTTGGCCAGGCGGCTCTGCTGCAGGCGCTTGCCCAGGTCCAGCGACACGCGCTCGTGGCGCAGCTCCTCCGTCTCGGCGTCCAGCTTGGCGGCGTTGACGGCGCCCTGCGCCGCGGGCTTCTTGTTGCTGCCGCCGCCGCGCTTGGGCTGCGTGTCCACCGCCAGCCCCTGGCGCCGCGCCGCGTTCACCGCCTGCTCCGAGCGCAGCGCGCCCGCGCGCGCCGCCCTCTTGCGCAGGATCGTCACCTTCGGAGACAGCGGCAGCGCCCGTTGGCCCCGAGCCCTCCCCACGCCTACGCCCTTCACCACGCATTACATGACGTCATCGTAAAGCACAAGCCCTGAGCAATCAATCATTAAACATTTTATGTTTATTATACAACTCGATGTACATATGTAAAATCAATCCATGCAATTACACTAACGTTACTATGTCAACAAAGAAAGCTGAGAAATAGGTGAAAATGAACTTTTTTTTGTAAGTTGAACTCCATGTTTCCCCAATTTTGATGAAAATTGTTCTAAAACACGAAAAGTAAAAAAACGAATTGCTCACATAACCACAATTTCGTTACGTCACTTATTAATAATTAGCATGCTAAAATTTCCGCAAGACATTTCGCAAAAAACGGAGTGTGATTAGCATTAAAGCGTAATCAATTTAATAAGCCAATTTGTACGGAACAACGAAGTTACTACTATAAGTAGGCACAGTTGTGATTTTCCAAGATTTTTCGTTTGAAATCAAACGCGGCAGCCTCCGAAATTATTTCTCTTGCCTGAATAAACGGCACTGTGGATTCTTTTACAAATCCTGTCATTCCATCGTGCCATTCGACGTTGGGAGTGGACTCTTTGGTAATAATAAATAGAACGTACTAACAATAAATTTAATTCTCCCCTTTCCTAATTTCTGGGGCTATGCACAGAGTCTTCTGGGATGAATACAAGTACTACTCTACATATGTAATACAATTTCCTCGCTTAGTAACGTCATCAATAATTTATTTTATTAAATGAAAGTCTATCAAAAGCGAACTTCTACGTAGACAAACTAGGCAGTTATCAACGAGCACTACCTAGGGAGCCCATGATGAAAAAATGTAAGAGTTCCAATAAGTTTTCAAACAAAAATATTTTTAGTTCATAATTATGAAAGGCAATTTTGAACTACTTCAGTAAATGTTCAGCTTTTACAGCGGATACATTTACTTAATTCACGTTTTAAAATATTTGGATGACGAATTCTAATTATTAAGAGGAAATTATAAAAAAAATTATGTAACAAATAAAATGCTTGCGCCCAAAAATAGTTTTGGCATCGTGGTATGCGGAGAGAACTCTTTATCCTATACTAGCACGCCCGAGTATCGATGGAAACTATATTCGATTTCAGATATTGCATTCTCTCTCATGATATGCGAACGCCATTTTCCTATGTGTCTGTTTTGTTTTGTTTATGTTCAATTACTAAAAAGGAAGAGCCTCTATCATTTGATCGCCTAAGGGCTCTAGGTATCTAAATTTGCTATGAGCTATTATATCAAATTCCGATTCATATTTGCAGAATAAAATTTGAATTTGAATGGCATAAACAATATTCGTCATAAATTCATGAAGATGCACTACGTTCACGTGCTTTTTTGAGATCATCAACACCATTAGAATTTCCTAAATTCTTTTGATGCTGCATGACTTCTATTTTCGCACTAATTTCATTGTCTTAATTTTATTAAAAGCTACTTGATGAAAGTGAAGCGCGAACGTGATGCTGCAAAGGGTAGTTTAACGTGTCCGAAAGACTTCCGGATTTCCGGACTCCATTGGAAGCGCTAGGAGCGAGCGACATCGCGCGGCGCCGGGCGCTGAGCGTCACGTGACTCCGTCGCCGACCGGCGCCGCACGCCCGAGTCGTGGAAGCAAGGCCCCTCAACCGCATTAAAGGTTTCAGTTGAGGCCTCGCCAATCGCTCAAAAATCACAACGGCGGTGGGCGCGTCAAGTGCCTTCCCGGGCCTATTCCGAGCGCTCGCCAGGCAAGACCCCGAATGGCCGTCAGCTGTTTTTTCACAGACTGCACAGCTCCATTTCGGGCGCGAGTCATCTCCCTCAAAACACTCCCATGTCACGTGGTATTCGGACCGAGAACCTCGGCGGAGAACGGTACAAGCAGCACCGTCTCCTCGGGTTTCCGACGCAATCCCACCCTCTGAATGTTGATGGAGTCCGCGTCCGTCGTCCCCGACACGTATACTGCCATTTTCTTAACTTTGCCCCTGACAGAAATCAGCTGTTCACGATTTCATCCAATAGGGAGCTTGAACGTCACCATAGCGTCGCGAAATATAAGCTCCCGATTGGATGGCGGCGAAACAGCTGATTCCTGTCAGGGACAAAGTTCCGAAAATCACAGTTACAGCCGCAAGCGAAAACACCCGTGTGTTCCGCGGCCCCCGAGTCACCTTGTCCCAGTCGTTGGCGGAGGCCATGAGCGCGCCGAGGCGGCGTGGCCGCGGGCGCGGGGTGCGTTTCTCGCGGGCGCGGAGGCCGCTCTTCGGCGAGGTGGAGTCCGTGTTCGCGCGCGCGGCCCCTCGAGCCTCTCCCCGGCTGCCTCTCCCTGCTGCAGACGCCGCTGCTCGCGCCCTCGGCGATGGCCGCGCCGAAAGCTTCCAACTTTACTCGCGATTCGACACGCCCAAGCGCGCGCTCACTGCGTCGACAAACGCGCGCAGTCGCTGGTGCAAATAGAAAGAAAAAAAAACACGTCTCACGTTAACGTCCGACATTTGAGGCCTGCAACATGCGAAGACATTTACACATATTCACATTTCATCTCACTTGCACGTGTGCCAGTTCATTAGCAAATTGCTACTGCTGTAGAAAGGAATCATAGAAATTAATAAAGACTGCTAATTCAAATTTAAACAACTGTGCTGTAATGATTCGCCATTATAAGATTTAATGCAAATGCAATTGCCACGAAGAAATGAGCATGTTGAATTTCAATTGAACCTCGTATTTTCAACTTTCCGAGAACAGCAATTATCGCAATTTTGTGAGAATGAGATAACGTTTTTAAGAGCAACAAAATGTGGAATCGACGGTCTTTATTAATTTCTCACTAAATGAACCCACTTAAAATTCACGTGCACAGCAACTCGAATCTCATTAATTTTCCTCTTCTATTCCTGCATGTGCCGATAAAAAAATTATAAAAATTACATCGAAAAACCCTGCAACGAACTATCGGAAAATTAAAAACAATTCAACAAAAGAGAAACTAACTACAATGCAAAATCTTAACTTAAACACCAAGCGGGAATATTCTGTGACAATTGTATCTGATAAATGCTGATCCAATGGAAATAAATGCACAATTAAAACAGAAAGCTCTCTGCTATGTCAATAATTATAAAATGTTTAAAGTGAATTACAATAACTCATCAGTACACACTGTGAATTTTCGCATTAATATCCGTCTTACTATTCTTATAGTACTCACAATTATCGAAGCTCCAAAAATTTACTCCTGGATAAAGTTCACGTGAAAGTCGAACCTCAATGAAATCTGTTATCATTAGACACGCACAAAAAAAAAGTTCGTAACAAAAAGGCCTAATTTGGAATTATGTGTTTTATATAAGAGATTCTATATACTATTAATAAATACTGCGGTTTAATGAAATGTTAGCAACTCACTGCATTAGTAACGGCTGTGATGGATACTCAGGAGCTGTCCCTGAATCTTCAGGTCTTTGGCCGCAAGGGGATCGAATGGCTATTATAATAATACTTTGACAACAGTATTTTTGTCATTTACGGCACAAAGAAATGCTACTCTCTCAACAAATTAACTAGCGGTGCTTCAACAGTACCATACTTTCTCGCGTTGTTGGAAACAACTACGTAATATTGAAGTATTGCATTTTCTGCGAAACTCCCACCTCAGCTATTACTTGAAAATTCAAACAAAGCGTCTATGATGCATATCTCCATTCATTTCGATTGTCACGAGCAGCAATCATTTCTTACTTTGAAAAATGAAACAAACAGGAATACCATTGACTGATACAATAAACGCAGCAAAGTATGCAAAAGCGATGTTGCCACCGCAGCGTTGTCAAAACTGTTCATTCGCTTGGCGAATAATATCAATCACTCTATTCGCATCTGCATTCAGATTTCAACTTGTCTATCGGTTAGCCATAGTACGTCATACACTTCATGTTTCTGCGGCATATTTAAGCGCAGTATATTTCATGTTTTGGCGTCGAAGTGGGTAAAAGTGAATTATTTTCGTTGCTTAATAACTTTTTTGTTTATTTTAATGTTTGAAAATATATTTTTATTATACGCGTTTTGTACTACAGCGTAAAATAAAGATTTATAGTATATATGCTCTGTGATGCTCACTACCTTTCTGTTTAACGCATATTCTGAGTTAAGCGCGTATTGAGTATTTTAAGTGCATATATTGCCGATTTTAAGTGCATGGTTGCAGGCATAATTTTAACTTTTTTAGTGCATGAAATTCCTGAATCTACTCATTACAAATGGTAGAGTATATTCAGCAAATATCAACACAAATTTGACAATTATAACTTTTTCGTACAGTTAAATCACGTCACAACAATCGCACGTGATTCACAGAAATTAGCGAGTGCGATACGGAACGAGATTGTTGATATTCCCTCAGAGCAAGCAATTTTTATTACATTAATGTGTAAATGTATAACAAAAGGTAGAATGTAAGAAACGGCCAAAGAAATATTAAATAATATACAAATTCTAAATTATGAAGCATCCAGCTCTGGAATCATTCACGAAGCACAGCAAATTCGCAGCGGGCGTTTAATTTTGTCACCAAATTAGACAAAAATACTCATATTTTCAAAAAATTGAACTTGCTCTTATTTGAAGATCTATTTTTGATGAACACATTTCAAATCTATGGACAAGTTCTTAGCAAGAGTTCTTACACTCACCTCGGTCTACTGGGAGCAATGAAAAGATCTTCTCCTGTCATTGCTTTGCATTAACACCACCTAGATATGCAGTTTCTACGTGGTGTTTCTTGCACTCCACAGTTGTATGATATCTTAAACTGCACAATATTATAATTTTATGAACGATGGCCTAAATAACAGCCCTTTAAGAAATATTTGCCACCGCTACGAAGGAACGATGAAAGCCACTATGCCGTTGGCAGACCAACTTATGTATTCGTACATCAATACATTGAGAAAACAAATTGAACAATAAAGTAAAAGTGCGAGAAAGCAAAAAATAGAATTAATATTGGCATTTTCAATAGGAAATTATAACTAAAATTAAATTATTTTCCACAATCATTCACTTGTCATGAGCCGCAGTTGGTGTGAAACCTTTACATATTCCATTAATTTCAAGCAGAAATTACGTAAAAACTACTCGTTTTTTCAAAAACTTCTTTGGTCACCGGTCACCTTAAATTATTTTCCACAATCATTCACTTGTCATGAGCCGCAGTTGGTGTGAAACCTTTACATATTCCATTAATTTCAAGCAGAAATTACGTAAAAACTACTCGTTTTTTTCAAAAACTTCTTTGGTCACCGGGTAAAAGTTCTTAAGTCAAAAATCTTAGTTTGGAGAAACCAAAGGTTAGATTATTGATCCAACGCTTTTTCCTATGCTCAACGATACTTCCCAACGCTTTTTGTCGTTAAGGAGGCAACATTTGAATACAGTCGTTTTACCAAAATAAAATATACATACCAACTAATAGTTTCAGTACTTAACCCAATTTCACCAAAAATTGACTTAAGGACTTTTACCCCGTGACCACAGAATTGTACATGACTTTTAAAGAGCTAATTTGTACAACAGACTTTGAGACAAAAATCTCTATCTTCAATTTTGGAGTTTTAAAACTTTTTTTGTAATTTTCAAAAATAGGGGAAGTCAACGATAATGAGACCTTTACCATTCTCTTATACGTCTTTTAAGCTATTCAACAACAAAAATTAATAAAAAAAAGTGTAGCCTTTATTTTTAAAATGTCCGAGGGGCTTCATGTAAAGTATTCCCCAAAATTAAAAATTCGATTTCAAATTCCAATGGCCACGACATCAGCCAGAACGATTATGGAATATCAATTTTAAAGAAATTCGGCCGAACGGTTTATGCGCTAGCATTGTGCATAGACGGACAGAGACGTTTTGGCGTCTAATCGATCTTTCGGTATGAAGGACGCACAAAACATGGATTCTAGCTACAGCAAGTGTTGGATTTTTTTTCCAAATTAGCAACTGGATTTATCAACTTTTTTCTACCCGGAAAATATAGTTTTTGTGACGAAAATTTGCCGTTTTCCGACCCACTATTACTATACTTTCTCTTCTTAAGTCAATAAGTGCGAGAAAGTAAAAATGGACCCCTCCTTTAACATTTATTGATGTTATCCTCACAATATCCATGCTGCTGTTGGGACTATGAAAATAAAATGCAACAGAAGGTACATGAAAAGGTCCAAAACATACTGCATTTTAGTGCAATCATAACCACAAAGCAGTGCGAATTCCTAGCTCGTAAACATTAACGAAGGGGCATCTCTGTTTCTGAGAGGCAGTTACACTCCCAACACTTTTCGCGACGAAAATTACCTTCCAAGATGTCCTACGGCACACCCAACGACCAAGTCGTCTCTTGCCCACCGCTCCACTATGCGCAGCCACTGCGTACTATTTTGATCCCGACCACATAATACGCCGTTATGAAAGTGAAGGTATAGCCTCTTACAGTAATGAAAGAACACATTTTAAAATTTTGTAACTCTCAGATATTTCCAATTTATCGATTATTCCTTTTCGAGATGGTTCACTACTTCCAAGAAGAAAATTAGTGGTGCTACAATAGCACCTCGTGACATTGTTTAAGGTGCAATATTATAATATGACAATTTCTGTTTTACACTTCAACTACCATTTGAAAAGTCTTAAACAAAGAGTGAAAGATACATTTTTTTAAATTCAAACGAAAACAGCTCTCTGTCATCGAATTCGATGTATTCACGTTCTACATAAATGTACCAACAATGCGTATTTTAGCCGTCAAAAAAATTATAAGTTTATATTAACACGAACGAACGGTGGTCATCATTATCGCCTTGTTATCTGTGTGGCGTTACAACGTGAGGCAACTAGTAACAATGACCGCTAAATCATATTGGATACACATTTTGCAAATTAGCATTTTTGATACCGCTAGCAAGAAAATGAAAATGGATAGAAAAATATAATTAAATATAATTATTAATTACTTTTCTGTCTACAGATTTTTCACCTTTGTCAGACTGTATTTGGCCTTTGGTTTTAAGATACAAAATTGTTTTAGGATAACTGTTTTACATAAAAATACAATATGATTGCAACGCATTATATGTGATACCTAATAGCAATAGCAACGTTTCGGAAAATAATTACTTCCATCTTCAGGCTTAAATGTCAAAACAAATAAATATATTATTTTAAACAATGGTCAGATTTAAACACAAGAATTACATAATACCAATGTACCCAAGTCACTATACGGAACGCACCTAGAAAAAAAAACTTTTTGAAGATCTCAGTATGGTATCATAAGCCAATATGTCGTTGAAATAAATCTAAATGATTGGGAATAAGAGGAATTTTGTAATGTCCCTCTCTATATACTTCCTCTTATTCTCATTTAGATTTATTATATAGGAAGTAGTTGGACACAGGTTGAGAGGAACATAATAAAATTCCTCTTATTCTCATTTGGATTTATTCCAACTACATACCGTCAGCAGAGATCACTTGCTCCTTCATGGAAAAAAACTTACAATAAACTTAAACACTAACGAAACAGACTGAAATAAACATCACAATAACACCATAGTATAATGCGGGCCCAAGTCTATCACTATTAGTTTCGTCAACTAGCAATAGGAAGGTTGCTCCAAAGACTATTGTTGACCAAGAATTACAAGTCTGAAATGAAAAGAAATTGTAAGTTAATATCTTAGGCTTAATACAAGAAATCAATAAAACGTCCTAATTTAGAAGTTTCCCACTTTTAAATTAGGAAGAACATTGACATTTTAAAAAACCTATCGCATTTCCGAGCCCCTGCCAAGGAATAGAGGAAATTCCTAACCCCACATCGGCTTTGAACGAAAACCATTCTTCCTCCTTGATTCCTTTCGTATTCCTAATATATCCCCGCCCCTTTCAAAAGCTGATCCAAGCCTACAGCGTCGAACTTCCATGTGCGGCCACATAATTAATGTCGAGTTGCGACGTCAAGAAGGAAAACTACCGTCGGAAAGCAACAGGACTCTCCTGAAGTCCCGTGCGGAAAACCTTGTGCCTCGCCACCCACTACTCATTGTATGTTTCGCGCGAGCCATAGGCGTATTCAAAAGATCTAAAACTGACAACTTGGAACGCCGCCTGTTTCCACTCTACTTTTACGAAGTCCCCTGTCCTGATTTCTCCAAGATAATTTGTGTTAAATGAAATAAATAATATTTCGAAACTCCAAGTGATACGATTTCACAACACAATAGAATTCTCAATGTTTCCATTCCGAGATAAAAAAAAAAAAAAAAAAAAAAAAAAAAAAAAAAAAAAAAAAAAACGATCTATATGTGAGTATAAACTGACTGTAAGAGGAACTACGGGTCATCCTGAACATTTAAAACGTCCTTTCGGAAACGAAATTTTACATTTGACACGACCTATTTCTGTACCCGCTATCTTAAATTTTCACTTCACAGGCTACACATGTTCTCAAACGTGAATTACATTTTTGTCTTCATGCGACAACTCCGCGCACAGGTTGCCAGGCAATTCCTGAAAGTGCGTTTTATCGCACAACAATCTCAACAAGAGGCGAGGGAGTAAAAGCCACAACTAATGTCGCCATTTGCCTCTTCTTCCCTCCTCCGCCTTCACAAAGCAAACGCAGCGACGCTCTTTCCTGCGCAGTAGACAAGTCGCGAGGCTCTTTACTCCTCCAACCCGCCCCCGCCCCTCCCTCGCTCCGGCGCGGCGGTCGCAGGCGGGGTCGCGCGAGCGCCAAGGGTCAGAGGTCGCGGCCAAACAAAACAGGGCCCCGCGCTCTCCCTCTGCGCGGGAGCATGGCAGGTGCGCGCGGGGGAGGGGCAGCAGGGTGAAGTGGAGCGGACGGTCAAGGGGGACGGCAGGGTGGCCGAGCGGGATAGTACAGTGGTCGGCAGTAGCACGGCGATCGCTGAGTCACAGGAGTGCGAGCGGCCGGGCGGGGCGACACGGGCGGTGCAGGGCGGGGCGTAACGGGGAGAAGTGGTGCGGGTTGGAGGGGACGGAGCGGGGGCGGAGGGGGACGGAGCGGGGGCGGAGGGGGACGGAGTGGGGGCGGAGGGGGACGGAGCGGGGGCGGAGGGGGACGGAGCGGGGGCGGAGGGGACGGAGCGGGGGCGGAGGGGGACGGAGCGGGGGCGGAGGGGGACGGAGCGGGGGCGGAAGGGACGGAGCGGGGGCGGAGGGGACGGAGCGGGGGCGGAGGGGACGGAGCGGGGGCGGAGGGGACGGAGTTGGGGGCGGATGGGGACGGAGCGGGGGAGGTGTGGGAGGGGACGGGGCGGGGCGGGGATGGGCTGGGCTGGTTGAGATGGCTGCAGCAGCGGGGATGACTGTGACGGTGTTTCGCCCGCGACCGACTCTAGCCCGTCGCCCCCTGCTGCGCTCCGCTCGCCAATCGATATCACGCCACTATCTCTCAAACCGTGGGACTTCCCCTACGCACTTGGTCACCTGACTCCCGAGTCTCGTATGAAATGGGTTCCGCAACATTTCCCCTGCAAATTAAAATGAAGATTCTCCTGGATGAGCTCTGCACAGAGATGCTCTTCTAAATATTTGCTTTGCCATAATTCACGAAAACGCATAAAATTCAGGCTTTGTGTTCCTGCGAGCAAGCATAGATTCATTTATTTACTTGTGTATCTATATATAGTTTATCATTACAAATACACCATATCTTTACAAAACAACTATCATAATTCTTTCTACGTTGTCAAAATTGGGAAGACCAACTTTCCAAAATGAAAGTACCGCAACTACGTCAAACAGACAGGCACCGTGAGTACCTTTAAGTTTCTCCTCGCTGGAGTCGCGTATGCAGGACTACTTTAAAACATCCCTTGCCCATAAGACATGAATCCAATGCGCATGGATCTCCAAACCATGCATTTAACGCCTCCAACAGGACAAAGATTTTATTCTTCACATAACAAGGGGTTATTTAAATGCTGGCAAAACTCCTTGGCTTAAGAGTAAAATCTTCATTATGTTCTCAAATTCTAATTGTTAACACAGCGTATTTAAACATTTTTGCACGAGAATCTAAAACATATTAAGTGTGCTCCTGCGAATATCCTTTCTTAATTCAAGAAGTTGATTGAATATTGAAAGAAATTGCCTTAATACGATATCTAGATAATATTTATCATCGTATATTTGGAGTTAAAATGCAATCCACATTTCCTGCTCAACTGAATTAGTGTATTTTCAAAATAAAATGTCTCAATGACCACGGATATTGATTTCACGTGTAAATTTTGACAAAATGCAACTAACGAAAAACGAAATGCCAAACATTTTCTCTCTAAATTTTCAACATACACTACACCGAGTGTCTCCCATTAATTTGTAAATAATGAACATTCAATTTCACACTACACACGCAGCAATTTGAATATGGAGTTCCTGAGTCTTTCATATTTTTTTAATGCTTGAAGCATACATAGGTTTAATAAAAATGTTTCTTTATGGGGAGTTCAAAAGCCACAAATTTTTAGAGTAGCCTGACTTAATGCAATAATATAAGGTCACGAAATAAAACATTGAATGCGCATCCCTAACATACGAAATCGAGTGGCAAAATGTGTATGCCTAAACATAGAAAAGTTGAGTTCGCCGGACGAAGATTGCTATGTTCACTTTCCCAATGTTTTAAAGTAGCCTGCTTTACCCTTCCTCAACCTGATGGTCATCAATCGTGACGTCCATCGCTGTAGTCCCCAATCTCCCCTCTCACTGCGGGGGCGCAATAAACACTAGTGGGGTTAATACACATCGTACATTCTGGTCCGTATTTTCACGCAAAATTACGCGAAGTGCTCCAATTTTCGTAAAATTGTACATGACCTTATTTTAAAATATGTCTTTAAGGAGCAGATTTCATTAAGGGAAAAAATCTCTAACTTTCATATTTTAGTTGTAGAAAGACTCCCAAAATGTTGAACTTGTGCAATTTTCGAAAAATCGGGGTTTTCAACGAACATGAGACCTGCACCATTATCATAAACGTCCTTCACACTATCCAACAAAATTTAATCAAAAACGATGGAGCCATTTTTTTGAAAATTTGGAAAATGTCCCAGAGGCTTCATGTAAAGTACCTCCCAAAATTAAAAAAAAATCTGTTTCAAACTCAAGGGGCCGCAACATCAGCCAGATCGAGCAGGGAATATCAAATTTGGAGCAAATCGGATGAGTAGTTAAGCCGCTAGCGTTGTTCACAGACGGACATCGACACGTTTTGTGGTCATTCAATTTTCGGTATCAAGTACCCACAAAACATGGATGGAAATCGTCTACACCAAGTGTTGGAGGATTTTCCTCCCTAAATTTAGCAACTGGATATATCCAGTTTTTGCCACCAGGGCCCTGTAATAAAAGAGTTTTTCTGTGGAAAATTCACCGTTTTTTCGCGCAGCATTATATAACATTGTCTCTACTCCGTAGCGGAAAAGTAAAAATTAAATAAATAAAAAAATGCAAACGTTTGGAAAAAACTCCTGTATTTCCGCGAAAGAGACAACAGAGGGGAGCGGTCAGAAAAGTGAGCTAGAGTTACAGCGGAAAATTGCAAAATGTTATAAACCTAAGAAAGTAGGATGGAAGTGAAAGAGAGACTGGAAGGAAGGTGAAATTATATTCTGAACGGTAGAAATGAAAAGGGAAGCACTGAAAGGAAGTAGTAAAATAAAACATTATGTATGGATGACGCTGAGGCAAAATAACTGAAAGAAGATAATAAGAATGGACGGAATTACCAGAAGTTTTTAACATAAACCCGGGATCAAACATAACCGTGAAGAAGAGAAAGGTTTAACATAAAGATGAGACCTATTCAGAAGCCCCGACGGCCACGCGCTAGTAGCACCCTGCGACAAGATCCACACCACCAAGAGGAAGACGTGAGAGGTGGGGTGAGGAGTAGAAAAGAGAGGCATGAGATTGTTACGATGTGTCGCTGCAAAACCTACGTCAGGAGGCAATACGAGTACTGTTCTCTCGCTTCCTACGCTTCTCCAAATGAATAGTCCATCAATCTTCGGCAGACCATTTGGCGACATCCAAATGGGTGCCACTGATTGATGCAGCTGTCGCGGCAGACTGCCCGAGGGCTGCCCGCGTCTGTAGGAGCGCCTACGGAAGCAACGACGCGCACGCCCACAAGTCACGTTGGCTGCGACCTCGTTCGGGGGCAATTTAACCATCCTTGGATTAACATTTTCTACCAGACTCTCGTAAATTTTGGTTACTCATTTGGGATTGAAAGAAAACGAATAAGATAAATGAGAAAAATGCTTGATCAGTCTAATTAGCCACAGAACATGAAAGAGAGAAAAGGAATAATTTGAAAGAGGATGAAAACTCAGCTCTTTGATTATTATTTAAAATATTACATTCGTTGCTCTTACGCCATTACAGAACAAACGTATCAAGAATTCATTTGTGTCAAATTCGAATATTTAATTCAAAACAATGCACCATCCTAACAATATCCTACTACCCATGATACTAGAATTTCTGTATTCTTCGCTTCTGCCATAGATTTATATCTTACACGAAGTGAAGCGTCACATTTAATGCTACTCAATATCTATAAAATACAATCCGTTCTTATAAAAGATTTTCTCAGTAAGCAAAAGCTTAAAATTTTACATTTCATTAACTTCGTTATATTTGCATCCAAACACACTTTCAGGTAAATTTTTATCCCACATTGCTTATGATCCTTTTCAAAGATTTCTTTAAGAGGATAATTAAGAGACAAAACTAATGTTACAAAAACCAATAACTTATATTATTGCACCTATAAAGTACGCATACTTTTTTACTGGAAATTACTGATTAGAAAATTAACGCATCCCTAATATTTTTACAATGATCAAGAGCGGTTACCACTCAACTCACAATCTGTAGGCCAATAAGTTTGCGGCAATATGCAAAGATTGACACAATTCTTAGTGTTAATAAAAAACGGCTCCTTTTTTAATTAAAAACATTCAGTTTTTTGTACATAACAGGGATTTATTGTTTCACTTAGTCATTACAAGTCGGCAACATTTCGGCTAACAGTTTTTAGCCATCTTCAGGTCTCTGGTTTCAAGAGAAACATGAGTTTTAATAAATAATAAACTTGCGTTTCTCTTCAAACCAGCAGAAACGTTGCTGACTTATAATGACTAATTGAAATAATATATCACAATTATTTACGAAAAACTGAATGTAATTACAAAAGGAACTGTTTTTTATTAATAGTAACAGTAGTAGTATTTTATTAATAGTAGGCATTCCTAAGAAGAAGAAGAAAAAGTTTTATAATTCTTAGTGTTTAATTATAATTTCTGAAGATCAGGGTTACCTCCTTTTCTTAGCATGTGCGTAACAACCACGGGTATTCTCTATAACTTCGTATAAGAGCTCAGCAGAAAATCTTGTCCTATATCTCGTCCGCGACGCAGCTCACGTCTGGCTGCAAATTAATCTGTTTATGGCCCTGTTTACTCGCCCGCTGTAAAGAACAAACTCTTGCATCGTGAACAGGACCCAACAAATATAGTTTACAACATGCTTTACATTCTTTTCATAACATTTGCTCTTGGGGTGGCATAATTTCAACTTGTGAACTTTACTTGCACCCTTTTGATTGCCCTTTCCATAATATAATGCAAGGTGGAAAGTAATTGTCTAAATCCTACACAAAAAATAATCAAACGTATGTGGATTACAATCGACACTATTCTTAACATTTGATAATTTCGATTTACTTCTAAGTGTTAGCTATAGCCGAAGTGACATTTTTTTAAATATATTTTTAAAGGAACAATGTGATAAATCCCTCAAATACTTTCCCCAACAGCATCTCCATGAAGACAACGGGTTAATTATTCAAAACAACTGCTTTTCGCTCGGATTTATTTTTATCCCCACGTACAAGCTATCGGCCTTGCCTCTAGTTCATTGTCGTTAACTGACATCTTACGTCATTTTCTTGATCAATTTTCTTCTAAAAACACGTGGAAAGACTATATTAGTCTAAAAGAAAACACAATAGGTGAACAAACCAATCTCATTCAATAAACAGCTACAGTTTCGTACAAATTAAGAAACCCCCCAGTACACCTAGAGGGAGTTGCGGGCTCATTTGAAAGCTTGGGGATAGGGTCGATTTTTAAAGACGAATTTTCAAGGTGCAAATACTTGATAGAGGTTGCAAAGTAAAAATAAAAAAAAATTAAAAAAACATGGACGCTTTACACAGGACAGCATCCCTTTTTGTAACAAAGATGACACAGTTTTTAATGTTGTTTCACTTAACAGAATGTCAGCCTTGATGAGCTCTTTTACTCACATCACGAATAAAGGGCAAAAGAAAATACATTAAAGGCATGAAGTGAGTACAAGAAAGGAAAAAGAAATACCTTAAAAAATTAAAATTTTAAAAAATCAATAAATTATACTGTACGTGTGGAACAATGTATTTTCCAATAAACGATAAATGCATAACCGAAAAAAGTAACGTCTCTCAAACAATCGACAATTTTTCAAAATTTAATAAAATTGTCTTTCAGAAGTGTATAACTTGTCTTCAGTGTCCACTTCGTTCCAATTTTATTCGTTCCTATGTTCGGTATCATGGTCCAGCGCTCTATTTTATTCCCTCTCAATTATCTATTTGTCTTTCCAACCTCGCCAACTTTCTTGTTAACAGCCATTTGATTCTAGAGAAGAAACCAATGCCAACAATGGTTCAAACATTTTGAAAGGCCGTAAATTTTTACTTGTCGCAATGAAACAATGAAAGTATAAATTATTTCCCCCAAAAATACCTCAAAATAATTTCATTCGCAGAAAACAAGATTAAAAGTTTTGAGACTTTCAAAATATGCCTATCACTCCAGGGGCTCCCAGCTTATTTATGCACCTCTCTCTAACGTATTAGTATTTCTTGTTTCCATTCTCCACAATATCAAGTCATTTAATTAAATAGTTGTAATAAAAAAAATATTAACTTCAAAACGGATGGGAGAAACAGAACAGATTTTAGAGGACAAAGTATTAACTCCCGCGTCTTATCACTAGCAATAGTATGACTACATTTCCGTTTTATTATTATTATTATTATTATTATTATTATTATTATAAGAAGTAGATTTAGTGCAACAGCAGCATTTCGCGGAATTTTATACTGCACTAGGCAAACGAGAAGTCCAGCAGGCTCCGGATTCCCAGTTTATTGGGCAACAATTCAACACGTACAGTGTAATTAGGCACATAGTCGGCAAAGTAGCATCACAAAAAGGGCAAAATTAATTCTTCGAAGAAAACTGGGTAATGTTCCAGCAAGACGCCATCTGTGTAAACAGTGTATCAAACCCGACAAAAGCAACGGAATTTTGTAAATGCCGGTTTTCGAACATCTAGGAAAAATGAATGTCGAGAAATGGACAGCAAGTAAAAAAAATAAATTTGATGAACAAATGCTAGATTCTTCGGACGAACTCCTCCCAAATGCTCAGATCAATGGAAGCCGTATGAGCAGCACATTTGAAGTAATTGCAGATTTAAACGTTCACCACTACAATTCATAAGAACGGCGCGAGGAGACTTCCCCGATCCCAAAAATAAGAAGTTCAGGGGAGCTTTAAAATGAGGTCGGCGGGGGAACCCCTGAAATAGCTACAACCTCCTTCCCCACTACTCTATTCTAAGGATTCCAATCCCTACGCAATGTCAATGACACGAGAACATCAACTCCCTTTGACCTTTAAGAAAATAACGTTGCTCTTGACGCGAACAGCCTTGGCTGAATATACGAAGTTTGGGTATCAGTTTGGTAGGTGAAGTTTGAGCCAATGGATCTTAACTTCATCCACAGCGAATAAGCAGCATTGTCAAGACTTCCTTTCTGATGAAATTAAGTTCTGTTTGTTACAACTGTGTGTGTATATGTGTGTGGGTGCGTGTGCGTGTATGTTTTGTATGTAAGGTGTGTGAGAGAGGGTGGGAGGAGAGGAGAGAAAATCCTAATGTAAACGTTGAAAAACTGCATCGCTGGTCAAAGAAAAAACTTTCCTTTTCAACAACTTGAGACTGAAATAGGAATTCACATTTACACTTTTGAAATCAGGAGTAACAACGTACTGATCTCATGCCTTCTTAAATTTTCAGTTTCTTCGAAAATCCACGCTCTTCAAAATATTAATAAAATATTAAGATTGAAGGATTAGCCATGCCTTAATACGTAGAGATTTTAAAAGTTGACAAAACAGGGAAAAATAATAATTTACAGACTTTCGATAACCTATAAATTTCACAAGACACCCTTCTTTCTCTGAAACATGTGAACACTATGATCACATATTCCGAGATTTGATTAGTAATTAAATGAACAAAAATATTTTTAAAATGTACCTGATTTGCCGTTGGCTACCGAATTGCACGCTGTCAGGGAATAAGACCACCATTAAATTTAACAATCAACCGGTATTTTTGATAATATAGTTTACCATCACCAGCGACTGTTCGCACACAACTTTTCAAATGTCGCCTATCATGGCCCACTATCGACCAATTGGCGGTATTCAAATTAAAATTTTGTTTGACCGTATGCACCTGTCAAATGTAGATAACATTACGGACAAAAAAAGTTGGGCATCATTATTACCGGCCATTTCATTATTTCAGGATATGCAAAACTCAATAATATTTATATGACATTCCGTTAAATCGAAACAAGACAGAAATTATTGATTGGAATGACACTTGACAAACGTAAGTAAATGTGAATAGAAAATTTTAATTCACGATGATTTGTTCCAATCTTAAGTTAAGCAAATAGTTCCTTTATTCGCTAACTTCACAACTATCGAAGGCATGTAACAAATGTAATTTATATTTTTAGATAACATTATTAACAATTACTTTCTATGGGCTCAACATACACATCCCTATGGCCGGAGGCAAGTGTCGTCTCCCGGGACTTTGGCATGAGACCAATGCGACATAAAGAACCATCTTAATAAAAATGAAATTCTTAATTTACAGTTAATAAAAACTACAACTTACTTTCCTAGTTCTTCTTTGAGCTCATAATTATCACTGAATCGAGTACAAGCTGCTGGAGCAGCCATACCGAAAACTACAATATTTACTTCACTACTGAAACGAACACACTACGCTACGCAACTGAATGCTCCGGAGTAATCGATAATACTTGGTCCAGTGCGAAGTAATATAAATATTCTTGAAAGGGATCAAACGCATATATAACACATACAATTATTTACAATATGATTTTATAAACTAAACTGTTTGTACTTGTGGAATTCATATACAAATCTCTAGAATGTATACTGAAATTACTTGTACAAGTTATCAGTGTTACCAACAGCTCCATGAAATAATGACATGGAATTCCAAAGGAGACGCCAGAAGGGAAGAGATTCGTCTTATTTGAACGAGAAAAAAACAAAAAGAAACGAAATTCATTTATTCAAGAATATTTTATTTATTTATTCTTCAGTTTTCTGTTGCATTTTTCTCCAAGATCAATTAAAGAATTAATTAGAAATTATTCTCATTATTGCCCAAAATTGTGTTCAGGTAACTTTTGATATAAACATTGAAATAAAATTTAACTTACTCTCAATCACAATTTTCGAAAATGAAATCATCCTTCTGATATATTCATTGTATAATGAAATTCTTAATTTAAAAAAACGATACATTAACAAGGGATACTAAATTCAACATTATAGTAGGCCAATAACAAGAAAATATTCTTTCTAAACTTCATTCCCTTCTGGAGTGTGAAGAAAAGTTGAAAAGTGAACAGTTGAAAACCTTTTATCTTACCTGATATAAATATTTGTCAAAACGTTGATGAAAATATCCTGATATAACTGAGAAATGAGGGGCTAGTATATAATAAGAAGAGATTCATAAAAATGCCAAAAAATTTATTTCATCTAAATTGCATCTGGAATGTCACTGTATTGTGAGTGACAATAAAAATATTTAAACATTTTTTACAGATTTCTTTACCATAACAAAGCAGCGAGAAAAGAGGCATTTCCCAAAACTGTACCAGTAAAAAATTAAAATAGCTCCAAAAGCGCACACAATACAAAAACTTATTTGTGAAATATTAAGTAACCTACTGAAGTAAATGAAGATGGGTGCAAACAACAGTATTGAAAAAAAAAAATAGTATTATACTCACTTCTTATTTTACATTTTTTCCCCATAAAATAACAATTTATTCACCAATCTTCACCTCCCCAAAATAACTATAAATATCTTAGTTACTTTTAACATTATTTACATTTAATTCTTGAAATTTAATTTAAAAACAAATTTATTTTTTATTGTCAGCAAAACTGAATTAGTAATTTTTACCAACTGTCCATATGATAAAAACATTTAGAATATTTTAATTGTACAAGAATTTTCAATTGGTTTTTCATGTTTCAATTTATTGGTCAAGAAACATAGTATGACATTCTATAAACAAAGTCATTTATTGTCCACCTAAGTTTCTTTGTCATGAACTGTACCAACATATATGGTCACTTTGAAATTACCAGATATCTGCAAAATCACACAAGTCTTTCTCCAGATGAAGACAACTTAGGGATCTGAGAAGTGAAATAAATAACAGTTTTTTGGTCAAACAATGGCATTGAAAATAGAATTTTTGCCAAGCATGGCTGAAGAATTCATTGATACAGGACTAATAAAATTCTTTACATTAAATGCAATTTAAAAGTAATATTCAAGCAACCAATACTTATAAATTGTAAATATACACTACATTCTGAGATGTTTTGAAACACAAAATCAAATAAATCTATTATTCTCATATAAATCATTCATATAACCAACTGATCTGCAATTCATCACACTTCAGAACTTTACTTATAAATTTACTCCTTAATCTCTTTCAATACTCAGCAATATTGTAATTAGTCATTTCTTTACATTCAGAAGAGAAAAATGATCAATTCCTTATATTTTGAGTGTCCCTGTTTCATTAATTGTCTTTTGTCAGTGTTAGATTTAGTTTTTAAAATAAATTCTTTTCGGTTTTTTTTATTCCCCCACATACATTTCACTTTTTATAAAGTATTCTTTACATTATAAAATTTCTAAATGTATGTAGAATCATAATTGTTCATCTTTCTTTTCTTATAGAAACAATCTACACATCCATACATATATACATTTCCACAAATATATTATGCTACATTCATACTTTCATTGATATAAAAACATTGCTATTCACACACAAAAAAATCAATTCCATTATCAAATAATGGAATTTAAAAGGGAATGAATTCATACATGCTTTGGAATTAAATGCATGTGTTTTTGTATTTTTAAATAATAATTTGTATAAAGAAATGTTCAAGACTTAAAATAACTTTTAAAATACAAATTTCTGCAAATTACTCATTTAAATGTAATTTTCAAGAGATCTGTGCAACATTCTAAAGATGTTTAAGTTTCCATCTAAAGTCTTCTTTTGTTCTCTTGAATAAAGATTTCATCTCTCCAGAGAGTAGAGCAGAATAATTAAGAGAATTTAGTACATTAACAAGTTCATCCAAAAACTTTATTCAACAGTGACAGACTTAGCCAAATTCCTTGGACAATCAACATTGCATCCTCTGAGTACAGCAATGTGATACGACAGCAGCTGCATTGGAATTACAGTCAATATTCCCTGTGAAGAAAAAAAAAAGCAAATAAAATTCATGATGAACATGATTGAAAAATATGATTATAAAAAAAAACAGTATCCTAATTTGCAAAAAC
Source organism: Acheta domesticus (assembly GCA_031308135.1). NCBI lineage: Eukaryota > Metazoa > Arthropoda > Insecta > Orthoptera > Gryllidae > Acheta > Acheta domesticus. The sequence goes on from JAHLJT010009436.1 coordinate 13,198,682, forward strand.
TAATTAATTACATTAGCCTTCATGCCGTAGATAGAATATTGTGATTTCTTCAAAAATAATTTATGAAAAAAATGTGTATCATTATAGTAAACATACCTGAAGACAATCCACAGTGCGCGGTATTTCAAGACTCTTGAATGCATAACTTTGAGTTTCAGTATCATCTTTCTCACATATTACAATAGGTCGACCTTCGCGCGCTGTGACTTGCTGCAGAGCATTCATACATTTCTACAAGAAAAGAATTGTGACTTTAGTAAAAATCAACAAATCTATGTGTCAAAACCAATATAAAGGTTATAATTGCAATTAATTTTTTGTCTACAATGTAAATTTTATATGAAAATAATTCTAGTAATGTTCATTACTACAATTATTACTGTAATTATGAAATATCCTTCACATTTTAATGAACTTATTCTTGACTAAAAGTATTTCAGTTCAAACACAACAGCTACTTTACTTCGCTGAACATTAACGAAATAGTTTAATACTCTCAATAAATATTCCATTCATTTTCTAAATATTTTTTGTTACTTACAACATACACAGGATCTCTCATGATAATCATGAGAACAGGCATGTCTTTGTCAACAAGAGCCAGTGGTCCGTGCTTAAGTTCTCCAGCCATAATGCCTTCACTGTGCATGTATGTCAGTTCCTTGACTTTCTGAACAGTAAGTAAAACACACAAATTTATTTTAATCAAAATTACAATACGTCTTGCAAAAATTAAAGGTAAATAACAAAACTCAATGCAAAATGAAAAATAAAACACAATAAAACATACCAATGCACCCTCCAAGCAAGTAGCAAAATTAAATCCACGACCCATGATCAAGAGAGACTTATGTTTATACAAATCTTTAGCCAATGCCAGTACTTCATCATCTAGTTTCAGGACTTCACGAATCTGTTCTTGGAGCTTCTCCAGGCCTTTGATTATCTGCATAAAAAAAATTTTTTTTTAAATATCCATCCTCAGTAAACTGAGCTTTTAGTTAAAATAATCACTCTTAAATTTACTTCAGAAAATCTTTATTACTTTTTAGCATATTATATAAGAATCATTTCACGAGTACACACCAAAAAATATAAACAAAAGGTTACCTCAGCTCTGCGAGACTGAAGAGAAATTCTGTCCTCGCTCAACACAAGAGCAAATAAGACAAGAGAAATAAACTGTGAAGTGTAAGCTTTGGTGGAAGCAACACCTATTTCAGGGCCTGCGTTAATGTGCACACCACAATGTGATTCTCTGCAAATGGAGCTGCCTACAGTGTTTGTAATACCAACAATGAGGGCTCCACGATTCTTGCAATATCGCAGAGCCATAAGAGTATCTGCTGTTTCACCTAAAATATGAGAAGATAAATTTAAAAATTGATTGAGTCATAATACCTGAAAAAATTATTAACTTTTCTACTTCAGTCAACATTGACATGGCAACATGAAAGAGGTAATGATCAAAATGGAGATCAAGAATGTAGTGGAGAGAGAGAGAGAGAGAGAGAGAGAGAGAGAGAAAATATGTTCACTGATGTTTAATGCAAGTTCTATATAATTTAGATGAAACTTACTAATTTGACTTACTTATCAACATTTATTAGGATTTCACATTATCAAAGCATGACAAGATTTATTTTGTTGAGACAGGGATGTTATAATCATTCATCTTTTACTTTTATAACATATAAAACTATATAATTCGCACACTGGAAGATTTGTAAATTGGAATGTATGGAAAATTGTGGTTACATTGACGGGAAAGTTTATGTCTTGGTATCAATGTAAAATATTCATCCATTTGTTCTTCATCAAATATATCAGGAAGAATCAAAAAATCTTAGGTCTTGTAAGCTATTAACAGCATATAATTCATGCTCTCTAGATATTGTTCAAGGACTATTTAAACATGTATCCACTAAATTTCCTCCTCCCAAAATGCCAAATTTTAACAGCTCAAAAATTTGCTCCAATGTAAAAATAAAAAATAAAAATAAATAAATAAATAAAAAAAATTAAAAAAGGAGAGAGAGAGAGAGAGAGAGAGAGAGAGAACTGAGAGAGAGAGAGAGAGAGAGAACTGAGAGAGAGAGAGAGAGAGAGAGAGAAGAGAGATATGAAGAGCTTTTTCCAAACCAACCATAGTCCAAAATCCAAAGTTTTCAGGAAAGCCACACCCATCGTTAGTATTATTAAAAATGGTGTGGAATTTGAAACATAGATAAATTGAAGTTCATGGATAATTATTGAATGCAAGTCCTTACATTCCTTGTTTAGAGACTACATAAATTAAGTTTTCAAAATAGAGTGAGTATGAACTTTTGTGTTTAGTCAAAAACTTGTTTTGTACTTTTGATGAAATTTTTGTACTTTTGATTTGTGTTGTACTTTTGATTTGTGTTGTACTTTTAATGAAATTTGAACATCTACAGGTAATCATTTTAAGCAAATTAAAATTTCATAAGCAAAGTACATAAGGTTTCATTCTCATAGCTATTTTACAAACAATTTCAAGAACTGAATAAAAGGCTTCACAAATGCTGCTCCCCTACTGTTTTCATCATACAATATTTCCCCATTTTCTTCAATGGTGTTTTCATTTCTATCATTTGTGTCTGCAAGTAATTTGTGATAGAAGAGTTTGTTTTAAGGGTTTTTCAAATTCTGAGAAAGTCTATGAAATCTGCAAGTTTCTTTGGTTTCATCAGAAGAAGTTTCTTGTATAGTGTCTGAAAAGTAATTTCATCAGGTAGCTGTTTCTTGCTTATGATATTTATCTTAAGCAAAGCACCATGGTATGCATACTTAACAAGGACATAAAGCTCTTCTTGCATTATTTTAAGAATCCTAACTTTTCAACCTCAAAATTTACTTTTTTTTCAAGAGTAACATGTCTAAATCACCCGTCATTGTCACGGAAACGTAATCAACATGCAATTGTATAGCCAATCTTATTGGAAAAAACAACTGTAGTCCATTCCTGCCAATGGACAATGGCTGATTTTGCTGAAAACTGAGGGGACATTGGTTGTTTTTGCAAAACTAATGATATTTCAAAGCTCCATCTTTCCCAGACTATGGCCAATTTTCCTACATTATTTCATACAGATGAAGCCTGAGGAGAGCAGCATAGAATACTGTAATACTGAATACATTTTTGGTCGACGGTTGTTTTTGTTAAAAGCTCTTCATATGTAATTTGTGAGTGTGTTGCACATACAAAATACATAAAAGTAGATGTAAAAAAGGTTTTTAAGAAGTAATTTAAACTCTCACCAGATTGTGAAATAAAGAAACAAACATCATCCCTAAAGACTGGAGTATTACGATCCAAAAAATCGGAGGCCAATTCCACCATTACAGGTAATTCAGTCAATTCTTCCAATAACTGACGAGTTGCAATTGCACTATGGTAACTTGTTCCACAACCAATCAGCATCAGTCGACGACACCGTCGAATTTCAGGAATGTAATCCTAAAAAATATATATTCAATAAACACAACATGAAACAATATTCAATATTACTTCATAACTCAAACTTCCAGTAAACTGCAAATATAATTAAACAATATAAGTATTATACGAAAATTAAGTACTTATAAATTATAGTTATTGGAGCGTATTATGATAAACGCACCTTAATGCCTCCAAGTACAACAGAACCAGTTTCAAAATTAAGACGACCTCTCATTGTATTCACAACAGACTCAGGTTGTTCAAAAATTTCCTTCTGCATAAAATAGCTGTAATTACCTACAATGCAGTAAAATAATAATTAAGCAAGAGAAAAGACAAAATATACATACGATGAAAGAAAAAAAAGAAGAAGAAGAAAGAAGGAAACAAGAAGTGGATTACCTTTCATAATTTGCTGAATTTCCATCTTCAGAGTAATAATTTCACGTGAGTGAGATTCATCTAAAGTTCGTCGAAGTCTGTGAATGCTCAAAGAACCTTCCTTAACAGCAGCAACATCATCATCCTAGAAAAGAAAACAACTGTTTTAGCATAAAAATTGAAAATAAGAATTTGTTTGAAGAAAGTAATCTTTAACAGATAAATAAATGTCAGATGAAAGAATATAAATGGCTGTTAAGATATTTATGATTGATTTTAAATAGATCAAAGTAATTTCTCACAACTTTTATCTCACTTCAACTAAATTAATTTTTTTTCGCCCTTAATGATAAGTGAAATAATAATGTGTGTAACTTTTAATTTGTAAATTTATTATCTAATATTTTTGTTTATACATACAACTTCTCAATTTAGAAATAATCTATTTATGCCCATTGGGTTGTTAACTCCCTCTAAAGTTCATAAATTTCAAATGTTCACCTCTAATAAACAGGACACAGAACAGGAACAGAAAGACAATAAACAATACAATAAATAGGTCACAATTGTCATTTACATAAAATTTCTTGATCTCTGCCAATAGATACAATAGAATAGCAAAGGGTTAAAGGACAAACATTATATTTTACAAAATAGGCAGTACACTGAAAGTATAAAAATATATTCTAATAATTTCTCTACTGTGTAGTTAGATGCTGATGGCAACTATAAAAGCTTTAGCAATTTTGAGAAGTGGGAACAAAAATATTTAGTTTTCTTATTTTCTGATGATAAATTGATTTCATTTTCTGACCTGCAAGAACCATACATCTCACCAATATAACCACACCTGCTACATATTTCTAAGTTAGAATAGATTACCAAAACATGATTTTTTAATTCAAATAAGACATTCTAGTGAACAAGTATAATACTCCTACATTTATATTTGTTTATTTATTAATTAAATTTATTAGCTTGAGTGATTTTAATAATTTTATTTATTGCCATAATAATTTTATGAGTTAATTTTTTTTTCATTAGGTATATTTTTTTTCAATTTTTATTTCTCTTATGTTCATTGGGTAATCAATCCTTTTTCTTCTTTTTTGGTTGTCTTGGAATCCATTTCTTATTGATGACATTCCATCCACCTCTTTCTGCGACTTCTTGAATTTCTTTTTCCTTGGAGAGTCTCGTCTCCTATTACCCTTACTTTTGCAGGTGCCATGCATACATTAATTCCACTTTTTACATTTTCTTTCTTCCCACTCACCTGCAATCTTCTGCACTCAGCATTGTTCCACAATATCTAGGGAAACTTTATCAACCCATCCCATAGTTCCATCCTATCATTTTTTAATGTTTCTTTTTCTTATTGAACTTGTTTATATACATAAGAAGAATCATACATAAAGTTTGAAACATTAAAAAATTGTTTTGGGCATAAACAGATAACGAATTATTAAAAATAGTATTATTAAATATTAAACAATTCAGACCTATTACTAAAAATATTGATTTTAAATTATTAAACACTTCATAATAATATAAATAAATACAATGCTTAAATCGCAACAATCACTTAAATTTCACTAAAAAAATTAATAATCACTCAAAGGTAGTGAATACGTTTCACTGTAAAATCCTTGTAAAAACATCAAGAAATGTTTATCTTCTTCAATTTTGCACAGAATAAACACAATAAACAAAAGATGATATTTCCTCTAGGATATGCTTACTCTTTAAAAAAATTGGACTCCAACAATAGACAATCATACAACTGTGTCATTACCCAGCTATATATCGTCATGGCATATATCGTAACTCCAGATTGGACAGTTTTGCATGGGAAAGAATAAACATAGCTGGGAAGCAGAATTTTAGTTTATTTTTTGGAACTACTTCTTCTTCGTTGAATTTAAAAATACTGGGAGACTCAATTATTTAAGATGCTTGATTTGTTATTTATTTTTATTACTCTTCTTTCATAATTATATTTTATCATGAAGTAAACGTAAAATATGGAGTTACGAAGTTTGCTAATTATAATGATGATATTCAACAATGTGCAAGACTGATACACACTAGCAGTTCTTTGAATCAGTGATTCTAAAATAAAAGCACTTCATCTATATTGAAAGGAAGATTACAGTAATGACCAGGGAACAAATTTCTATGTAATTACATATTTACTAAATATACTAATATCGATATTAATTTACATTATCTTTATGTTTCACAATGTGTAGAGTTGAAAAAATGCTAGTTTTTATTTTCAATATTTTCCATATTTGGGATTTTAGAACATATTTGAATAAAAGTCTATATATTTTCCATAATTCTTATAAAATATAGCATACAGCATATTAAGCTTAACAGTGAAATTCCATTAAATAATAAAAATGCATCCCAACAACAAAAAGAGCTTACAAAGGGAAAGTAAGTGAAGAAACTGTTCACGTTTCAATTTGTGTGAAGAATAGACCCACTCTCAGGCCTTGAGGTCTTGTCCAAGGGGTCTGAGTGTCCCAAGTGGAGAAGGAGGGGGAGCGAAGGAGGCAATGAACTATTGGATTTGTTTGACAAATGACCTTGAAGCCTCGATGGTCTCTGAGAAACACACCTCATTTCAATATGTACATTACCCCTTCTCCTTCCCTCTGAGGTTGCCACCCGAAAATCGCATGACGTCACAAGAGACCTGGACATCAAAATTCAACTTATACACCTCACCATTGTCAATTACAATCCAGTCAGAATACTAAGTGTTCACTCAGTTCTAATAATCTCTATTAACCCAGTGTAAAATGTCAAATTAGCACAATCAGCCAGTGTAAAATTAGAAGTTACATTTCAGAATTTAAAGATGAAGGTTTATAAAGATTTATGAATAAAATATTATTTTACCATAGTCATTTTTAATTATATTAAGTCCTTATTTAACTCCATATTTTGATAAAAATAACTACATATTTATTTACATATTTCATATATTTTTAGCCCACATAAATCCGTTCTCTGGTAATCACCATCATCTAGAGAAAATAATCCTTTGTTAAAAAAAAGGCTTCTAATCAATTCCACAAGTGCTTTTGTGTCCTTATGCTTAGGTTAAAGAATTATGAAATTTGTTCAAATGTTCTCAAAAGGTGAGAAAGGCAATGGTGTTACGTTTTTGTTTGAGTTAAGCTTGAATACACTGATTTGAAATTCAAAGATATTCACAAAGACAAAAATTAGAAATAAACAAAAAGTATTATTAAATTAAGAAAGGACAATGTCTTAAAAACTTCTTAATTCTTCTTTAAAAATATCTGTGTAGGTCAATAAAAACACAAACTTATCCAGATAATTTATTGGCACTTCTTTCTCACCATATGACTTAATTTATTTGGTCAAAAAACAGTAAAAAGTGTATGTGAAGTGCAGGGAGAAGATCTATGCGTGTATTCTTGAGATCCAAAATCCCTTCCCAACATTTTAACTATAAATAGTTGAAAGATGAATAAGTTTCAAAATTAAAACAAATAAACAGTAATAAAATTTAAAAAAGTGCAAGATTGGCAACATTTGAAAAACTGGGTATTTTCATTCTCGAGTTATAGAAAACTTTTGCAAGTGTAAACAAGCTGCAGACTTGATTTTTCTGCATTGCTAACAAAATCTCATCTCCTACTCCTACCACTACAAGCAAAAGGAGAGCTCAACAAACATGTACATAGGAAAGCTACATTCGAACAATCATACCATACTAATATGTACAGCTTATACAAGTAGCTAGAGATGAAACACAGCAAATTTCTGTCAAGAAGTGAAATGCTGACAAATAAATAATTTTAAATTTTCCATTATACATTTCAATAACCAGTCAGGAAATTATGCCACCAATTATCATAGAAATGCACTCTACTGCTTCTGTATATTTTTCTTTCATGATTAATTGATAATTTTTATTTTAAATTTCATTTCCTCTTATTTTTCCTGATTATAATGAAAGAGCATTAATTGCATAAATTCTGTTATCAATTTAATATTTCTTCCAATAAGCAATTAAAAAACTGTGAAAAGAAAAAATTAATTCTGATAATTCTTCATCTTTAATAATAATATTAATAAAATAGTGGAAATAATAATAATAAAATAGTGAGTCTTGGTATATTATTTACACATTAACTCTTATTCTAATTTTATTTCTACTATTACTACTACTACTAATCTAATTAGCGAATTTATATTCAATATCCCTTGTCAACCCTTATGGCAATCTAATATTTTTCACTGGAACATTATGAAAACTTCCATAAGTAATAATGATACAATCTACAGACACCTGGGAGTGAGGAATAAATTTCGAATGAAAATAGACTACTTTGGCATCCCACTCTCAACATTTAAGTCCAAACTCCATAGCTTAAACTCAAATGACTAATGCATGTATGGCTAATACCTCTAATACTTTTACTGTGAAAATTGTGCTATTCTTGTCAGTTTTTTTCCTTATATAATTGAAGGGCTGAATGCCCAAATACCCAAAAAATTAAAAACTGAGTTATTGACACCATTATCTAAGAAAGTGAACTACCTTTTCAGTTTGTTTGATACGTCAGTTTTCCTCTATAAAGTTAAGAACGAAGTCACTGTTTTTTTATCATCACTAGGCAGCAGATTTTTATGATTTTGCACTATTTTTGTCTGTTGCTTCAAGGCATACCTAAGTGAAATTTCTTGACATTTGGTTAGAATTGGATGTTATGTAGATTAATATGTTAGTGTACGTTTATACCTATTTGGCCGATTTTTCCGATTGGTGCATATTCATGTAATTATAGGAGCATATTTTGTATATTTCGTTAAAATAGAGACTTGTCTTCTTGTTTTTATATAATTTATTTATTTGTGAGTGTTCATTGATTAGAAAGAGCTTGCCAAGTTTGAGTTTTTTCTTTTTTCTTTTCTACAGACTGATAAAATATTTGTGAAGAAGTAGTATAATTCTTGACATCATATATATTTTAAACCTGCAGAAAAATGAATCAAGACATACAATGTTTACTAAGGTGGATATTTACTTCAATTATTTCTCCCACAAAATAAGCTAGGTTATATTATGTTAGGCACAGAAATAGATCTTTTCATTCCGCATGCTTTTCCTAAATTTTATCAAGAAAGGATAGGAAATGAAACATTTTAATTTTAATTGCGTATTAAAGTGCATTATTTCAGAATTTTAAGGTTATAAACACATATTTTTTCAAGATTTTTTAGGGCATAAAAATCCTCTCCCTAATCATTACAATGCTTTCCACCCACAACAAAGCACCTTTATCTTGATTTTTCTTCATTTTCCTTAAAATGTGACTTAGACCACTTTTTCCCTGGTCCCTTCAATTGTTTGATTTCATTTTAACCTTCCTCTTGGAATATACAACCATCATTTGTGTATGACCGTTGTATCGGGTCCCTACATAGGTCACCTTTGTGCAGTGCCTTCTTCATTCATCAATGTAATCTTATTTGCTAAGTAGGTGATTGATTTTATGAGTATGCTATTTGTGGGCTACATTAATGCAGTGCACTACCCAATGAAGCATTATTTCATCATCTCTTTTGAACTACAATTCAACAATAGTATAAGCTATGGCTGAAATGATTAACATCCCTCATATA
>JAHLJT010009436.1:13215784-13526621 GCA_031308135.1 Acheta domesticus
AACCTTCTTTTTCAATATAACCTCCAGAATGACAGTAGGATTGTTCATGGCAATTGTACAAACAACTTTCCATAAATTAAATTTTTCAATACTAAGATTCAGGTTTTGACTTTTCAAACAGGATTAAGAAAAACAATAAGTTAAAAAGAAGATTGCCATTAAAAATCTACAAAAGAAGATATAGTTAGATAAGTTTGTCACAAATCAAATACATTTCATTTTATTCAAAAGCGTTTCATGAAACACACATTCAGGTTTTTCTTCGATTTTTAATCTTCTGCTGGGCAATAGTTTACAGAAATAACCTAAGAAAAATGTTTTTCCAGGACGATTTTTCTATTTCCTATTGATAAATTACCTCTTTCTTTCCATTTTCTCTACTAAAACTATTTCTAAATTGAATAAAAAATGTAACTCTATTAATTGAAAAATGCAAATAATTTGAAGTAGATTTCCTTGTAAACTTTTGTGACCTTCAAAAACAATGAAATACAAATTCTGAAAAAATTAAATAAGAAGCTTCTGTAAATGCAGCTAAAACCATCTACACTTCTAAAATTGCAGGAAATATATGATGCTAGAATGATCTTGAATTGAGTCCATCTACTACAAAGTGAGATTTCATTTTGTCATGTGCAACAGTCATACTTATCAGTTTCCATTCATTAAGTAAACTTTATATTCAAACTTAGTAACACAATCACATTAAGATAAATGAAAATCTTTCCCCAGACTTTTCCGATGACACCCTTCAAGTAAATTGAGCAATATTTTTTTTATTTACTTTGCATTTATAAGCTTGGCATCAAACAAATATTTGCTACTGTACAGACAGTAATGAACCTTGGGAATTGATTAATTTCTTATTTTCTCTCCTTCAAACATACTGAATAATACTAGAAAAATTAAATTTTGTCTGTATGCGGAAATCCAAGTTTCACTTGAGAAGATTTATAATACACTTCATTTTTAGTTACACACGTAAATTGAAAATTCAAATATTTAAAGTATGTTTACCTTTACTTTAACTATGGTCATAGCATAAATTACTATACAGAATCTACACATGCAATCTATCCTTTTCACCAAAATGTGTTCATTAATACAATGCAGAAGAACAGGAAACAAGAAAAAGCACCATTGTTCTACAGTAGTTCACATTAACTTGTCATATGCAAATAATTATCCACCAACGGGCCACAATGGGACACACTCATATACATTTTTATTTTGTAATTATTTCTTGAACTATACCTTGAACTTAAAAATGATACTTAACGGGGAGAGATATGCACAGAATCACTGTAGAAAATGAAATTTAATAAGATGTGAGATATCATTAATTACAATTCCCAGAAAAGATAAAAAGTACTACAACCAAAAATTATTCCAATTTGTAAATCAACTGTGAGTTAACACCAAGTTGTATTATGGCATCTAATTCATTTTACTGACTCACAAATAAGTCATAGTATTTACATATCTTTACAATGGCTTAAGTGACAAATAAATGGCAAAAATAAATTTAACAATAAATTTGCAAGCTGCTCAGTTAATAACATATTTTTGATTGCCTGGGATTTATTCCTAGTAGTGCTGATTTCCCTCAAATATAGTTTTAACAATTGGAAAATTGTCTAAATTTATTTATTGCATAATTAATCTCAGGAAGCAAGAGCTAGAACAGTGTTAACAATATACTGTTCACAAAAAAACACTGTTGCATTTTCTAAAGACATAGATTAAATGTAGGTATTGTATTAGATGTGAAAATAACATTCATGTAAATATTACCATGTTTTTAAACTTGAAATATATTTTCATAAAATGCTTCATCTAAAATTTATTTACAAGTACTACTTTGTGACATTTTTATAAAATATATTCATATTTTTATATAACAATATCATTTTGTGCATGTAATAAGAATAAATAACTGTTTGAAATTTCTCATGATAATTCTTTCATTTTCTCTTAAAAAGATTCCTTCAGTCTGCCAATGTAAGAGGTAGAAAAAAACTTATCTTCTTTGTCATCTTAATGATGATCTTATAGATACAAAAATTTGGAATTCAAAAGCATTTTAACTTGAAATTTTCAGGATTGTAGTTATCAAGGCATTTATTCACAATTTTTAAAAACTTGTGAAACTTGCCAAATATATTTCTCAAAAAATCAATACATAATTACTTTGAATCACTCTAGATTGTTCCTTATTACAAACTTCAGTAAGTTTTGCAAAATGTAAGAAGATATTTAATTTTGAAACATTTTAACACCACATGAATATAAACTTTATGAATATTGATATTAATCTTATTTATGAACTTCAGATTTAAAACTTATTTTTACCTCATGTTTTTATTTGGCAGCTAATATTCAATAATTTTTTTCCCAGAAATAAATGCTTCAGCTTATAAAGTAGGTTCAACTCAGTTGTATTAAAAATGACAGTCTTTTATTCTCTTTGGTTTTACAGTAACTCTATGAAATACTATTTTATTCTCTTTGGTTTTACAGTAACTCTATGAAATCTTCTATATTGTTAACACTTTCAGCACTTTCTCAGTCACCTCTAGCCCCCATCTGATATTTGAAAATAAAATTCATTTGTTACTGGTGCAGATCTCAATACTTGCTGATATAACTCAAAGTTCATATACAAAAAAAATTAATGTTCAGATATAAAGTGCATGTGTACAGCTGTTCACTGATCCCAAAGTTTTTACCACTATCTAAGAAAGTCATTAGAAAATCAGTATCCTTTATATAAACCACCAATTAATATCTATAAACCTTGTAATTACATGTGAACACAAAAAGGAAAGATCAAGAAAGAAAGAGAAATGTTTCACAACAAAAGGAAAGTAAAATCTAGAAACAGAAAGAAACTGAAGTACTACCTGACTTAATTGAAGTGTCATCTGTTGGTGCCATTATGTATCAATCAGGTCATGCAAAAACAAAAAAAAAAACAATCATGACATTACTTCAGGGATGTCATGCACAACTTACATAATGATGAATGTAGATGAATGTTTGTTAAGCTCAAGCAGAATATAGAGGATTACAATGTAAGGAGCGTGACTACAACTGCTCTCCACCAAAAAGGTTATTCTGAAAAACTCATGCAATTGGGTACAAAAAATGTCAAACCATGCATTCACAAATCTCCAATAATTCAAAACATTTTTTCAATATTTTTGCATTGAGCACTCTACTGAGATAAACTTCAAAGAAATTCTGTAATATAATTCAATAAAGCAATCAAAAATGAAAAGAATATAATAATCAAGCTAATTTCCATCCTTAAAGAATTGAAGAGATAAATCAATTGAACATGATAATAATAAATTTCCGAAGTGAAGTTATAAATGAATTGGGCAAGAAATAATCAACCAGAGACATAAAATTACTACATTACAATGACGTCAACAATAGTTTATTCAGTACTGTTTACAGTTTGAATTTTTGGAAGATTTGCAATTCAGCAAATTCCGAAGGTAACTACCAGCATGCACATGCATTGTAAACCAAAATAGGATGATACTTCATGGCATATTTTAATACACAGAGTTTACTCAATCCAGCAATTCATGCAATACAAACAGAATTATAGCAATAAAAAAAAAAATAGTCAATGTGTAAAGTGTAGCATATGTATGTTACAAAAGCAATTCTGTGCATGTTCAATTGTCAGCTCATGATATAGGCACAGGGATGAGAGCTGCTCAACATTCCATCAGTTACAGACACTCTATACTTTTATTTAAGTCAAGCAACAACATTTTGATTGCATTTATCTTCAGATCAATAAATTAAAACCAGATCAGTCATATATTTTTCTTCACTAGTGCTATTTCAAAATTTTGGAAAAGAAAAAGAACCGAATGTTACTACTTGACTACTAGTCAGAAGAATTCTTAAATTTCCATAGGCAAAATTGTACTGTTGAAAAATGAAAACAATAAGAAGAAGCAAATCCAATTTCAAGTTAGATTTTTCACTACCCATCACTTTGATGTCTCTGACGGTCAAGTTCCTTGTACCATAAAAAGCTTTCTCTTTAGCAGGGGAGTGTTACTAATAGCCATTCTCTTCTTCTCATAACTCATTGTACATAAAGTACATTAAAACCAACACCATTCTCATGAACACTGTAAACCAGTGTTAGGCATTCTGTGCTTGTAAAGGCAAGCAACAAGTTTCCTTTTAAAGCATCTCCTGCTTCCCAAGCATTGTCAAATGACAATGAACAAGAACTTAAATGTGAATACTCTTAAATTCTAAGAAAGGAATAAAGAAAATACTGAATTATTAATATTTGAAAATGAATAAGATAAAACAAGAAAATTCATTGAACAATCAAGATAATTCAACGAACCATCATAAACACTACAAGATGAAAGTATTATGTAGTTTAGAAGCCTTTCAAAAGAATTTTTATGATAATTTTCATTCATACAACACAGATGAATTGTACATTATATAACAAATGATTGTTAACAAGGTGAAAACTGCATTGTGGCTTAGACATAACTACAACTACTCTGTTGTAAATTCCACAATATCATTTAACATACCTTTGCTGTACAAAATGGGTACATGATCAGTGGCAAGACGAGTCTTGGCCTTAATACCCACCAAAAGAGGGCTACCTCGCCTTGTTGCTACACATTCACCAGGAAAATGCTTACTCTTGAAGCACAAAGCAAAAGCTCCTTCCTAAAAGAAGTTCATTGAATTAAACCTCAAAAAGTAGAAAATCAAATTAAAAATGATCGATTAATTTTAAATCACTTTTTAAACAATGATTTATCTATATTATTAATTTACAAAAATTTCAGCATTGACTGATTTTGAATAGAAAAAGAAAACAACAATTCATAAGAATACAAAATCCTAAAAATTGAATTAAATTATTAATGTATACATTAATAATAAAAACCATTTCAAATAACGAGGTGTTCTAACAATTGCATCAAATGTTATTTTATACTTGGGCAATTGCAATGCTTTTCAAAAAATATGGCAAAACAGAAACGTATCCTCACCTTAGCCTATTGATAAGTGGATTTGTGTGGTGATGTAATGAGCCAGAAGAAATTTAACAATTTAGTTACTGCTAATTCTGTGGTCACAGGTTAAAAGTTCTTAAGTGGATAGGTTTAGTTAAGGATTTAAGAAGTTTTACCCAGTGATCGCAGAATTATTTCAAAGGTTTTACAAATGTCTTTAATGCAATAGTGTATTTGTGAACAGATGTGTTACATGCCCAATGGCATCTGAGATAGGTACATGTGGTGACACCACAAGACCCACTCAGACTAATCCCATCGTTTTATCCATATTACATATTACATCTCTCCATATTACATAGAGCCAAGGAAAAGGAAAAAGATGTAATTCATATATATTAACTTACAAGTTGCTGAATTACTTGCTCCACCAATTCCCGGAAAGAATAGGTGGGATGCTGAGTGTATAAATGCAACACCAATTTAGCAATAACTTCAGTATCAGTATCTGATTCAAAGTGAAATCCTTTCTTTTCCAGGAAGAGTTTTACATCCTTATAGTTAGTCACAATTCCTGCAAGGCAATAACATATTTCAAATTGGTACATATTACTTTCTCAAATTAGAATATATTTTTGTTGTTTGCATAATATTATGACATATTTTTTATAATTGATAAAAGGGAAACAGAACACTTTTCTTGTAATATCATTGAAGAATTTCAGGAAAAGAAAGACCCAAAATGTATTCTTCATAAAATTAATATTATGTAATTCTATGTGCTATTAATTCATTGAAGTTAGTAATAATAAATAATAAAATCTGCCTACATCAAATTAGAAGAATGTCTTAAAGAACTCAATAAGAAGAGAAGTACTTAATCCGATGAAAAAGTAACATAGACATTTTCATAATATTTTCATAATTTTAATATAATTCCTCGGAAGCACTGATTTTTAGCATTAAATTTTGATACACAATAACACACTAATCAATATCTGAACAATTGTAATAAAAATTTGCCACCAAGTTAGAAAGACCCATTACGTCTTACATTAATGTTAAATAATACATCACATTACTCACCATTATGGACTACAACAAAGCTGTGGTTGACATCAGACCGCTGAGGATGAGAATTTATTTCACTGGGAACACCGTGAGTAGCCCAGCGGGTGTGAGCAATTCCCACATGGCAGTCAGTGGAAGAATCAAAGTCCAATGTTTTTTCTTCTGCAAAATTATGTTTGGTTAGAGTAATTTTCAGAGAAAGTATTATAAAGAAGTTTTAAAAATAAAGAATACATTGAAAACCTCAAAAGACCTCAAAAAAACAACCCTTAAGAAAACCTCAAAAAAAGAAACATAATTATTGTTTCTATAATCACACAAAATTAAGACTTCAGCATTACTTTCTCGTTTGAAAATGAGAGAGATGCATAAGTATTTCTTTTTTCTTTTAAAGGAAAATTAAAAATTTGTAATATTACGAAGATGTCTCAATTAGGTTCAATAAAAATATCAATTAAATCATAGTTTGAACATAAAGATAATTCAATTAATAATTAACAAAACTAACACCAATTACACACTTAAAATGAACTTTATTTCAATAATTTTAATTTTTAATGTTTGTTATATTCACTAATTTTTCACCTTAATTCCTACAATTTTCATCTTCTACTAAATCATTCCCTCAAAAGCTGAAATAATGTAACAATAGAAATTTGGGTGTCTTGCTTTTACATTTTACATGAACTCTTAAAATCATCATAGTAATCATATTTTACTGCTTATAAACTTACACAAGTGTCAAGCTACATCAGTTTTAGAATAACAATATTGTGCAATTTCTATTTTCCCATATACATACGTATATACGTTGTATAGGGAAAGTTGTGTAATGCTGCGCGTAAAAACGGGGTATTTTCGACAGAAAAAAATAATTGCCGGGCCCCTATACCGAAAAAGTGAATAAATCCAGTTTATTTATTTATTTACGTCAAAAAACAGTTAAAAACTGCGTGTGAAGAGCTATGGGGAGAAGTGAATTTTGTGCACGTTTTCATAATTCTGTGGTCTCCATCCTAAACCATATTCTAGTCGAATTTTGAATACAGAAAAGAGAGATTTTTTTTCGAGTTTTGATGACAAAATATTCGCTCCTATATAATAAAATATATTTTCAAAGGTAAATTAGCTATAAATTCCTGCCCTGAACCCTCATGTTCTTCATGAAAGAATATTACTTTTTGCCACAATAATATGAAAAACGATAATTTGAATAACTATATTTCCCACTGAAATTCAGAAGACGTGCATAAATAGTGAAGTTACATTTATGTCCAGAAGCAAAACAAGGGACCATCTCAGCATTTGCTCAAGGATCAGGGAAACTGGACGAAAAACCTGATCGAGATGGGGGCCATCAACCCAGAAACTGTGGTACAATACTTGTTACAGGTTCTTTAGAATTATACAGTCCAAATGATAATAATTACATTAACTATCATTGTTAAAATTAATGCTACTTTACTTTTTGATGCTCGGTATAGTCTCGAATTGTATAGAAACAGTTATGCAGTTATGCAGTTGCTAAATTACGGGGGAAAAAAAAACCCTCTAACACGTGGTGCAGCTAGAATCTCTGTTTTGTGGGTCCTTGATACCGAAAAACTATTGAAAACAAAACGTCTGTCCGTCTGTCTGTGAACAACGCTAGTGACTAAACCGTTCTGGCAATTTTCTTCACCTGTTGTCAGTTGCTTCTATATTAACTGGGATCTTACTGAAAAATTGGGCAGCATTACAATATGTATCGTTGGTAGTAGAGGACTTGCAACAGTACACTCTGTCCACCCAAGGACAACCCAAGGATACCCCTTTTATTAGTCTAGTCGCTTGGTAACCAATCCGGGGGAAACATCCGGAAGGGTTTTTTTTCCTTTCACGCCGATTCTGTGTGTTTTTGAGTGGTGAATTCGAATTTGAGGTTAGCCACTTCGCGAAATATCGGCGTCAAGAAGAAAATTGTAAAAATCCCTAAAAATGTCGCATTATTTTCAGTTTTTCGTTCGACAACTTCATGGCAATGACCTTAAGAGACAAAATTGAAGTATCTACACAAAATTCTCTACCAAAACTATCTACTTCAACTTTTCGACAATTCTTTCTGGAGATAGACCTCGCTAAAAGCTTGCTACCCTCTGGCTAAAACATTTCCACCACGGCTAAAACTGGAGACAATTATCTCGAAGATAGTTTTCCAAAAATATCTTGGGGGGGGGGGGTCTGCACACCTCGTGCAGCCGTCTGTGTATCTTGTTTCTTATTTGTTTTGACAGATGCTGACTCTCGGTAACTCTGCACTCTCCCTACACACCGAGTTTACTTTCTTCATTCTGTGAGAAAGGCAAGGCAAATCACTATTTCAAAAACCAGACGATAATAGCTGGCAGGTCTGACGAATCCTTACTGTCGTATTTTTCTATGGCCATGGACTATTTCTTATCTTGAAACTTACTTTACGAAATTATTTGATCCTGCAATTTTGTGCTATACCTAATTTGGTTTTGTTTTGTCTCTTTTACTTCGTGATTTCGTACATGATAGAATATAGTGTTGGTAAACAATACTATAGGAATATATAGCAATGTACACAACGTATTGTTTCTCTTTTCCGTACTATTTCGGTTATCTAACTCTGGGGTATACAAATACCCCGCGCGAGTTGAGACCGATTCCGCAAGTAAAATTGTGCTAATCATTTAACAATGCAAATATTTCCTTTGACATAGCCTTTTGCAATCATTACGTCTTGAAATTAAAGCGCTGCCGCGAAAAAATAGAGCGGGAGCGATATTCTCCCATTTTAGCCATGGGTCCAAAAAGTCGCAATTTTTCAGAGCGCTCTAGTGACTGAAAGAACTGTCGAAAAATGAAAGTAAATACATGCGATTTCTAGAGAATTTTTTTCCATTTTAATTTTGTACATCAAGGTAATTTCAATAAATTGCAAGTTGTCGAGATAAAACTGAACTAGTGGTGCTACAGATTGGCACAGACTTCTCGTATTACTTACTTTTCTAATTTCTTTGGTCTGGTCTAGCTTTTATTTTACCCATCCTATTGCCAACTGCAGTATATCGCCGTCCAAATTACATTTTTTTAAACTTTTCTCTATTTTTCGCTTTCTTTATGGTAGAACCTAAATATTACTTTAAGAATATTAAAGGAGAGTAACACCTCTTCCTGTAAGGAAAGTTTCGTTGAAAAATTTCGAGCCGTTTTTATTAAAATGTCGTTTAAAGCATTACTGTAAATGCGAAACTTTGAGCTCTTTTTCACAGAAAATTTTTGAGCTTTCGAAAAACTTCATTGGAAGTCATTTAAAGCACTTCCACTCAAAAATGCAATAATGTAAACAAATACTGAAAATACTCATATTAATGACGTGAGATTACACTTGCGTAATTTTTTAAAAAACAAGAATACAGTAAAATGGCTTTTATGTCACCTTAAAAAAATGCATTATCACTATCAGTAAAAAAGTTTGAAGAAGAAAGTGCACATTTTTTAGATTCCCCACTTCTTTTCACTTTTCTTTGTGAAGCCAGGAATTTTCCGACGTGGGAAACATGAAATTCGAATTCAGCACCCTAAAAATATAGAACTGGTGAGAAAAAACTTCTGAATTTTGTCACTGAATCGGGCCTTTTTGAGCACCAGGTGCCAAGACTTCGTTCTCGAGTACGATAGTTACAAAAATATTTTACTAACCAATATTGATTTTGATTGTTTCTTAATAATAGTAATAATTTGTAAAAGGCTACAGTGAGTATTTCATATTTAATGTAGTAGCTTTTACACGACTGTCTTGGTTTAATTTTAAATACGCCTCTGAGACACTTCTATCGATATTTTTGGATTGCTTCATTATTGTTTCCAGGCGCGTCAACTGCTAAGGTCCATTAGAGCCGTGAGTGAGGACGATGTTTGAATCGCGGGAGGTGGCGGTGATCTTCGCCCGCTGGATGGCGAAATCCGGCGACGACCTACACGTCAGCTTGCGGGGTTTTCCCACTACGGCGAGGCGAGGCGCCGCCCCAGCCGGGACGAGCTCTACGCTCCCGACTCCACTCCCGACAAGTGTGGTGCACGTAAATGTGGGTACGTCAGGGGGTGAGGATAGGACAAGGAAGAAGAAGGAAATATCGCGTGTGCGGTCTGCGGCCCTTTTGTTAGGATATTCGCCCGGCATTCGCCTGGTGTTGATCGGAGAAACCACGGAAAAGTACCGATGAGAGCCGCCGGCCGCTACAAGTCTCCTCCATACAGGGCTGAATTCGACCTATTTATCTAGCTAGTGTCGAAAATCCTGCCATCGTTGGGGAGTGGACCCCTAGGACATCCCGGACAGAGGCACTGCAGTGTCATCAGTTGGTGCTCTGAGCCACTAAGCAGATGCTATTTTGTGTGTGTAAACCTTTTTAGCTGTTAAAATTTCATTGAATAATACAACAAAGCATATTTATCATTCCGTTCAAGCAAAAACAATAGAAGAGATTAATTCACGTTTTTCGTTAAGAAATCCCATCCTTTAATTTTGTTTCTGCCCGCAAATCATACATGTTTCGCGGTTTGCATATGCAACCAGGAGGGACAAAATTTCGTAGCATGAAAAACCCATCCGTATTACTTCCAACACTGCATGTTTCTCTCAATAACATTTTTGGCAAAACAATATGTTAATATTGTTTGTTCTTCATTGATATAAGAACTATAATGGTTCAGTAACGTAGTTGAAATAATTATGTTTTGTTGTCTATAAGTGCAGTAATTTTATAACAGTTTTGCGATAGCCTTTTGACACGATTTAGTAATAAATGGACGATAGATGTGCGAGTAGATAGAATACCAAAAATTAAGGAAAAATATATTTGAATTAATATTTTCCATGTTATTTGGTAGCATTATTATTTAAAAAGAGAAATGAGGGGGCTGGAAGAAAGTGGCCACCAGAGTTAAGTGGGCGTCCTATGTTATATCCGGAACTATCAGTCAAATAAGCTCGTCGAAGATACTATAAATATGTTCTTAAATTACACTATTCACGAAGTTTGGTTATTTATGTTGACACTATAAAGGCAAATGAGTATGTGCGTGTGAAAAGCAAAAAATAACACTTCTAACAAATTTTTAATATATCAACATTATTATTAAACATTTCAAGTAAATAAAATTCACGGCTGATGTGTTTTGAATCCAATCCTGGCAAAGTAATATGCTGACATTATAAAAGTGTAGATTTCAAGAAAAATCGAACATGAAATTCTCATTAAGAACAAAGCGATCACCAACCGACCGAAGTAAAAACGTCAGTAGGACTAAATTCTAATGAAAATCTAATAGGTATCTCAAACGTTTGAGATACCACAATCTTAAGTACCTCAAAAGTAGAAAATTGAATGGGCTTTTGTAAAATGTAATCCATAAGATAGATACACGACTTACGCAAGTGTAATCAATTTGTATACAACGAATATGGAAAGACGCTTTCTTTACAACATTTAAGTGTACATAATACATTGTTTTTCAAGAGCATAGAATGTGGATGAGGTGGAATTGTTAGGGGTGCAGGTGAAAAGAAAACACGAATGGAACAAGTTGTTTAAAAAAACGCAGGTGTTGTGTGTGGAAAAGGAGGGTAAATTTACCTAGAGCAAGATAAAGGAATTTATGGTATAAAGGATCAGAATTTGTGACATGACAACTTAATAGCTTAAATTTTTGAGACTTGTGTTGTTATAGAGATAGATATCACTTATCGAAGTTCTAACTTGTATTTGTGAATTTAGGAACTTAGTAGCTAGTGTTTTATGACGGGGCCGTGATGAAGAATGCATCAATATGTTATCAAGATTTAGAAATACGAGTGTAACAGTAAGAACTGCTAGACGAGTCACTTGCATTTCAAAATTAGATCTTTAAACAATGAAATGTAGATTAAACAAATATGTTTAGTCTTCAGTGAGCAATTTTTTAAATTATTAGTAATCTGCCATTCCTAATGTTAATGTCTTGTTTTACTGCAATCTCTTGTTTTAATTGTTTAATTAATTGTTTGCTATTTTCTTGTACTAGAAAACTGATTATGATGGCTAAGCCATCGAAAGCTGCTCTTGTTGAAATAAATAACATTGTTGGCAATGACAACACCTGTGATCATTTAAATTTAATTGAGTGAGTAAGTACTTACTGGAGAGGATCTCGTCCTCGAGGGCCTTGACCTTGCCGCTCTTCTTGACGATGGCCATGTCCTTGCCGTCCGGGGAGTCGAGCGCCACCCCGGCGGAGTCATAGCCGCGGTACTCGAGCCTCTTCAGCCCGTTCACCAGCAGCTCCAGGATCTCCCGCCGGGTCTTCGGGGTCAGGTAGTTCAGGTAGGCGAAGATTCCTGCGGGCAAGCGGAAAGGGCACTCGGTGAGTATGGGGCCCTCAACCGTCCACACGCGCAGACAAACGGGGGCGCACGACCGCACGCACCGCCACATCGGTCATCGTCGGTTTGGGGCACCGTCCACGCACGAGGAGCCGCGGGCTGCGGGTTCGTGCTCCGCGTTGTTCGTGGATATGTGCGCCACGTGGTAGTGGCGAGAATGATTTTATACACCCACCACAATGTCAATCATCATTGCACACTCATCATTCCCTCTTCCATTACTCAGGCAAACCACTATTATCGTCACCTGCCAAGATAAGGGATTTATTAAGGCGTAACCTGCCTCTTTCTTCTATTCTCAGTAATGATTTATGAGTGTGACTTACTGATATTAGACACATTGATTTCGAAATGAGGAAATTAATATAAAATTGTTGCTTTAAACATTGCTTACATTACACAAAATTAAGAGAAATATTGAAACAAAATGATTACTATAAAGTTTTGTGAGTTTTTAACCACTCTGGCCAAGCGAGCGCAAGAAAATATGATTTAAAACCAATGAAGTATCATTAAATCGCATGCATGGATAAGTATTTTGGTGCGAACTTCCTAAAGCAACTTACAAACATATTTTAACTACATTATCCTCCATTACTTATTTTTCGCAATTCAGCCAATGTCGTTGTAATAAATATGTAAAAATTATAAATTAAACTTGCAACTGGTTTCCACCGATTTTTTCGGGAATTTTCGTTTGATTGATTAGCGATTCCAGAAGCGTCAACTGCTAGGGTCATTACTTCCGATGGTGTAGTGCATATTTTATCACGGGAGGTGGCGGTCTTCCCTCGCTGGATGGCAAGATCCGGTGCCGACCTACCGTCGACTAGCGGGGTTTCCCCTCAACCAGGTATCTCCCACTAGCGGGGCACCGTCCCAGCCGGGACAAGCTCTAAGCTCCCGACCGGTCTCCCGGCATGTGAGGTAGTGTAGTGCATGTTAATGCAAGTGTGTGTGTAAGAGAGGATGGGACAAGGAAGAGGAAGGAAAGATCGCGCGCGGTCCGTGGCCCGTTCGTTAGGGTACTGCTCCGCATTCGCCCGGCGTTGATCGGAGAAACCGCAGGAAACTACCGATCAGAGCAGCCGGCCGCTAGAATTCTCCTCCAGACAGAGAGGGAACTCGACCCTCCTATCTAAGGTCCGTTCGCTCTAACTTTACTCAGCACGTAAACAAATGCAAGTGGTCGTCACTTGTTCTCATTGGCTGACCGACACCATACTCCCCTTCAGGGCGTCGTGCGCTATAGGAGTTAGGTCCCTTTCAAAATTGATTTATTTCCTGACTTTCTACACAGTCGAAATAATTTTCTCCTTTGCCTTGAAGTAAAATCAGACACCGAGCGTTACCTTAACTGCCAACCTTCAACTACCAACGGACCTCTTTGAGATAACGTTCGTTCATTAGGCCGTCGCGACGGCGCCGTTCCTGCTAAATTTTATCAGTAGTAGTTCCGTTCTCGAATGAGAAAGTTCTCAAAGACTGCTATATTTTTGTTTGGTTAGTGAAAGGTGTGTTTTCTCATTGCGTTGATTTTTGTTTCCACATCGAACACAATAAGTGAAGCAGTTCCATGATAATCCGGTTTCAAACATTCGCAGGGAAAATCCCTCGAAAGTGGTGAGAAGGTTGTAATGATGTGTTTGAATAATTAGCGGCTAAAAATCCGTCAATGACTTTGTGGCAGGTGGAAGAAATGACTGCTGAATTGCAGGTGTCGGTGTCAGAAGTGTTTGAAAACTGTGTAATACATTAAGTTATTGGAAAGGTAACTTCTCCACGTAAGAAGATATGTAGAGCAAAACATGTGGAGGGCGAGAGCGATGAATTTGTTAATCTGCCATTCGTATTCATATGCACATTTTTTTCGTAGAAACGAATTTCCAACATAAAATAAAATTCTTGATGTGGTTAATGAAGATTCAAGACTGCCAAATTTTAAAAGATCGTCACTACATGTTCTATTTAAATTCGTGCTTCGGGTGGGATTTCTCTGCTACCTTACAAGAACACTCGTAAATGTAAATTCTGTGATATTAACGCAAAATGTCTGCATATTTTGGCTGGTATTTTGGGCGTATTAAAGAAGTACTAGTGAAAATAATATGCAATGACATTTCTGGCTGTGACACGTGCGGGCACTTGAGTACGGTCGTGACGCGAATGGCGTAGCCAATCACGAACTACAGAGCGGAGGGATACACTCAAAGTTTGTTTACATGCGGAGTGAAGTTACAGCGAACGGACCTTAGGTAGCGTCGAAAATCCTGCCACCATCGGAACTCGAACCTAGGACCTCCCTGTCAGAGGCTCTGCAGTGACATCAGCTGATGCACTGAGCCACCCCTCCAAGTGAATTTTCTTACGAGGCTTATCATTTTTCAGCCATGTAATAATCCCAACAACGATAGAAGGCCAGGCCAACGATAGCAGGATAATTGCACAGAATTTTTCCCAATCACTGCCAAGAAGCTCGTATACATTATCTCCTCAAGATCCTCAGTTCCTTAGACTTTTCAGCCATACTCAAGATGAGTGGTTTGACGCGTGGGTGAAGTTGATATGATTTGAATGGTGGCGGAAAAGACTAGGGAGAGGCAGGGAAAACCTGAGGCGAATTCGATTTGTGGATCGGTGGGAATTTAAACCTGGTACCCTGAGGCAGGTGCGTGGTCTGACCGCAACAACATGAGGGGTCGCCCCCAGACTGTTTCGCGGGAGCAGCAGTGGCGGTCGGTGGGTTCAAAACTTGGGAGGCCCAGACAAATTCAGGCAGGGAATCATAATGTGAAGTTGGAAGTCAATGACCTTTGGTTTACAGGTAAACTGTTATTGGTGATATTCCAAATAAAAGAATAGATTTAATATTTCTCTTCTTTTAGGACTACTTCTCTGAGAAAAAGTCACTTCCATTAAATATTCGATTGTGTCCACTGAAATACTGGGTCTGCCACGCAATGGTTCCCATCGCATCCACAGGGCACCCACTGTCTACGACCGCAACACGCCTTCACAGGAGGCGGCCAAACGCGCGAGAGTCTCCGTGCCAAACCAACTCCAAAGCTGGACAAAACAAAACTACTCTTTTCTTATTGGTTGACGGACGTTGTCATGGCAACAGGGAGGTGCGCGTCAGCTTGGGCCGCCGTCATCCTGCAGGCACAAGCAGTGCAAGTACTTGCTAATGCTATGTGTAACGCATAGAACTGCTTGGCTCCGACTTGAATTGTAACGTTAAGTTTGCAGCAAGATAAACGACTTCTTTTAAATGTATACTCGCCAATCGTAAATATGTATGTCAATTTTAGACAAAGTTCATTCTTAAATGATCACAGGTGTTGCCATTGCCAATAATGTTATTTATTTTAAGAGCAGCTTTCGATGGCTTAGCCATCATCATCAGTTTTCTAGTACAAGCTGCTCTTGAAATAAATAACATTGTTGGCAATGACAACACCTGTGATCATTTAATTTTAAATGCCAACGACATTTCACCACTAAACCAAAGATGATTCTAACAATTTTTAGGTTAAAAAAATATGTATATATTTTAGTGTTGCTAACGGATTTTGTGGGGAGGCCTGGCCACAGGGGAGCAGGGCCGCCCCGAAGAGCACGCCCAGAGCGCGGCGCGGAGCTGCGCGGAGCTGCGCAACGCGTCTCATCGTTCGCCCCACAAAGCGCTTTCACTGCCGCCTGCGCCGCGCAGCGCCGCGCCGCGATAAACGGGCGGGGCGGCCGCCACGACCACGCCGCCGTGGGTGCACTGGTACGGCATTACATAAACCAGTTATGCACGGCGCGGGCGGCGCAGTGAAAGTCTGTCGGAGCGGCGAAGGAGGCGGTGACGGTGGGGGTTGGGGTGGGGATGGGGATGGGGGTGGGGTGGCTGTGGCGGAGGCGAACAACGAGGAGGCGGTGGCGTCGGTAAGGGTGGAGGTGGGGGTGGCGATGGCGACACGCTGTGAGTCGCCGCCGAAGCCCTCGTTACCGGAGGCCCTGCTTCCCACCCTGCCAGCCCGGTTCCACACCTTCCCCGCTGCATCCAGCACAGCCTCCGACTAGGTGGTGCACTAGGCGAGACATTCAAGACAAAGAACCACCGACTCGACCATTCTAGATGTCTCTCGAAATATCACTTTACTTCGGTTTATTATTTAAAAAAGAAGAAGAAGAAAAAGGAAGTGTTATGAGGTAAGACGAACGTAAACATCAACATTTCTACATGAAACAAATACGAGTATAAAATGCATCAAACATCAGGAAGTAATAATGCAACTGAGACAGAGGTGAATGTTTAGTAGTAACAGGTTGTAGTACATGAACTGCATGGCAAATGTAAGCTATTTTTGTGTTTACTCTTTATCTTCCCATTTCTTGTGCGTATTCCATTCACATGCAGATACAGTTACATTCGTTGAGATACAATGACAATGAATACTGGAAACGACAATGTCGAATACTAAAAACACGTAATCCCCTAGGCAAAGAATCCTACTTTCCATCGTCAACTCCTTCACGGCCGTGTAATGTTTCAGCAGAGAACGGCAACGAATCACAGAGTTGAGAGGAAGCCGGAAAATTTAACAGTTTTACTAGTTGCTTTATTCACTCGGTCAAATACGAGCGTCTGCTGCCATAATCCGGCCAGAAGACAATCACGAACGAAATCCTGTGATTCCTGCTTCTCGCTGACATACGTGCTCGCGGTTCCTCGCATCTTGAAGGCCTCTACGCCTTGTTCCGACTACGGCCCTCTGAAGGCAGGTGCCCTCACCCAAATAAAGCCACTTCGGGCAAAGGAGAGCAACAGTTACGCCAAAAGGCGGGACCGTAGTAGTAGGGCGACAACACGAAACGCTGCTAAGTCGGAAGGGCAAAACTGGGAGTCTATGGATGCCTTCACGAGACGGTTAAACACGGATCGAGCAAACAGACGATTAAAACTACCGCGCATCTAGAGTGTCTTTGGACCCCTTCACTCCAAGAAGGACCCGCCGGGTCGGAAAGCGTAGAGTACAGAAGTGTCGAACTGGGCGGGCTCATGTCATATTGGATCGGATCGGATCGGGTCGGGTCAGGTCGGATTGGATTGGATTGGGTAGGGAGGGATCGGATAGGACGGAGTCGGGCAGAGGCGGCCTTGCAGACCGCTACGCTGCCGGGTCGGGCCGGCGAGGCGGTGCGCGCTGTACGCGCACCCAAGGCGAGCGGCATTCCGGGAGCGCCCCCCGCACTACCGACGCCGCACTCTCACGCACCGCACCGTAAGAGCCCGTTGAGTGCGGCGAGAAGAGCGCCCGGCAGATGACGGGGCGAAAACGCTGCGGCGGCGGCGGCGCGGCTGCCTCGGGCAGCGCCACGGGCGATTATCGGGTGCGGGAAAATAACTGACATCGATCTGCCTGTATGACGGCTGCGTTGGCGCTTGTAGTTCCCAGTTCACAACACAAGCTTTGTACTTTGCAAGGTCTACCCAGTGGGTTGCACGATCTGGATGTGAATTCTAGGCGCAGGCTGTTGTGATCTGTCGTTTACAAAGTTTTCTGCGACCGATTCCATACTAATACCGGAGCAATACCGTAAAAATCGGGCCACGGTCCGCGTGCGAACCTTCCTTCCTCTGCTCAGAATCTCAATTTTAAGGTCTCTCACATTTCGTGTAGTCCATCCTTCACACTGTGGCAGTAATGCGACCACATTTCTGCCCTAACGCTATCAGAGAAAGAGAGAAGGCGCGACGGGAAGGAGGGAGAGAGAAGAGAGAGCGAACTGCGCATATTTTACACTTATGCTGCCCCAACAGTTATTTTCTACACTTTTATTTGCAGTTCTGCAATGTACAATAACCGAGACTGTTAACCATCGCAGCTCCCTTTTAGTCATTCACTTTCAGACATGACTTGTTACGCTCCATTTGCAGTACTTGTAACCGTGACTGTCGCCACAACGAAAAAAGGTTACATTAGATCGCTGAGTGTGCATACAATTTTCACCCAGAGGCATCATTAACACTTGTATCTTCTTTTCTTCATTTGTTGATTTATTTACTCCATATAGTTTACCTCTGAACTGTAGTCATCTAAAAATAATGCAAAATTCCCGATACTCGGCCTTCGATTAAAAGTTAGAACGTGGACGCTTAAAAATAAAAATAACTGGTAAATGTTCGTTTATTTTACAATAAGAAATCGTCAATTGTCTGAATCTAAAACGCTTCGTAGAATGAGTGGATTTACTTAAAAAAAAACTTTAATTAAAGCATTAACACATTTCATCTACAAAGATGAAGATCTATTACAGCAATAAAGTGATACAGGATTATTGTTAAACAGGTAGTGAATGTTTTATTGCAATAAGGTGGAATGAGGTATGCTCTTTTAAGCGCCTATCTACTAAACACGCGAGGCATTAGCGATAGCTGGGAGGAAATAAGCATACATACATAATGCGTAGATTTTACGTTGTCCTGTGATAAAGTTCGCACGTCATAGACTACGTGTCGAAATTAAGGTCACCATACCCAAAGAAGAAATCTAATCCCGTAATGCAACTAATAAGTAAATCTTATCGAAGTATTGGCATTGCTTTATCTCGAGATATCCAGGTTACATTTTGCCACACCCATCAATCACTAACATCCGAAGGCATATCGTCTTAAGATTTTATGATAATTTTTACGACAATAGTATTGCGAAAATTATTGCACGGAAATGTCAACATTTATTTTCCATTAGATACTCACAATCGTCTCGGGTACTACCGATCAAGTCTGCTTGTTATCAGAACAAAGTTTACCTCATGACCGTGCATACACACCTGCATTTCGAGAAGTACATGATAATCGTGACATTACTGCCATTCAAATGATTTATATGCTGCATTTTCTCATAAGGATACAGTATAGCTGGCGATAGTCCTAGCTAATAACTCTTCCTCTTCTTTCTCAATTCTCTCAGGTCAAACTCCAAATTCACTCCAGGCCTTAAAAATCGTCGATGAACCTAGAAAGAATTATACAAAGACGAAGACTTTTGGTACACAGTGCCATCATTAATACTGAAACTGGTTTTGCTTGACCAGCTATTTGCAAGTGTACAGCGTATAGAGGTCGAGAGGAGGCACATCGCTGAACTACGAGTAAGACTACTAGTGACATCAAAATGCCCGACAATAGAAATGTTGCTACCGAATTGTTGACAACATTAACAACTATTGGTTAAACAAAAGGCATTCCTTCAAGAAGGCTCTGGGTGACCCAAAATGAACGCGGCAAGCAACAAGACTGCTTCATGGCCCGGCAGGTGCGGTCTGAAATACTGGCGTCTCACCCACCGTTCAAAATCTAAAAGCGGAATTCATAACTCTTCTTCAGCATGCACTCTTATAACGGTACAGGCAAAAGCAGTTTTACATTATCGATGTTCCTTTCTCTGTATTGTCGTCATATTTCAACACAAATCATTCCGACCGCAGTTCTGTCGTGAGAAGGACATATGGCCCGCTGAAGAATGCGGTACATCACAAGTTACGAATTTAAGATTTTGTATCGACCAGAATGAACACCGAGCCCGCAGCACATGGAGGTAGACTGGGCAAGTACAAAAATATCCCCTAGCTTGGTGCCGACACACTAGCGTCAGAAACGGCATTATGGAAAACATTTTATTAATCCATGTCAAAGTCACATTTTAAATGCACTTTTAGTGTAATCTGATTTCAAACGACGCGTGGAGACAGCAATAGCTAATTAATGCCATTTAAGAAACTATTTCATGATAATCATAAATTAACATTCAATCTCGTTCCCAGATGTTCTAAATCGAATCCTGAAAGGCGTCCCCAAGAGGACCCCCTTGATGCCGTTGCCTGCATCCCGCAACGGAGCCTGCCACCTCAGCCGCGACCTTCAAACGTGATCTGGTTGAACGCGACCCACCCGCCCCCAAGGTTACGCCGATTACCACGCCAAGCGCTGGCGTCGGCATCTTACGAGCCGCAGCTTGTAATTAAAACGCGTTCATCAAACTTCCCGCTGCACAGCGTTCTCGTCCAGCCGTTACACAAGATTGACGTGGAAACTGTCAACTGAAAACGTTGCTCTAATGGTTTATTATGCGCCGGGCAAAAATCGAATCAGAAAACATTAGTGGACAACTCGATCAGTGACCTTTTGATTTAATGTTTTCGTATGAGGTGGAATAAGATTTATGCAATTATCTCAAGAATACAGACAATATCTGCAACAAGTTGCTGCAGTACATCTACAAATCTATGAAGATTCTTGCTGTTTCTAGAAGAAGTAACGATTAACAGAAGTATTATAAGATTGTGATAATTTCAATCATATTAATTTAAACAAGATTGCTCCTTATTCTTCCTATAATATCAGCCATCACCTCACGCCTATACCGACACATAACATCCATTAATGACGTTTAGAAGGCACAAGTTACAGAAATCTTAAGATTATTTGTATTAAAACCAGGTTAAAAACGATATGCTAATCAGAAACTTCTAGTGGTAGGCCTACACATCGGCAGCAGTTTTCTTGTGAACGACCCTGAACTTCGCACGATACGTGCACTGGTTTATTCAACTTTTCCAGCGGCGCCTAAAAAGGAGCTGGCGAGCTGTTCGGAGAGCGGCTCGCGGCGGCCGTTTCGCACAGCGTGTCTGCCAGCCGCCGCGCCGCGGCGACCCATCAACCACAGCGGCTGACAAAGGCGGCCGCTGGACACGGGGGAGGGGACTTGGGCGGGGCGGCGGGGTGGCAGAGGCGGGGACGGCGGAGGAAAGTAACGGCGGTAATACAGTGCGCCAGGAAAGTGTCTCCTCGTCGACCCCAAAGTGTCTCCTGGTCGACCCTCCTATAAAAAATTGCATTTACGTTTGTAGCAACCAGATGACTGGGAAGCAAATGAAGAGGACAGCACTTCCAGCATCTGTTATGGTCATGGTTAGTACGCAAATTACGTTTTCTTTGGTTACAATCTGTAGCTCGTACCTGACCACTATAGTTTCTGTTTCAAGCATTCTCGCCAGCAAGGTGCCACTGCGGAGAGAAATTTCTGGCGCACTGTGGCAGTAGAAGTGAATGTGACGACTGCGCCAGAGATGGGAGAATACGAATGTGTCTGGAATATGGAGGGGGTATAACGAAGTCGTCGGTAATGGAGAAGAAGGGAAACACAGAAAGAAAGAAAAAGAAGAGGAAATGGGAAGATCAATGCAGAGGAAATGGAAAAGGGAAAGAGTGTTGAGGAGGGGTAGAAGATAAAGAACAAGAGGACATGACGAAAGGAAGGTAGAGGGGAAATAATGGAATGCGAAGAAGGAAACGAGGAAGAAGGTAGAAGGAGAAGAAAGGGAATGAGAAAGGTGTGAGATAGGGAAGATGAGGATGGATGGAGGAGAGGAAGAACAAGAATGGACGGAAGAAGGAAAGAAGAAGGAGGAGGAGGAGGAGAAGGGCAATGAGTGTAGTTATAGGAGAGTAGTAGTAGGAAAAAGTGCATAAGGAAGAGGCGAGGGAAGAAGATGGAAGAAGGGAGAGCTGGAGATGGGGAGGTGGTGAAAAGAATAAGCGAGAGGAAGAGAAGAGCGCATCTCGACGATGTCTGTTTCGCACGACGCACGACCTCTTGTCGGGCCAGGCGACAGCAACGGACGCCCTGTCGTTGCTATGGGGGAGACGCGGTGGGCCTGGCTCAAGGCTGGCCCGGCCGCTGGCGTCCGATCCCTGTGTCGCCGACCCGCCGCCAAGGCCAGCGCGCGGACGCGAACCCTGGCCCAACCCTCCCTCGCCCACGCCCGATCCCCTAGCGGCCGACAACAGCGGACACTGGGAGGGAGGGAGGGACAGAAGGCGCGCTGCAAGCACGGAATGCTTCGCCTCGGCATTCTGAGGAAAGCATTGGAATCACAAGGCACATCACACTCTCTGAATCTGAATCAGTGGGAGCCGAAGTCACTGATATCTTCAGTCGAAATGGGTAGTTTCGCTGACAATCAGCGAAAATGCGATCCTTTTCATAATGACCGCCAGCATTTCACTTGTCGTCAGTGGCAAAAGTGCCGCGCCACCATCGTTTACTGATCGTTCAGTCGCCACGTTCAACTAGTTGTCACATATTTCACTGATTCAAACGGAGAAGTTTCACTGATTCAAAACGTGGGCCAGATTTTCACTGATTTGTTCAGTTCAATTCACTGATTGTCAGTGGCAGGGTTATAACTGACACCATCAGTGAGTAGTCACTGTCAATCGGTAGTTTTTCACTGATTCAGACTGAGAGAGCACGTCGAAGTCAAGCGAAGGGTATTTTGTGGTACTCGAAAAACTAATCAAGTAAGCAAAGAGTTGAATAATTGACACTACTTCACAAACAATAATGCCCAATACGAGTATATTTCAAATCAAAACAGAATTATTGCAATCTCGATAAAATCAAAGGGATACATTCATCAAAAATATTCATTTCCTTTTAAACTGGCTCACTGAGGAACTAGATCAACAAATAAAAATCACTAAGATCGATAAAACAGCACCATAATACGAATTATGACTGCAAATCTTTCGATGTAGACTGACGTCGATGGCCTACATAACAAGATGTCCATTTGCCCAATCCTCAAAAAGCTTTCAAACAAGACAGTGAGAACAAAACCATTGTGGCTAAAGGTTGCAACCAACTTTGACATTAAAGGTGGAACGTCGTTTTCTTATTTTCAGAAATAAATAAATAAATAAAACTGACTTTTCCCTTCTTGCGAATGATATCATTCACTTTCATCAATAGAGGCTTAACTAAAAAAAATCCCAGGAGGCGTATTTGAATTTTAATGCTTGCGAATGAAATAATATAAAGGTGGATTACCAACATAACTGTTCTTTTATACAAGTATCATGAACAATAAAAATGTAATTCTTCTAATTACAGGACATCCCAATTTTGTTGAAAGCCACAGACACAGGAAATGATTGAACTGCTTACATGCCACATGTACACGCTCAAACGTGAAATCTGTTGCATGCGGGACTGCAACTCATCTCAATTTCGTGAATTATTCTGTTACCTTTGACCCTTGATACGGTTCATAACAAAAGCTCTTTTTATTCATGGGGCATAAATTACGTTGTTAATATTCTTTCTAAAATATCAACTATTTTCTAAATACATATTGCAAAAACCAACAATAATGACAAATTCGAATTTCTAGATAGAAAGTGAATGCCTTCGAGTTTCGATGAACTGAAAACATGCATGTTCCACGTTATATAATAACTTCGGAGTTTTTCTCTCGCTCCAACGTTCAGGAAGGAAAGTTTTACTGCAGAAACTGTGCACACAAATTTGCATATTATCGTTACTTTCTTCAATGTAACATCTGCGTGTACTTAATTCTTTTCTCAAAAATTACCAATAATTAACACCAACACCAAAAATCATACCACACACACACACACTATTAATATTTGAAATATTTATAATGTGTTATATTGCAATATATCCGATGTTGTTACCAACGGCAATTACAATTCTCTAGTGGTTTTCTCTTCGGCGCGTGACGTTTGCATCCATGTGTTTCATATCTTTCTCCGAAAATTCTTGTAGAAATTCATCATCCTTCAGTATTTTCCCGTTGGCTTCGGCCCAAAATTGCAGGTCACATTCCTCAAACTGATTGCATAGCCAAAAAATATCTTGCAAGCGGACTTCAACCAACTAAAAGGTCGACTAAAAAGCATTTCCACATTCTACGTTCATGAGCATTAAATCATTCTGAGGTCAACAATCTAGATATATAAACGAATGCAGAATAACACTCTAAAATTTGCCAGTTCATCTCCAGCTACGGATATTAGCCAGTAACCATATAAAAACATCGTCCTATAGTGTTGTACAGTAGACGTGAGCGGGCCACGAAAATTCATTTTGTATTGCGTCATCATGCTCCAAAATAAAAAAAAAGTACCCAACCCCATCACCACAGCTTTCTCTCAAGCTCCCAATAATTACCCAATAATTATTGTATAGATTAGTTACAAAGTCTTATTGGACCAAATTAGGTTGATTGCTTTGAAATTCTTAGTGTTAGCATCATACAAAATATATGCTTTCGCCATCTTTCTTTATATTGGATAATCTTGCCCGTTATTAATAGCACCATGACCGTAATTAAATTTCTAATTTTACAATTTCTGCAGCAATATTTAACCTACATAAGGACATTTATTGCTAATGTTTCATGTATAAAAATAATTATCTTTCAAAGATTCAGAGTAATTTATTTAAATGTGCAGCACAAGCACATTTTTTATTTATTAAACGTCAAATATATTTTTATAAACGTGAATCTCGGATCAGGAAAGCTACATTTAACGTTCCGAATCGAAGAAAGGGATACCTCAGCGTTGGCTCATACGTTAAAGGGAAACTAGACGAAATTTATCCGTTAAGCCCAGAGAGCTGTACGTGATCCGTGTCCAAGTTCCTGATCGATGCTGAGCCATCGGAAACAATCACCAGTTGCAACGGCAGGCCTGGCGGCCGGCGGCGCCGGGGGCCTTTGGCTTTCGGGCGCGATGGGCGGCGGCGGCGGCGGCGACTTCTACGACGACGAAGAGGAGGAGGAGGGCGGGGCTGCACAGGGTGCCCGGCAAGGACGACTTCTCCGAGCGGTAACGGGACTGCCAAGGCCAAGAGATCGCCCTCTCGCCGTACCTCGCTCCTCCTGCCGCTGCCGCCGCCGAGCAAAGAAAAGGGCAAAGCGAGACGCCCGTCCGCTGTAAGAGTAGGCGCAGCCGCAGCCTCCGCCGTCAAATGTCACTTCGCATGCAACCTGTTGAAGAGCCGCTACCGGCGCGGCGTGGCGTGGACGCTGCTTGAGTAGGCGGTGCGCGTCCGCCGCCGGCGAAAGGTCGCGGGTTCTCGCCCGGGTGCGGCGGGCGACGACGACGGCGGCGGCGGCGGCGGCGGCGGCGGCGACGCCTCGGGCGTGACGCCGCCGCTCCGGAACTTTCACCGCCCGCACGCGCCGCGCCGCGCGCCTGAATGCCAGCAACCCGCGGTACCTCGCGGCACTTCCAGTCTTGGTGACCCAGTGAAAGGGGCGGCACACAATGTTAAAATACCGATACGTCGATATTGCAAAATTTTGGAAGGTCAAAACCAACCCACAGTGTTTATTGTAGAAGACATACCACACCGTCTATTTTGAATTCTTGACTAGACAAAAAAATGAAGAAACCGAAGTTTTCGGATTGACCACCAGCGTAAATCAAGACAGCGCTATGGTATTCTAAGATCTACTCGTTCTAATATTATTCTGAACTAGAAATGGATTTCATAATTAAAAGATCGAACGAAATGTAGCTGTCCAGTATAGATAGTAGCCAGTGGGTTCAATTCCCGCGTAAAATATGGATATTTTCAACATACGTAATAATATGACGGGGATATTTTATTACAGTGCAAGAAAAGTGTCACCGCTAAAAAATCGTTGTTTTTTAGTAAAGGAAAGAAACATGACTAGAAAATAGTACATTTTTATCACTCAATATTTATTAAAGATAGTTCCAAAGACACCTAAGAAATTATGTAAATTGTTTTTTCCTTGGCTGCAAAGTAAGCAGTTCCTCTTCCATTAAAATCACAGCCTGAAAAAAAAGGATGTTCGAGATGTCACTTTTATTGAACACCAACGTATCGCATAGGGACTGATACATATCATTCATCATCACTCCCCCAGGTAACCTAGGGAAGGAAGGGTGCACCGAGACTTGACTGCTAGGCTGGGCCACGTGGCCAGGAGAAGGATCGCTCTCAACAGTGGAGGTCATAAACAGACCCTAAATAAACCAAACAAAAAAAGAGTGGTAAACCGAAACTTTCCCTCGCCTCTGCCTTGTGAAATGCAATATCAGAATATTGTAATTACTTTGAGGAAAATTAACAATTTAGGTATTAAATATTTCGAAGATTACATAAATGTCAGTAAAATAAGAGGGATTCATGAACAGTGACGTAATCGTAAGATTCTGTACAGTTTCTAAAAACTGAAGAATCTGAGCCATTATACGTACGTAACCAGGTATCAAAGCAGATTGATTAATCATATCTAATGCACGTCCTAGAATTAGGTACTGAAGTTAATGTTCTATTTGTTTGCGAAACGGGTCATGTTGATGTCATTACAATGATTTATCTCTTCGACTTTGATATCGTCAAAACTCATTTATTTCGTACACAGTCATACCCAATGGTACATACGCGTCACGTGACAAATACATCGGCCGTAACATTAAATTTCGTGAAGAAAAAGCGATGATGTAATAAACGGGCCATGAGAAGCATTTTGTAAACAACTTAATGTATCGAAAAATGCAGTTTATAAATATGGTATACAAAAACGTGCTTTTAACTACACACGGTTTCTCGTCTTGATTCCCGCGTACGAACGAGCATTTTTTGGTATTCTAAACAGTGGGAGAAACAATACGAAGCGTGCAGGAACATTGTGAAGCGTACGTGAAACATCCCGAAGCAACATTTTATACAATCGGCATGTTAAAAAAATGGTATAGTGCAAATAGTATAGCGAGGTGATTCGAGGAGGCCACTTGTTATGTACCTTACCATTCTTTTGTATCTCCCAGTAGAGAATTACTTCCCAGAAAGAAGGAAAGAAAGAAAGAAAAAGAAAAGAAAGATCGAAAAGAAAAAAGAAAACAAGAAAGAAAAGAAAGAAAGAAAAGAAAGAAGGAAAGAAAGAAAAGAAAGAAGGAAAGAAAGAAAGTGGTACATAAGTTGTAAATAAAGTTACTGAAATTTGTGAAATAATTGGCATCGAAACTAAAGTTTCGTTCCCACTGTGATGAAAAGTGTCATTTCCAACACAAGAGTAAAACAGCGCACGTGTGTGATCATTCGAAAAACTACACACAAGAGCGCGTGAGCAGAGGTAATTTGAGCTGAAGCATGCCAGAACGTTAAACGAAGCGATTTTGCAGCAAACTGCAGTCCTTTTTGAAGTCATTGTGCGCGTACTACGCCTTTTTCAAAATGTACAGTTAACAATTTATCAACGCAGATCTCGTTTCGTTTTTAGAGGTCTCTTATCGAACATCAGCAGAACTTCGCAGCAAGAATAATCACCGAGTCGATCCCCGCACAGCGTTCGAGATAAATCGACTTGCGCTGGGGATCACAGCCGTGAGTTCAGCGGCCTTTCTGTCAAGGAGAGGTGTGGTGTGGTGTGGTTTGGTGTGGTTTGGTCTTCGCTAGCACTTCCGCGGTCGCCGGCCCTCCGAGAGGCGGACCGCGCCTTCCCATGAGGTCGCCGAGTCCACGGCCTCCCCGGGCCCAGCGTCTGCATGCGCCACGGCTAACTCCCCCGGACAACGGCAAGGAGCCTTGAGATTTGCGATCGCTAGCGGTTAACAGTTCATTCAGATCAGTTACTCGGCCCAGTTTTGCTGACGAGAAAGGACGTACGGAACTTGGAAACTAAAAATTATCTCCTGTATTTAGTGGTTTTAAATACTATTATTAAGGTAAGTCAAGAATCTGAACATGATCAACAGTTTTTTCAGATCAAATCAGTTTTTGGAATGAACGGAAGAGAATAGTATCAGCATTGATTCTATTTTTGCCTTAAATTTAATTGCGTTTTTTAATTTAAGTTTTGAAAAGAATAAAACATATAATTTGTTTTAATTTCTATTTTCACAAATTAATATCTGTTAGCAGTTGCGATTTTTGAAGATATCATCTTGATTTGCTTATTCAGTTCTTTGAAATTGGAAATAAGTGTTCATCTTTTTACTTTTATCCCTAAGTACCTGCAATCACGACTCAAGCCATAATTCAATTTGGAAAACACAATGAATTTTCTTGGCTACAATCAGCATATTAAGCATTATTCCAAAACACCTGATAACTTTGAAAAAAGAAAAGGACATTTGAAGACTTGGAGTAAAAAGGATGCAAGTGCCATTTCTGTTAAATTTAAGTTTTTACTATAATAATGATGAATGAATAAAGCCCTCTAATAAATAAGAACCAAACTGCAGATACATTTCTTGATAATGTTACAAGGTGATTATAAATGGCATAGTTGTATGTGCCAGTAGGTTTGAGTATAATATAAGCTCATTTTTCTCAAAAGTATGAAAATGGCACTTACAACCTTTTTTATTTGAAGCCTTCTTTTATAAATGACATTCGACAAAGTGCCACTGACATTTGTTCAAAACGATCTGTCTAGAAAAAATCTTTAGATAAAAACCGAGATGACTTCATCAGTCAACACTATTTTTGGAACTGACCATAAAAAGTCTGAATTCTTCTCTGAGCATAATTCAATAATAGTGGGGTATGTGTATTTAAACAACGGCATGAAGTTTCTTTTCAATTGTCATAATCCGAGCAAGAAGAACATTTCTCGTTATAGTGGTGAATTCTAAGAAATATGTCGATCTGACTGGGAGGCAGAATATACATGGAGGATGTATAAAACCGAAATCACCTTAAGTTATAAAAACCGTGGCAAAAAGAAAACAAACAACAAAGCAGTTATCTTGAAGTTGAACGAACAGTATGTAATAAGGTCTTGTTGTCGTAACAAATATTAAACATGTGTGTATTTGGTGAAATAAGATAGGAATTACAGACTCTAGAAAAGGGTAGAAAAGAAACAAAAGCCAGAAAGAAAAGAAAGAGTACTTTAAGGAAGAAAAGCGAAAAGGGAAGCGAAGAACTGTCTCAGACATGGTAAGGGACTGCTCCCGGAAGAAAGAAGAAGAAGAAGGGTGAAATCATCGTAATACTGAGTGCATAAGAAGCAGGACTCCCACCTCCACTTCTCAGTGTGTAAATTGAATGCGAAATCCAACTGGTTATAAGATACTTTAATTTAATCTTTCTGATGAGTAGTATTAGTGATTTTCACCTTTCAATCCAAGAGGATTAGTCCACGCAGTACCTCAAACACTTGGTCACAGACTGCCAGGGATCCTTGCTTCCATATCCAGTTTCAACTGCCCACTTCAGAGCCAGGTGACAGGACTGATCTCCCATTCCCATAAACTCCATTCCCATTCCCATCAAAAAGGAAAGTAGAATTAATTTTAACAATGATAGTTAATGTAATTATTTATCATTTGGACTGTATAATTCTAAAGAACCTGTAACAAGTATTGTACCACAGTTTCTGGGTTGATGGCCCCCATCTCGATCAGGTTTTTCGTCCAGTTTCCCTGATCCTTGAGCAAATGCTGAGATGGTCCCTTGTTTTGCTTCTGGACATAAATGTAACTTCATTATTTGTGCACGTCTTCTGAATTTCAGTGGGAAATATAGTTATTCAAATTATCGTTTTTCATATTATCGCGGCAAAAAGTATTATTCTTTCATGAAGAGGCAGGAATTTATAGCTAATTTACCTTTGAAAATATATTTTATTATATAGGAGCGAATATTTTGTCAACAAAACTCGAAAAAAAACTCTCTTTTCTGTATTCAAAATTCGACTAGAATATGGTTTAGGATAGAGACCACAGAATTATGAAAACGTGCACAAAATTCACTTCTCCCCATAGCTCGTCATACGCAGTTTTTAACTGTTTTTGACGTAAATAAATAAATAAATAAATAAATAAACTGTATTCTGGGGCCAGAATTGCTATCAAATATTTTGACACTCGGATATGCAGAACCATTAAGAGTCGTGTTCAGTGCGTATCTTGCAGAAACGATTCGGACTCTTTTCACGAATCGTGACACAACTTGAGCTTGGGCAGTTCCTCGGTCCCTACTGTTTTGTCATTCCACAAACTCGAGAGAGTTGAAAGCACTTTGTTTTCCTACAATTCAAGAAAAGGACTTCAGAATTTCTAATTAAAGAAATATTGTTTACATTGTTTATTCTTTGAGTAAAAACAAGCCGGTAAATTGCGTGTTTAATTGAATGGGAGATAAAAGTGAACAGAGAGACCACTTTGATGTTCTTTGTTTGTGGGTTGCCCATTTATCTTCATCTCGTCATGCGATTCCTAAGTTTTTAAATTTCTCTATCAGAAAATTCACTGTAATATTCTCGCATTCTCTGCCATGATTTGTATCAATTCATAAATTGTCATATTTAGAGACACTTGAACAAACTAAATGAATCGTGAAAATTATTCTTAATCTCCAAGCGCATTTATTGACAATTGCGAGGATTTTTCTCCTACCGCCCCGGTCCATCTCATTGGCGGAAGAATGCAATTCACGGAACGATGCGGTCTTCGACAATGTTTGACAGTTCTACAAGGTGTCAAAAACAAAAACAAAATCACTGGTCTAGACCGACTCTAAACTTAGCTGAATCGAGCAATGACATGTGCTTCAGCACAAGTGATCCGACAAGTACCCACGTGTGTTCCGGGGGCGACCGGAAGTCCGAACGAGTTTGAGTGTTCCTGGAAATGGGAGCAAGAGGGAGGTGGGGAGGGGGAGGGGAGCAGACCGACGCTTTCCGCTGCGCCGCGGAGCGATAACCAACTATCGCGACGGCACGCCCCCTCGGCTGATACGGACGCCCTGTTCTCCCAAATGCCGCGCCGGAGCAGCCCCTTATAGTGCGATTTTTCTAACTCTGCCCCTCAAGCTCCTACGGTGGCGATGGAATATCACACGGCATTTCGCGTCTTTCTCGGTCTTGCCGGTAGAAGTCGCATGATCGCAAGCACTGCTTGAAACGGTTGCTATCATGCGAAATCTAACGGCACAACTGAGAAAGATGCGAAATACCGTGACATATTCCATCGCGAAGATGGGCAGCCTTGAGGGGCAAAGTTAGAAAAATCGCAGTACAGTGCAAATTAAGCACGAGCCTCCTTTGACAAAGATCGTTTTCAATAATCACATTAGAAAATTTTTTCACCAAAATGAGCCAAAAATTTTCCCATTTCCCCAAACTCACGTCTATTAACAACTTCGCGGATTTCTCAGCCACCATTTTGACGGGTGTTAGCAGGGCTGTAAATTCTCTACAACATTATAAAATGAACATGTAATGACCTGCTTAAGATAATTTGTAATTTTCCGATGTTTCCCATCTAAAATAAGAGATATAAAACTCACATTGCGTAAAAAATATGTGAAGCGATATGCTTTATTGCGCAAAAAAAAGTGAAACAACTACTTTATAATCGCGCTTTATAGCATCGCGCCTGAAGCAAATGGTCATTTCTTTGTTTATTAGTGAAATTCAACTTATTTCGGATATCTGATATAATGCGAAACTTTCTAGGATGACAACCGAGTCCATGAAACGAGAAGAAGAGAAACGACAGAAAGTAGAGAAATGGAGAAACGAGAGTAGAGAAGCGAGAGAAAAATATCTGAAGCACATTATACTGCAAAATCTTCCGCTCACTCAGGCTGCATTAACTAATGGGTTTGTTTTTTTTACTAAAAATATTGGACAGTTAAGAATATACAACACGCTTATGGCAGTCCCCTCTGTACGTGAGGAAGTACGTACATTATCCACCAATGATCAAGGTCAGTTGCAAACCTTGTGCCAAGAACATTCACATTACACAAGAAAGGTCACATAACTGTACAATCTGTTCACATTACCGATGCATCGAACCACGAATTCATATTCAGTAACAAAACAAACATTCGCGACGACGATCACTAAAGTACTGTGTGATATGAAGAGGAACCGTTTTAATTTATACACAAAAAAACTCAACAAAAATTAGGCGGGTAGGGGTGTTTCTAATTTTCTTATCCATTGCTGATAATAGAAGAAAGATTAAATGGTCTTTTAATTAAATGGTAAATAAGTATTTGAGAGTGTGAACACGAGAACAATTAAGGCATTCATTCACTCGATCAAATACATACATACATGGACGAAACTTTACGTAATTGTTCATTAACTAAAGAGCAATCTTATTAGCATAAGGATTCACGAATCTTCACACAATTTAATACATTAATTAATAAACATTACGTTTACGTCAATGGCTTGCTTTACTGCGCAAACGCTTTACAATAATCCGATTAAAACGTAGAGCGAATTGACTTTTGATCAACTAGAACGTAGTTGAAACGTGGCTGGAATCAGGCGCTTTAATATAAAAAATTAAGATGTAACGGTTTTTTTTAAATAGCAAGTTGTAAATAATGCTTTAGTTAACATTTGAACTGCATAATTTTAAAAAAGGTAAAGTATGTCTGTAAAGTAATGTAGTTTATATCCTCTGACTCCCATCCCGCTCTGATTTTCATCCAGTTTCCATCCAGTTGAGCAAATGTTGGGGTGGTCTCTTGTTCGGCATCTGCACGTAAATGCAGCTTCACTGCGCGAACGTTTTGTTGAGCTCTCCTTTGCCTAAAGTTGAGGTAGTATTAGAGCTGGGAGTGTGGATTTCTAGTTCGTTTACCGATTGACGTAAGTTTTCTATAACTCAGGAGTGAAACTGTCAAGTTTTCAAATTTTGCTAAATTCGCTTTGTTTCCGGTATATATGAAGATAGAGAAGACATTCTGAAGCTCGAATGTGCGCAGATTATACATATTTCTCTATATGTACGTCGCATATAGTTTTTAACACTAGGTCAGATACAGTTTATATTTTATTCTCCTGTTAGTTATATATTCAATGTACGACGGGCTATTTTTTCATCTTTTAAGTTCAGTGGCTCATTTCAATTCGTGAATTGAAAACTTTAGCAAAATTGACACAAAATACATTAATTCGAACCCAATTATGGAATAGAGTTTTTGACATCTGAATTCGATAAAAAATTTGCGCTTCAAAACAAATGCTGGTTTAACAGAATTTCAAGTGATGCAACGGAAACAGTTGCTGCTGAATTAACTGGATGATGAAATCAAGGATACAAAAAGATGGAAAAGTGCAAAAAAACAGAATGTCAAGTTAAAGGGAAGACTCGAAAAAGAAGACTGATAATGAAAGAAGCAGACCGAGCTTGCAAACACAAAACGACAAAACGAAAGTGGGGAAAGGCGGAACGTGGATGTGCAGAAACGGCTAATAAGCAGCAGTTCCAATGCAAGTCGGCAAATACAAAAATGGCGATCTGCGCGCGTTCGTACAAAATTGGGACATACGTGGCAGGGGAATGATGAGAAGCGATGAACGAAAGGAGAGACAAACAGTAGAGGTTAGAATGACGAAAAGGAAAGAAAAACAAAGGGCGACAGAAAGAGGGTGGAGGGAGAAGGGAGAAATTGGAGGTGGGGGGAGAGAGAAGAGAAAGAGCGACGCTATTTGGAGTAACCAGAATATCCGCTCCGCCGAAGTGTCCGGATGTTCGCCGTGAGCCGCGGTGGTGCGTCCAAGTAGCCGTTCGAGGGGGGCGGGGGCGGGGGAGGGCGCGGCGAGCGCCGCTGGC
This sequence comes from Acheta domesticus, assembly GCA_031308135.1. Lineage (NCBI taxonomy): Eukaryota > Metazoa > Arthropoda > Insecta > Orthoptera > Gryllidae > Acheta > Acheta domesticus. The sequence continues at coordinate 13,249,728 of JAHLJT010009436.1, forward strand.
GGGGCAGGTCGATACTATGCAGCGCGCGGGGCACGCACCCGGCCAAACACGCGCACGCGCGCCGCCCAATTACACTCGCCCACACACTCTCGTTACGCGCGCACAAGCACACGGCACTCGTCGGGTGGTGTTATTATCTGCGTAATAATTTAGGGAAGCAATATTATAAGGAAATTTGGAAATAAAACGATGTATCAGAGAACTGTATATTAAATACTAATTGATTAAATACTATTAAATACTAATTGATACGATTAAATACTGATTAAAAACTACTACTAATAATAATAATACGATTAAACACTAACTGATTAAATACTGATTGATTACGAATTTTAATCATCATAATATCAAAATACATCATCACCGTCATGCAAAATGCATCACATCAGAATGCATCATAATATTAAAATACACCATGCAAGTCAAATAATTTGCATACAAAATAAATTTCTTCAACAATAGTAGTGTTCAGTTTGTACAACTTGCTGGTTTCAACGTACGTAAATATAACGATAAATTACTATTCTGTGGGCATAATGTGATATTCAGTATTGCAGGAGTATGCATTACTAACTTCAATACAATTCGGCGATCATGAGAAAATATTATGGCACACACGGGAATACACATGGGTATAACTCCAGCGAGGGAGTTCACTTTCCTGCTCATTTATTATCAGTAGTATTCACAAAGCCAGCAATATTTTCAATGCGGTTTATTCAGAAGTGGTTGCAGAATTTCACGAAAAAAGGAATTTTACAGAACCAATTCAGATTTACACGACATAAGACATTAATGCAAAAGTTTCATAATTCTTGAAACGAAAAACACGACAAGAAACAGGAGAGAATGTACAGATAAACACGTGCAAGAAATTTCTAGAAACCCCAAACCACTGCAAAAATTGTCATGTTGAATATTTAGATAAAAATACCATGCCTTCCAAGAAGATATTCTATATACTCGTAATAAGCACCATCTTCCCTGAAAAAATCTGAGCGAGTGTTGTTTGGAAACATTTCAAATGATCTGAAAGCTTTCCACGAACTCAATTTATTAATGCAACCGATAGTAAAAAGATATAATTTCTTCTCATCTCTTTTCACTATTGTAATAAAAAATCAATATGAACGACATTGTTGAATTATCTAGAGATTGCTGTACTCAATAAGTGCTATTTGATTGCTTGATAGCTGGTGTCAAGTGTACGATTTCTCACAGATTTGTTGTATCATATGTTAGTAATCACGATAAGTCACCTGCAGAGCAGGTGAAATATCAATGTTTGAATACTGAAAGGTTACGTGACTCAGTGATATGATGCATTTTCAGATAGACGCATTCATTGATATAATGCATTTTTAGATAGAAAATATTCTCACGAACGAACCTAAAGTTGTGTTAAGATGAATTATCACGTCTAAAAATCAGTAAATTTAACGCCTGAAGACTTCACAGAAACAGATTCTTATACGTGACTGGCATCTACGAAGATCCATAACGACGTTCTGAGAGACAACACTTCATCACGTTTTCGTACTTTCAATGACAATTGAAGGGACAAAGATACGAATTCTTAATATGCACATTTTCGAAATACAATCAAAGAAAACATCATTATCGTTGCTTGTCATAAAATCTACAGTTTTAGACGGGATTCGACAATCTTTGACACGGATTCTTGCCAATACTTCACGTCAATCTTGCCATAAGAATCCTTCACACCTAATCTTACCATCCGACGGGGATATAACACCACCACCTATCGGGATTAAAAAAAAGACTAACGTCCACAGCAGTTGGCGCGCCCGGAAACCTATACACGAACAAGCCACAGTCGCAAGCCTGCCTTGTTTTGTCACCGCCGAATTGTTCCCCGTTGTGGAATAATAGAAACGGCAGAAGATTTACAGCAGGCGCAACGCGAACTCCGACTAGCGAGTCTTTCCCGTGGGTGACTACTTAAAGAGCTCCATACACTTTCAAGCGGAGACTTCAAACTTTGCTCGCGCCGGTCGTCGACGAATCACTCTCACGGTGGAACAACTTATAGCTACATAAGCGAGCGCCTAGGACGGGAGCGTCCACCCAGAGTATTTTCTTAATTATGTTACGTCTTCAAGCTTCCGAGGTTTTCGACTTGACAATTTGGGAAATTGTTACACATTTGGGGAAGAGGCTCAATAAGCCATCTGGACCCTGTGTAAATCGTTTAACCTAAAATCAATTGTATTTATTGTTTCATTAAAGTTGTATTTGATCCTCCTGTCGGGAGACCGGTCGGGAGCTTACAGCTTGTCCCGGCTGGGCGGTGCCCCGCTGGTGGGAGATACCTGGTTGGAGGGGAAAACCCCGCTAGTCCACGGTAGGTCGGCGCCAGAACTCGCCATCCAGCGGGGAAAAGATCACCGCCACCTCCCGAAATAAAACACGCACTACACTTACGGGACCAATTATCTAAGTAGTTGACGCGCCCGAATACACGAATGAATCAATCGAAGGTGCACGGGGCGCCTTCATCTTTGAAGGGCGCGTTTCCTGAAGTCGGACGGCAGGGAACGCCCTGGCGCGCGCCCGGCGGCGCAGCGGCGCTGGGCCCGAGAAATATCACTGAGAAAATCAGTTCACTAATATCAATAGCCGAAAGAGTATTCCCGTAAAGCAGAAAACATCAAATGAATCGACTAAATGCAAGCACTGTATATAATTGTAAAAATTGTATAAATCTTTTCGTTCTACTTCACTTGTCAATTTTAAGACAAAATTAAAACTTCAAATGTATTTATATAAAAAATTCACAACTATGCAACATTCGGTGAGCGACACCGGGCAAATGAATTGTTAGAGGGCGAACGTCATATCATCTCTTCTTAGACACTGCTAAAATTGAAAGAGACAACCAAAATAGGAAGTAAAAAACCATCAGTCACCCCAAAGTGGGACAACCACAGGGTAAACTGAAAACGGACAAAATTTCAGTCTGAATGACTCCGGCGGAAGAGCTCCCCACCAGGAGCAGGCCGCCACCAGTGAGCCATAGGTTTCTCGGCGGCCCGAGGTCGGCGCCCGGAGCGGCGCGAGGCGACGCGAGGCGACGCGACGCGCTCCGCCTGCCAATGGCGGGCGCGTGGGAGGGAGCGCGGGCCGCCACACGCCGGCGGAGGGCGGCCCCGCCAACGCGACGCGACGCGGCGCGACGCGACGCGCTGCTACCCGACGCCGGGGCGGGGTGACACAAGAGAACGAAGAGTTTCGAAGAAACCAGCTTATCGTGGCGTCTTTGGAGGGTATTTTCACACTGGAAAGGTTGATTCGTGCGTTGCAAGTTCGTAATAAAAATAAATTTTAAATTTTTTTATAACCGAAGCCTGCCTCGCATAGCAAGTTACATGAAAAAGTGTTCAATGACAACATGTACTCCTTACTATAAAATCAGCACAAACACGTGTTTTTCTACAATTGCAGAATTTCGTGTAGGGAACCAGCTAGGAACTGTGCCAACTTTTTTTTTGTCGAAAGGAATCGAAGCTATTCAGCACTTTTATTGGGCGAACGCACTCCTGTTGCTTAAAACCAAAAAAGCCTATTTTTTTTAGAAAAAAAATCTTAGAATTTTCTGGATGAATCCAAAAAAATGATCAGTTCCTCGCAAGGAAATGCGTCGAATGGCATCTCATTTGCCTCAAGTGGAGGACCGGAAGTGGCATAAGCACGAGTGACCGACGGACGGACGGACGCAGGTGGCTCCATTACTACGTAAGAACGAGGGATAAAATGGCGAAGTGCCTCACTCAGCGGACCAACAGGTATAACAGCGTAGAAGCGAAAGACGCAAAGACGCGGAACATTGTTAAGAAAATAAACAGTAGTTACAGCTTACTAAAAAATGAACGGTGTTATGCCGTTATCAACCGGCTATGCGCCATTTTTGAAAAAAATGAGATAAGGACGCCATCAGTTGCACTGGACCATGTTTTAAGTGTTCGCAACATTTTGGCGGCAAATCTGTAAAAATAGCCATATAATTAATTGAAAATGTAAACGCCATCAGTCACATCAGGGATTTTATGTTTCGCAACAACCGGCTATAAACATAGATCTTCAAATCTGCCGTTCTTAATTTCACATTATGCAGGTGAGCGCCAGATATTCCACTCATGTTTGTGTAGTTTGGCGCTTCAATGAATGAAATAATTAAATTACAGTTTTTAGAGCTGAAAACGTAATAAAACCATTGAACACGATTATCTCAAAACTTGTATGATGTCGCACAGCCGGTTGATGCATAACACCGTCCAAATATGAAGCCCGAGTTACTTTTTCATTTGGCAGTGATTTTAGGACACTTCACCTGCTACGGTCATTGGCGCCCGAGCACTGCAAGAGGATGAGAAGAAAATGAGCTGTCCGCGTCCCACTGTGCTGCTACGACATGAGCATGGACGTGATCAGGGAAGCTACTCATCAGAGCAGTCGCCTACGAATTCGCTGCGGCGCGCGCAGTAAACTCAGTGTTCAACACATCAAATATATTCCTAGCAGCTTGTCGAGATCGAACCCGCTGCGTGGCACTAACTTCGGAGTTCCAAATCGTGCAGGTGAATGACGAGGTTGAGAGTAGAAGCAAGACGATAGGTTGCAAAAATATCTGAGAAGGAACATGGTGCGAAATTTAAGCTTTGCTAACACGAGGGGCAGACCAGAGAGTCACGTTAGTAAAATGTATTCGGAAACTCTGGCATTCGGAATCAGAAGCCGGGGGGACCCAAAGCGCCAACGTTTGGGGTTTCGGCCGAGGAAAAAAAATCGTGGTGAGAAAAGATTGTGATTCAATTTACATCGTGTTCTACATAATAAAATTGCCAATAGTCTCCCCTCTAATTTTTGTCGTCTGAAGTACTGAAATAGTACATCCGCCCATTTTTTTAGGTATACAACTTATATGAATAAATACACTAGAACACAAAATGAATGTTTAATTTTGTTGTTGTTGTTATGGTGTATGAATTGCTTCAAATCAACGATAATCCCAGTGGAGTTTTTGTATATTCCGATTCCCTAATACGTAATATAAGTAATATGATGCACGCCTCAATCAATTGAGACGCCAATTTCAGTGCGTCCAGAGCGCCTAGAACACTCGATATCAAGACAGGCACCACAACAGAAAACCGAAGTCGGTGCGCAGAGATAAGATGACTCGGCGCGAGCCGCAAGGCGCAGCAAACGGCACGTCGCAAACCTAAAATAGAAAAGTGGAACTGCGATGCGTCCGTACGAATTCCTACGTCAGCGAGGGGCGGGGGCGGGGGTAGGGGAGGGGGGGGGGCTACTGGCATGTCGGGCGTAGACAGGGCAGAGGGGTGCGGCACGGGAAGGTGCGGCGCGGCGCGGCGCGGCGCGGCGCGGGCGCACGGTCGCTGCACAATATTGACCTTGGCGCCGGGCGAGGGCGAGGGCGGGGGCGGGGCAGACATGCGGGGGCGGACGTGGCAGGGGCAGCGGGCCCAGCGGGCGGGTGGCGCACAGTGGGCTGGAAGGCACGCGTTGCATTTCCGGTGTAATTCTGTTAAAGCAACGCGTTCAAAATGTTGAGAGCTACAGATATTTAACATAAAACCCAAAATAACTAGTGTTTGTAAAAGAAATAGAAATGACACTCTAATATTTAATAATTATTTTCGTTCTGTTTTGACGGAGACATAATAATAAATATTTAATAAATAATATATAAATAATAATAAATTTTCCACAGACATAATCGAAATAGGAAAGTGTACAAAATACATTATAGGAGTATATACCATTGGGTTTTATAGGTATCTAATTTCGAATTTGATATCCAATTGTAAAATTAAAGAGACGAATCCAATACGGTGAATATATTTCTGAACATGTCATGAACATGTCAGTTTTTCAATCTGACAATTCTTATGAACATTTAGGAAGCAGATGAACCGGATTATTTTAACTTGCTTTAAACATTTAACAAAGTAAAAGCGAAACTTGAAAGTTCTTGAATACCCCTTCAAGGCGTTTATTGCATTTTATGATGCAAATTTATTTTAGAAATTACGTTTGGTGTAGGTCCTGTTTCTGATAATTTTGTTTGTTTGTTTTTTTCCAACGCGCGCATTTCGGCCCCTTTCAGTCCGCCGCGCGGCGCCGGCGAGGAGGGCGCGAGCGACGGGGTCGAAGCGAGCGCGCACGTGGGCGGCGCGGCGCAACACAGCTGCCGCCGGATCACAGGGTGCAGAACCTGGCACGCGAGCTATTTTCGCGTCCGCTGCCTCGCGCTCTCCGGCGGTGGCGGCACACGCGGGCATGTGCACCCACACTGTCTCTTTCGTATGCACTTGTACGTCGGTTTTTCTTTCATGGCGTACCGGGGGGGGGGGCAATAAAATGGAATATGTCACGGTATTTCGCGTCGTTCGCGATTGTGCCGCTAGGAGTCGCATGATCGCGACTTATCGAGCAGTGATATATATACACGTGAGTGCCTTGGTATGGCACCCCTTGCACTTGTACTTTATTGGGAGGCAAGCCCCGGGGTGAGGACCTAGGCGGTGGCCTTTACCTACACCCCCTCAGGGGTACAAGTACCCCCTTGCACCAATATCCGGATCCCGCCGGAACGCAGTTGGCCTTCTCGGCAACCTCCCCATACAAAGCCTGGGTCTAGGGCCGCCTTGCCAGCTCAGAGCTACTAGCTATCCGGGCTAGTGCCAGAGTCAATGTCGCCTGTATGACAACGTGCCACTCACAAGCGCTGGGACACAAAGCCCCTCCTCTATGCCCAGAGTATCGGGCCTCTGCCACGACGAAGCCAAGAGCCCAACTGGGGGCCACCAAACTAAGGTCCGGGCGGCTCGGGGCCCCCATCCCGTCTCCCCACTGCCTGCACCTTCAGGCTAACGAACTGGGTGAGACCGATTGAGCAGTGCTGGCGATATGACGATTCCTTGACACGCCCCCCCCCCGTGCGCCAAGAAAGAAAAACCGAAGTATAGACACCTTGAACAAAAAGACTGAACGAAACAGGCACCGGAGGGGAGAGGAGACAAAGCTCACGTTACAGGTCGGAGTCATCAAATCTCGTGCTCGATGAAGAAAAGGTTCAAAGGATGTCCCAATATAAAACTATACTTTGGTTTTCATAACCTCGCGCGTCAAGGCCTGTCTTCACGATGAAATATCGCGCCTGTATCAAGCAGTGCGAGATCAGGCGATATCTACAGGCACAACCCAGAAAGACGGGAAAAGCCGTGACATTTTCCATCGCGAAGATCGGCGTTGACGCGCCACGTTATAAAAAAAAAAATCAGATCCTACAAAATGTTAGTCTGCAACCTTATCTAATCAAATTTCGGACGTCCTTTGCTAAGTGTCCTTCTTTCCAGATATTCAGTATATCGTTGAAATATCTCTCCAGACGGGATATTGAAATCAATTATTTGGTAATCTTAACATGAGAGTGACCAATTATACGTAGGCGGCAGATCGCCGATTCACACCAATTCAAACTCCAATTCAAACTCATTGATGCCAAAATCTTCTCCACCAATAAAAAAAAACGTTCTAAATATACAATTGCATTTCTTAGTGTTGAAATTGTAAGTCAATATTTTCAGCATCCCATTTGTATACAATATAACACTCATTTTAAAAATCACCCAAAGCATTAAACCACCAAAACAAAAGAAACAAAAAACAAGAAACAAAAACTATCTTCCTGCTTCTTATCTTATTAGCTTTGCTGCTCGACGCAAGCTATTGCTACGCACGCTATCGGCACAATATTGCTTCTCTTCGATCGCCGGTAATTATGTTACAGAGAAAACTAATTTTAGTGGTATCGGCAGTGCGTCGCAGCCATGTGTTGCAATTTCACAGTAGATAAGATATAAAGGAAACTACTCGCTGCGATGCCCAAGATACGAGAGAAAAGCTGGAAAATTGGTCAATGTAATAATTAAGAATGAGACAACATCCGATTAAGCATGATCAATCAAATACCACAATTAGACATTGAGCAACAATTACACTGAGCCACGAACAAAATTCGACTAAACATAAAAAGTCGTTTTTATTTATGGCTACTCAGTATATCAGTTGATTTACGTTATTTCAAGTTCATACTGTAGATAACGTGTTTTCCGCGACCGGAGCGTCTAGAACCTTTCATGGCCTTCCCTGCAGTATTTCAACGCAATCCACAATATTACCAGGAACAATACCTTTAGAGAAAAGAGAAAGAGAAAATGAATGAACCAGCCGTTGCGTCGGTAGGACAAACACACAACCGGGCAGATAGTAAACATTCCACAAACTCTTTTTTTCCTTTCACGGAAAAGCGAGCGGAGGTCCACAGCTTCCACCGCCACGCTCGCGCACTGAAACCAATCGCTCTCTCCATACCGCCCACTTCCCGCCCCGCCCCGCCCCTTCGATCGCTGTCGAAATCAGGGCCCATTTCGCGGGCGGCGCCACCCGGAAGCGAACTCCGAGCCGGCTCCTCGACGGCCCCCTGCCCCGCCCCCTTCTCCCTCTCGCGCACCCCCTCAAGCACATCGCCCAGTCATAACAGACGCCTCTGTCGCTGTCAAACGTCACCACTTCTGCTTGTCAACGAGTTGCGTACACATCCGAGACGCAGTCGCATCACTATTTCTCTTGTTCAAATGTGCGAGGAAATTACGTTAGTGATAGAATTTGATTGATTCGATTCGTGTTTCCGGGCGCGTCAACTAATTAGATAATTGGTCCCGTAAGTGTAGTGTGTGTTTTTGTCGGGAGGTGGCGGTGATCTTTTCCCCGCTGGATGGCGAGTTCTGGCGCCGACCTACCGTCGACTAGCGGGGTTTTCCCCTCCAACCAGGTATCTCCCACCAGCGGGGCACCGCCCCATCCGGGACAAGCTCTAAGCTCCCGACCTGTCTCAAGGCACATATGGGTAGTGTAGTGCATGTTAGTGTAAGTGTATGTGTAAGGGGTGAGGATAGGACAAGGAAGAGGAAGGAAAGATCGCGGCCCGTTCGTTAGGGTACTGCTCCGGCACTCGCCTGGTGTTGATCGGAGAAACCACGGAAAACTATCGATCAGAGCAGCCGGACGCTAGAATTCTCCTCCAGACAGCGGCTGAATTCGACCTAGCTGACAAGCTAGTGTCGAAAATCCTGCCGCCGTCGGGACTGGAACCTAGGACCTCCCGGTCAGAGGGACTGCAGTGACATCAGGTTGATGCACTGAGCCATCTCTCCCGGTATTAGTGATAGAAAACATCTCAGCGTTTGCCCCAATGAAATCTTTTCCTGTTACATAAATACACCTTTCTCATCGCAAATGCACCCAATACGTGCGGCCTAGTTAAATGGATTATATTACGCTCAGAGAAATTGCAAACGCAAAAATATCCTTCACACTAGGGTACAAACTGAAGACTGGAGACACTGAAGTAGCTTGGCTTGTAATTGCGTAATTTTAACACAACTTTTTCACAACACATTTTTTTGAACGTGCAGTAGAATTTGCAATGTTGCACCCTTGATGCAAGGACATGGTTATACATGGCATCTTGGTGGTACAGCAAGAAAAATGGGAACCATGCCGGTCTTACAGTTTGCTTTATGAGCAAGCAGGCCTTGAAGCCTGGCTTGCATCGGATGCCGGTCGCTGCCGCATTGTTATGTCACAGTAGCAGCATGTGAGAACAACGCATCGGCGATAGATTTTACAGGCGACGCACGCCGGATTCGCGAGCAGCGCTTGACGGAATATGGGCGGCTCTGTGTTCCTTTCCGAAAAGGCAGAGCGCGAGTGTGGTCAGTGATCGGAGCTCATCTGTCAGCAGCGCAGCCGATGAGCTCTCGTGCTAGGCACGAAAGGAGACATTCAAAATGGTCGGAGAGGGTACTGAATTATGGTCATTAGAAAAACTAATTTGAGGACATTATTTTAAACATCGATTTCCATAGGTATTCCTTTTTTAAATCTTAATACTCCATCACCACACAGTTGTTCACCAGAAACCTTCCAGCTAATTAAACCGCTATTTTAGTCATGTGACAGATCACCAAGTTCGCATAAATACCAGGCATTGACAGTTCGAATCTGACAGATCTGAACTGGGAAACTGACCTGCGCGTGGACTGTTATTCGTCATCAGAAGGACTAGAAGGGCTGCTTTGGAGACCCCAGGAAATCGCGCACGAAATGTTCGGACCTGTAACGTGGTCAGCCGTCGTTCTGAAGCGGATCTTTCCAGACCCCAAAAAGGGTTCATTTCCGAAAAAATTTTAGTATTTCATCGCTCATTAATATGAATAAATGCTATTCCGTTAGCACAATAACGACGCAAGAGCATCAGAAGTAACCCACAGAATGTCTTGCGAGATAATATTGTTTACGTGAAATCCTCTAATTTTCTAAATCAAATCGTTGTTAACCTACAAAAATGTACATCAACTGAAACCCCTTCATTTCAAATTTTACTTTCTAAAAAAATCTCCATCTTAACGATAACGTGCTTCAACCTACGCGGACGAAGCCCAACGTATTAGATCAGCCTGTAATGTTCGCGCCGCAGAGTAATGTTTCAGAAAATACCTCCCTCCGGCTTCCGCGGGCGCTCTCACTCGCGCCGGCGGCGGCGTCCAGTGGCGACGCGGCGGCGCCGCTGCTTTCTACTGGCGTATCGGCTTCCTGTTGCGCAGTGACGCCGCGTACCTTCGCACCACCAATTGTTCCTTTTGGAGATTTCGGTTCGTTTCGGAAACTGTCGTCGGCACCCGGAATGATTGACGCGCGACGAAGAGCAGTGGAGTCTGTCAGTGGCGTAGCTACGTGGGGCCAGGGGGGGGGGGGGCGGTCCGCCCCGGGTGACACCATTTCAGGGGTGACACCAATTAGAAAATTCTATAATTGGAATTATATACTTTTAATGATTTATTTAAAAATAATATTTTTATAAAAATATGCACTTGTCAATTAGTTATAGTTCGTTTTAGATTATTTACTTAAAAATTAAATTTCGATTATTCTGAATTAAATGCAGTTTTTAATATATTATAAATAAATGTCATCGGCAAATACATTTTTATTAAATAATGTATAAACTATTAATAATTTTTTATATTTAATTTATGGGGGGGTGATACCATTACTTTTGCCCCGGGTGACACCAACTGAAGCTACGCCACTGGACTCGGTTTAATTGGGCACTGCATAATGCGAAGGCGAGTTAGATCCCATTCACATTCTGTTTTTTTAACCGATAATTGGCTTAACACTCAACTCGCGCGGGCTACAGGGGTAGCCCAGCCATTTTATTTTTGTTGGTGAGCAACCTCTACTGAGTTCAGAGTGAGGTGGGAGTAACAGCTTCAGATACATGTTACTCTCACCATCCAGTATGCCTCCAAGTTTTTTCATACACATCACGTTGTTGTCAGACAGTTTCTAAGTCGGTTACGCCACAATAGTAGCGGAAGCAGTATTGTTATGAGTGATAAGTTTGCTATGCGAGAAACTGAAGAGACGATATACTTTTGTCACAATCATATAAGTACTACTATAATGATATATCATTGTCACGACTGCCATATGACTCGATGATTCATCAATGGAGAAATAAAATACTTTGTACGTTAATAGACGTCGCTTATCCCCATATTTCATCCGGGAGACAACACAGGTGGATTTAACTGCCATACATTAAAGAGTAATGGCTTTCAAATCGTATTGAAATAAACATTTTGAGATAATAGAGTACTTGTTCAGAAAACGTTTATGAAACGTATAATACCTAAAAAAAATATAGATTTTAACTCGGACTGTATATGGGACAACAGTAGAGCAGGGCAAAATGTACAATTAGAATTTGGACAACTTATCTCGAATTATTCCATGACAGAATAATTTTAACAATAACTAATGTCAATATTTTAATGTTATTTCAACGAAAATAATACCACACAAATTCTGAGAATCCAATAATACACATCTGAGAAATGAAATGTGATTGTTCAAAAGGAGATAAAATGGGGGTTATGAAGACATTAAGCACACTTCCTATCACACTGGAGTAGGTACCACATTTTGTCGCCTCTAAGTAACGATTATACCGCATTTTTACATCTGTGCAAAAAGTTAAAGAGATCTTGGAATCTTAAAATCTATTTTTTGGCACGCAAATATTTGGGTTGTTCGTATGAATCCCAATTTCTTTCAAAGTACTCACAAATAAATCACATACAAAAATTTCCAACCAAATACAAAAAAATGTAAAGATGAAACGTAATTGTAATACAGCCATTCCCGACCTCTCGTAAGGACTCTCTTTCATTTTTCAATATTATTATCAATATCAATAATGATAGTAGAATTAAAATGTTACGTTTAAATAAATCCTCGCTTCTTCAATAACACGCGAGTCCAAATAAAACCACTAATTAACAATCAATTCAATTCCAAACAGTCAATTAATTACCTAAATTCACTAAATTCAAATACTGAAATTGATGTAGATTCTTCCTGTTGATCCTGGTATATGATTAGATGGTAAGAATAAATGTATATTTTGACCAAAAAGGATCAATGAATATTGACTTCAGGAATTAAAACTTCAGTATAAATACATTTATTTCTGGCTCAACGTTTTGCACGTTTAGTACGTGCCTTGTCAAGAGCAATCTACCCATCTAAATTCAAATAGACAGGTCACTAATGCAAATTCTTTGCCCCATGCCACCCGAAAGCGTGTTGGGCGCAGCAGTCCCAAGCTCCATTGTGTGGCAATGTTACTGAACGCCAGCGCAGCAGATGCGTTTCTGGTCGACTTGGTCGAACGGTTGGTTAGACACAATGGTAGGTAATTCCGACCCGCGTGAGGGACGGCGAATCGAAATCATCTCATGGGAACCACTAGGCCGTGTAGGCCGGCGGACGGCATATGGTGAATAAGGAGCACTCCCTATTTCAAATTGAGCACGGAGTTCCATAATTGAGAATCTCAGGTTTTACATTTTTGTTAGCTAAAGAAACTCGGCATTCTTCGGGCATTTATTTATAACATCATCTATTAAATATTATTAGATAGCCGGCCTACACGGAAAAGCCGGTCATTTCTATGTATTCTATTGATTCCCTCCCCACTCGATCTTGCCCTGTGCCACTTCCAAACCCCTAGTCTGCATCACTAACTTTATAATTAAAATAATTAAGAAATCTAAACTAAAACAAAAATAATAGATTTTTATTAATTTCTATATGTAAGCCAATAAAATAGGAAAATTAATAAAACAAGTTGTTTGCTACTTATTATTGAACGTGCATTTATTCATTATTTATAAATAATTCCTAACAGAAGAACTTCATAAACAGTTCAAAATCTTTTCGCGCCATTTTGGGTTACACATGCTTTTGCAAGGCCATACACCTAAGCCGTGCTCTCTCTCGAAAGCTTCGCACTTAAGAATAAGCAGTGTTAGGATCTTACCTTCAAATTTAGGACTTCATGAACCGTTGATCAACCACCCAGCAAGAAAACGTCTGCCTTCTGGCTGGGATTCAACTCGCCACTCCCCACTCGACCACAAAGCATTGCCTTCACCCTTACCGCTATCGACATTTTTTGTACACATCTTACATGTGTACGTGAGCGTTAAATTTGGAGAAAGAAATAATTCGCAATGGACCTAAAAGTGTAGCAATGATATTTTCTGTGTATAGTTTATTAAGATGGTATGTCCACACTACATATGTATCGTATGTCCGTACAGCAGAAAATCAAGTCCCGCCTGCCCTGGTGGACACGGGCAAGCACGGAGCTCTCCCGTCCGTTCCGTTGCGGGGCCACGGCCGCCCACGCCGCCGCGGGACCTGCAAGTTCAGGGTCAAGCCGTAGTTCTGGGATTTTCCACAGCGATAGCGAGCCAGTGGTGTCGCCAAATGCCGCACAGTCGCCCTTGGCTGTCCATTCGACGCCTACGGAGGAGCGGTCTATATGGCAAGGCCTAACCTCAGGGACGCTACGATTTTATAGGACGAATACTCATTTTCTTGCCCGGCGATTATTAGCGTACCGTTACGCTCTGAAATATACGATTCCTAAACAGTCAAAGATCAAGGGCTGTAAGGAAATGAGAGATATTTTATTAACAAATACCTTTAATGAGATACTACTTTCTGCAAAAAAGTTCGTAAAATAGGAACTATTGTCTGTCACCAATGAACGGACACAAGTCGTTCGTCAAGTTATTATAAGAATTAAATTGTTTAAAATGAAAAATCAAACGAGATTTAAATGGTTATTTTTAAACATGTGTGTGTAAATTTAACCACACCCCATTGGCTTCGGGAAAATAACGAAATTTCATTATTTAAACAAAATAACAAAAAATACACAATAATTTAGCAAAACATGACAATCATTGTTACGATTTCCATAAGAAATATTGTTTGAGGGCGTAAACTGCAGTCTTCACCAAGAAGGAAGCGCCTATCCATAGGTTGTGGGGCCGGGTTTCTGATCTTGTACATCTCAAAACCTATAACTTTATATCCTGTATGTATTGCAGCATAGCACTTGAGCGCATGCAGCAACATAAACCAATTCTGAACGAATTCTATTGAAAACAACAGGGGTGTTCGCAATTCAAAATGTTACCCCCATTTTTTTAACTCCAACACTTAGTTTAATGCAACCCTGCAATTCATTTATGTATTGAGGGACTTCGTTGCAGGGGTATGGACGGAGGGGGGTCACATGGCGCGGGAGTGAACAGGGAGAGTGAACGAGGAGAGATGCGAGGAGAGGGCGGGGCCGTGTGGGGAGTGTGGGTGGCGGAGCGGGCGGGGCGGGGCGGGACAAAGTCAGTAGGGGACGGGCAGAGACGAAAAACCTGGGCATAATGAGGATGTAAATAAAAGTAATTCCCATTGACACTCCCACTGACTCTCTACTAACAGATGATTGTGATAAATAAATACCAGGAAATGCTGAATAACTTCACTTTGTTTCATAATTTACCTCTCATTGCTCGTAATTCACCTCTGTGGATTACAAGTCCAGAATATTCACGAGTGTCCACCATGAGCGACTGAGATTATGTTTGCAGCTCATCGCCGTGGGGATCGCCGTGTTAACTGGTCCCAAATGATTTTAAATAAAAATCAATAATAATAATAATAATAATAATAATAATAAGCCGGCCCCCGTGACGCAGACGGTTGCGGCAGCTGTCGTCTGCGCCGAGGATGCTGCAGGTTCGAGTCCTGCGTAGGCATGGTCCTATTTGTAATTGTCTCTTCACCTCTCATCATCATATCACCCCATAATTCAGAATTCAATCAATTCCTATCACCTTGTCTTGGAAGATAACGAGTAGTTTGGTCATAAACGGCCGATACGGTACAATAATAATAACAACAATAATAACAATAATAATAATAATAATAACAACAACAACAAAATGTTCAGAGTAAGATAATTATCCATGGTAAACTCTAAAACTTTCGCGCAGAGCCAATAAACTGCGGGCTTTCCGGGAAAGCCGATCTCTCGAACGTCCCGAAGCAGGTAGAGGCTCCCGTGAGCGAAAGTCAGTCCGCGAGCGGAGAAGAAGAAGAAGAAGAAGAAGAAGATTCGCGAGTGAGCGAGCGCGCACATCGAGTGACCCAGTTGGCGTGGGGCGTGGGGCGCCGCTGTCCTCGCCGCCACCGCCACCGCCGCTCAAGGGCTTCCGCGATATGTGACGGAATCCGGGCAGGGCCGCTAACGGTGCTCCGCCGCCGCGCCGCGTCGCAACAAATGACGTCGGGGCTGTCGCGCCGGCCCCGAGGCTGGGACTGGGACGCGACGTCGCCTTCTGTTCAGGGCAGCACAAATGCTTTAAGGTACCCTACGCGTGACAAGACGATGGAGCCCCTTAATATTAAAAAAAAATTCAACCAAAACAATCAATACGTGAAAATAAAATATCATATAGGCAATTTTACAAATTAAAATTAAAATATTTTTTTAATATTTATGAACAGTTAATTTTTTTTTACAAAATTATTCCAAGTTCCCAAGCGCATGGTTGGTCTGCTATTCCACCCCTGCAGTCGCTCTCCCAGCGACGAAACATATCCTTCTCCCTGGAAACCCACAATTCCATTTGAGCTTTGGCTTGTCGTCTGCGTTTATTGTCTAAGTACGTGCCATTCACAATAATCGCTACTTATCGATATCAATTCACCAAATACTCCTGTCGGTTGTCCGTGGAACGATGATTAATCCACTCTTTCAGTATTTGCTTGAAACTGATAATAGAAACACGGAAATTGTCAATCAAGGCGGTCTTTCCTTCGCGGGCACACGTAGAAGTAGGCGTCAAGAAATGAAAGGAATGTTGACAGCAGGGAATGACGTCCGATTGACAATGAACTCATACAAACATTATTTTCAACTAATAAAGGGAGTGAATGAAACCGCGACGACAGAAGTGACGTTTTCGTCGTCGATAATATCCGAAATTGATGTGTAAAGTTCACAATGATAAATATCTTATATGATAAAAAAGCAGATGCGTTTTTGTTTTGTTTGTGAGGTATTTTCGGTTAGAAGGAAGGGTGTGTCTTTTTGTGTGTAGAATTCTGATAAAGTTCATTATTTCTTTCCCACTTCAAAAACAAATCCAGATTGATTGATATTTTGTGTTGCCGAGCACGTCAATGTCGTGTCACGTAAGTGTAGTGCATGTTTCGTCACGTGATCCTTCCCCGCTAGACGGTGATATACGCAGATTTTCACGTCGTCTTGCACGGTTTCCCCAACCAGGTATCTCCAGCGGGGCACCACCCCAGCCGGGACAAGATCTAGGCTCCTGACTTGTCTCCCAACATGCGTAGTACAGTTCGTGAAGTGCAAGTGTGTGCATGTAAGGAAACGTGAGGATAGGACAAGGAAGAGGAAAGAAAGATCGTGAGCGGTTTGTTGCCCGTTTGTTAGGGTACTGCTCCGGCATTCGCCAGGTGTTGCTCCGAGAAACCACGATGAAGTACCAATCAGAGCAGCCCGGTGCTAGAATTCTCATACAGATAGCGAGCAGCTGAACTCGACATAGCTTTGCAGCTAGTGTCCCGCCACCGCCTGGACTCGAACCCACGGACCTACCGATCAGAGGCCCAAACCCTGAGCCGCCCAAGCCAACCTCCACTCTCGTCTCGGGTCTCAAGAGGATAGGCGCCAGAGCGAAGAGTCCTCAGTTAATCCAAAGAATATATTCCAAACAACTAAATATTCTAGAAACGTTGTGATCACTGCAACGCATATACAAATTATTCTCAAATACTGCAGTGAAAAAGTGTACTACAGAGAACATTCGAGAAGACGAGGATTACAGTTTCATTTACATTTATTTATCAATCAAAATTTGACCAAAGGATTCTCGAATAAAATTCAATATTTCGTTCAGAGAGCACCATTAAAAAATTTCTGAAAAAAAAATCACGAAAAAGTGTTACAAAACATCTTACATACAGAATCACGTAACTGGTATTGCTAGTATTAAAACGTTTCGCAAAGTATCAATCTGATCTTTTTTATTCTTTTATGGACGTGCATTCTACCGTTTTAATGCCTTTTATAAAAAAAAAGTAGAGAAAGAATGCTCAAATCAGCTTTAGTAAGCAACAACACACACGCTTTTACTGTCAATTAACTCAAAATAATTGTAAATATTAGAGCATTTCTTTGGTGCGCGCGAAGTCAGGTATTGTCCTCCACTGTCTTCGTCGGTAAAGGGAAGTGACCGAAATATTGATTAGCAGAGACCTTTACAAGTGCGTCCAATTCATTTGGGACTCATATCAGAGAACGGAACTGGGTCATTCAAGCGAAACTCATGGCAGCGTTGCTATCAACAAAAGTGGACTTTTTTTCTTTTGAATCTCCCGTAAAACATTCTGAAAAATAAAGCTTGTGGCGAATGCAATCTGTCAAACAATGCACGTATATAACTATTTCAGATCGTTTCATTAACAACAAAGCAATTTGTGTTGAAATATAAGCTGAGTATTCCGCAAATTAAATTGATGAAGTTATGGCCAGTAAATTACATTTAATTACGTACGTCTAGCAATTTCATTCAGTATTTCTCCCACCTATTAACTGTGTTCTGAACTCGAAAGAACAGACATTTCATGCCAGCGTTAAGACCACACGAGTAGTACAATGGCAACGTGCCAATAGGCGTTCGGGTGCCCGCGGTTCAAAAACCAGAAACTGCAGAGAGCAATTGTGTAGAAAATGTTCAAGGTCGCATACAATATCAGAGTGTGATTTCGTGGCAAAAATTCTCGGTCTATTATTGAAACGTTTTTGTACGTGTGGACTACGAACAGCTTTTTATTTATTATAGTTTTTATACCATTAATTTTTTTTTAATTTGAATAAAATAAGAGTGCATCAGATAAGAGCACATCACGAACTTCAGAAACTGAAAGTAAACAGCACTGGCCATATAAAGTACAATTATAACGATTAACACGGTACGTTAAAAAGGAATACGATAGGACACGAAAGAAGATAAAGACATTGAGTCATAAATAAAAGGGGGTTGAAAAATAGCATTCCTTTTTCCTCACTTAAGAATGCATTGAATGTAGTAAGCCGTAATACCACCAACTTGCTTTTTACATCAATGTAATAATTCACCATAAGAATTAGTTTACGTTTATCAACTTCAATAAATTGTAATAAGTACTACTGTATTTAATTCTAGACTTCCTGCATATAAAGCTCTCTCCACGAAAATACCCCAAATCCAATCAACAGTCCGATATAACTCATCAAAAAAAGCTTATAAATTGTTACGCGAGTCACCATCAAATGTTTATTTAGGAGCGGGCGTTCCGCGTGCAGCGAGAGAGGCATAAAACGAACCAGTTGTTTATCCGCGTGCACAATGGAAGTTTCCGCGAGGCAACGAGCGAGCGGGGCGGCGCGGGGCGGCGCGGGGCGGCGCGGGGCGGCGCGGGGCGGCGCGGGGCGGCGCGGGGCGGCGCGGGGCGGCGCGGGGCGGCGCGGGGCGGCGCGGGGCGGCGCGGGGGCGCGGGGCGTGGGCGCGGGGCGGGGGCGCGGGGCGGGGGCGCGGGGCGGGGGCGCGGGGCGGGGGCGCGGGGCGGGGGCGCGGGGCGGGGGCGCGGGGCGGGGGCGCGGGGCGGGGGCGCGGGGCGGCGCGGGGCGACGGGCTGGACCGCAGGACCCGCGAAATTGCACACAGGGCGTCACACCGCATCGACTCGCGACCGACCGAACAGGAGCCCGACACGCCGTATCGACGTGGGCTGACCGGGCGCCTATTAATAACGCAGTAGAAAGTTAAGTGTCTTCAACAAAAATACCGAGCACATTTGTCAACAAATCGATTTCGTGATCAGACAACTAGGCCATTATCTTTGACGTCGTTTTCAACTTCAGGAAAACAAACGATATGTCGTAAGTATGACACAATACACGTGTTATTTGCTATAAATGCGCGATATTTTCCCAGACTTTCTCATTTAGGTTCTGAATTTTACCATTTTTAAAACCTAGTTCCGGCTAGTTTTATGTTACAGTGTTATCAAAAACAGTCACTCTGTGAGTAGTTCCAATATTTGACTCAGAGGAAAAGCGTGTGGACTGTTTTTAGTTTTGTAAACACTGGATTTTCCAGATGGTGTTTGGATTCGTATGGCAATTGGTAGTCCCCACAGATTTCCTTGACAACTAAGTGAAGTGTGGCAAAACAACACGACAAATGAACCATCAAAATCGTTGAAATCAAATGTATGTCGTGACTGACGACAATTACAATCGGATTCGGAACACGAACAGTCACGTATCAGTGAAGGGCGTCAGTACCTTCCAAAAAGCTGAAGTTTCGTTTCGACGGTACTTCCTCTCTGAGGCCGCTGTCATAAAAAAGACGCAAAA
Organism: Acheta domesticus; assembly: GCA_031308135.1. Lineage (NCBI taxonomy): Eukaryota > Metazoa > Arthropoda > Insecta > Orthoptera > Gryllidae > Acheta > Acheta domesticus. Next base: position 13,269,694 of record JAHLJT010009436.1, read on the forward strand.
TCAACAAATTGAAAATTACATTTTCAATACGTTCGCGAAAGGTAGAAACTCTTTACTCTTCATCCTGTTCCACAATCTTTAGTAATCTGAGCCGTTGTGCTTCAATCGAATAACCATAATAGTTTTTATTTAATAAATTCAAAAACTTACTTTTCTTAAAACACATAAGAGATAACATGAACGATGTTGAAAATAATCTTCCATAAAAACAAGCACATTCTCATATATTAGAATCATATTTCAAAAGTCCTACAATATTATAATTGTTTGTTGAAGAGTATTAAAGAAAATAAAATATAATTGTTGTATAAAAATAAAATATTGCCACACCAAAACCCATTAATCTGTGAAATATTAAATTTAATAGTGTAAAATCAATTACAAAGAAAAAATATTCAAGCTTGTACGAAAACCTGGCGGCTCAATACTGAGAGACGAGTTCCGGATGCGCCGAGGACCCGTGTGCCAAGCCCGCTTCCAAGAGGCGGGCGGTGCCGATTAAGCAGTATCCGCGCACCGCAACGGCTACGAAGTGGAGCGTGCGATCAAGTCATGCGGTACACTAAAGCACTACCACACGGGGCGCGCACGTGCGTGCGTGTGTGCGGGCGTCTGGGCAGGCGTGCGTGCGGGAGTGCGGGCGGGCGGGTGTGTGGGTGGGCGGGTGTACGGGCGGGCGAACGGGCGGGCGGGCGAACGGGTGGGCGGGCGGGCGGGCGGGCGGGCGGGCGAGCGGGCGAGCGAGCGAGCGGGCGGGCGAGCGAGCGGGCGAGCGAGCGAGCGAGCGGGCGAGCGAGCGGGCGGGCGGGCGAGCGGGCGGGCGAGCGAGCGGGCGGGCGGGCGGGCGAGCGGGCGGGCGGGCGGGCGGGCGGGCGGGCGGGCGGGCGGGCGGGCGGGCGGGCGGGCGGGCGGGCGGGCGGGCGGGCGGGCGGGCGGGCGGGCGGGCGGGCGGGCGGGCGGGCGGGCGGGCGGGCGGGCGGGCGGGCGAACGGGCGAACGGGCGGGCGGGCGGGCGGGCGGGCGGGCGGGCGGGCGAACGGGCGGGCGGGCGGGCGGGCGGGCGGGCGGGCGGGCGAACGGGCGGGCGGGCGGCCAGCTCGGCTACCTGCCATCTGCAGGAGCGGGTGCGGGTGCGGGTGCGGGTGCAAGCGCAGGCGGCGACGGAGAGACCGAGCTGCACTCCGCCCACGCCGCTTATCGTGACGCGACGCGGGACTGCAATGTGACTCACCGGCAACGATTGACTGCCCCGTGCTATTCCCATGCTTCAGCGCACCGATCGGACGGCAATCGAGCAAATACACTGTTCCGAATTACGTCCGTACCGCAGATGTGAATTGGCGAATTCGGTTGCGTTAGCTTACGTACATAAAAAGTCCGCAAGCGCAACTTTGGAGGCCAGGGGGTCCTGGGGTCGACAGCCAACGGAGGCGGATTTTCCACGTAGTTAAATAGTTTGGTCCGTCGACGTCATAACGCGTGGAAGATCATTCTGTAGGCCGGCTCATCTGATCGGCTGTTTCCGTGAATACATCCGAGAATAGACGAATATTTTTTTACTGATTCTCCCTTACTTCGTAAGGAGAGACAGTCTTGTAATCGTGCGCCAGAAAATGGCGAATGTTCGACAGAAAAGATCTTATTGTCGTGCCCTGGTAACTAAAAAGTGGATAAATCTTGCCCCTATACATAGTAAATTACTTCCTTTAATACGTTGCGTAGTCACCTGTGGTATGACTTCTTGCTGCCACTCTCAATGCCGAAACCGATCATCGCGAAATTGCTGGCGTTCACCAAACGTTCCTTCGTGTTCAACAGTTTTTCAGTGGAGTGTCACCGCTAAAGCTATTTGTATTAGATTGGTTATGTCATTGAGCAAAAACACGCACGTAAGCTGACAGTGTGTTGTATACTCATCGAAAATAGTGTCTACACTTCTTTTGTGGTTGAAAACAACGATAATCCTTTCTTTGTCCTTTGTCCTTTCTTTTTGTCGAAACCGTATCACCATTTAGGTGGCTCAGGGCACTAAATGATGCCTCTGCAGTTCCTACGGCCGAGATATAGGTTCTAGAGTTCGAGCCCTGACGGTGACAAAATTTCGACACTAGCTCCTAGGTCGAATTCAACCGCTGTCTGGAGGAGAAATAATACATTTCAATCTAATATTATGATATAATGAAGTAAGTTGCACAATATCAGGGGTCCAGAACGCGTAAAGTGGTTTTACCTTTCAATGCAGTTATCGTCTCTCATGCCATCTAAGATCGGCCGCTAAGTTAAAACGCTTGAAGACCCTGTACCTTATTCAATGTCCATTCCCACGATCTGTGCAATGTTACAAGTGCTCGGGTACTTTTCCTCTTCTCTCAATTCCTTGTACATTCCATTGAATATGTCCATTGTCAGGTACGGAATTTATTGGAGTCTCGCATTAATAATTGAAAACAAAAAGTCAAATCGATTCCCTGTGTTCGTAAAACTGGACTTCTGAACTTGAGTTTGAAAAGAAAAATCAAGTTAATTTAAAAATATTGTTTGGATAAACACAATTGATATTATATTTATTATATTGTACCGAAATACCGATTTTCTTTGGCAAATTTGTTTCCATGCCCTCAGGCCTAAGGAAGTGATATCAGATCGTGCAATAAAGCTATAAAACACAAGGAGACTCATAAAATTGGGCACTGATACCGAAGACGATAAAATAAGTGCGAAAGAGTGCGGAGTTTTATTTACAATGAATGTTGTGGAGTGTGTTTGAAAATAATTTTATTTCCTTGATGTTTCCATCCAGCTCTTCACAATTTATGCACAATTTCTTCACAGTTCAGTCAAATTCACGATAACCAAAACTGGTTTTGAGGCTCAACGGCAAAAAACTATACTTTATTATCAAGGGTATTTTCTTGTTATAACATCACGAACAAACGCTTTTCCAGCAACTCAGTTCTAATACTTACGCGCCGCGGACCTAAGAAATACGGCAAACCACTTTGAAAATTAAAGAGACGATTATGAAGTACTTAATTACATTACCGCAAATATTCTTCTGACGTAATCATTTCACATAGTACTGAATAATGTACTGCAGAAAATTAGAATACCTTACATTAGAGCCGGTCATTCTCGTGCAACGAATTTGAATTGCACTGCTCTCCCAAAACATATCAATCATTCACGAGAGAAAATACTGCTAAATAAAAAAAAACACATTTATGTCACCCAAGGGATCATGATACCCTATGGAAATAGCTCATACAGTTTCTAGTCAATATATAAGTGCTTCCACAATAAATATTCTGTTAAAATCCCACGTCCACAAAGCGAATTACGGGCAAACGTGAGTCAGAGCATGAGCTGATGTCACTGCAGCGCCTCTGACCGGGAGGATCTAGGGTTCGAGTCCCGAAGGTGGCAGTTCCGTTGGACCTCGTACTGTGATAGGTAACCGGGGCGGCGGCGGCGGAGACCGGTCTCGCGAGGTGTCGTAACCGCGCGGCGGCCGCGCGTACCGCCCCGGAGGAAAGCAGCTCGGCGAGTGCGCCGCCGCCGCCGCCTTGACCTCCGCCGGTTTCACTGCCGGGTCGGCGTGGCGGCGGCGGCGGGCGGCGGCGGGCGGCGGCGGGCGGCGGCGGGCGGCGGCGGGCGGCGGCGGGCGGCTACGCGACAACTGCCGACGTCGTCGACGGCATCGGCGAAGGCGTTGCGGGGGCTGTATTTAGCCCGGCCCGGGCCACGGCGCCCTTGCAGCCGCCGTCGCCACCCTCTACGGCCAACGCCACGGCCGCCGGCCGCCTCCGCTTCCACTATCGTCACCGTCGCCTGCGTGACAGCCGTCGCCGCCGAACGCGCGCCCGGCGCTGCTACACCGGCGCTGCTACGCCGGGCGCTGCTACACCGGGATGCTTGCTACACCGGCTATAGGCAGCGTTAGATGCAGGGCGTCAAACGAAACGGGAGACCTCCGCGCGAAGGCAGGGCACAATCAACACGAAAAAATGCAACAACAATACACGATAAATACACCAACTGAAGAAAATAATATGGATGCGGGGCAATTCATGAACGTAAAACGTGCTCTACAAATGGCACTCGTAAATAGGAATCAAAAGAAAAATTACGGGCGAATAAGGTTCAGATTTCCGTTTATATTTTCTTACCATTATGTGACTTGGTAATGCACAATTGATCGAAATTACATCAGCTTTCATTTTCATTACAACCAACATTCTCCTCGCAAGATTGCTTGAGTATTAAAATTGCGAGAAAGGTGTAGAGTGAACCGTCACCACCGCTCCTTCCACTTTCGTCAGAGTGTCGGGCGTGACACTGGCCGTCGAGGAGCGCGAGGCGAGCGCTGCCAGCTGTAGAGGCGCGTGACGAACTGGTGCGCCCGGCCGCAAGGCGATTCCCCGAGCGCCACGTAGCGCCGCGACGCGACGCGAGGCGGCTCAGCCGCGCGACGCACGGGATGCGCCAACACGACAGGAGGAAGGGGAAGGCGCACACCCACGACAGTGGCGGCCCTCGGACGTCACGCCTCAAATACCCTTCCTCTTTCACATATTGGAACTCAATAATGATAATAACAACAACAACAACAACAAAGAACTCGAAAGGTTATAATGCGGTAGGATGTAGGTATTCTAATGGCTTAAAGGCTAGCCACATAGTTAAAAAGTATTTGCACTTATATATGTGTAATAATTACCTATTAAATAAAAATATAATAATAATAATTTAAAATAAAAAGTACGATTGTGAATTAACGTGTGCAATTACACTCTCCATTACCACAATTACTCCTCTTTCTCTTCATCCATATTGAATAAAACCCTCCCGTGATCAACGAAAGGCTTGGAGGAAATCAGAGTGATGCAAACTAATTACAAATGAGGCTTCGTTCGGCAAATATGTATCCAAATTTATCAGTGTATATCAACATCACAAGATGATAAAATTACATATCTGCTCACAATTATTATTTCCTGAAGTTAAAAATTGCATTGAACAATTTATCATTCGTAACCGATGACATAATATGTACTTTTTTTCATGAGAACGTTGGTTCAATTACTTTTTACATTCATTATACAACATTTAAGTCGTATTATAAAATATATTGTACATTTGGTACCAAATATGTTCTGTATAATGTACTTGAAATAATGTATGCAAAATATGCGAAATTGCATTAAGTAATTTCGTAGAATTTGAAGCGATAACCTCTTGAACTCAACCAGACAGATACGTACCTCGAATACACGTCATGCGTATGGCACTCGGAAAAGACACGTTTCATTTTACTACTATGAAATGTGGATCTTTGAACTCACCCGTAGTACAATCTTCAATGTGTCATCGCATCAATCGAGAAAAGATAATACCTAAAAAAACTACGTTTTATTCTGAGATTTCTAAATAGCAACCAGTAGCGCAATTATCGCCAAACTGACTGATCAAGGATATCAATGTTCAAACTTTATAGCTGTGAATGTCTATTTGCAGATTCGTCATACTATTAGTGTTTGCAAATGCCGAGATGCAAAGTAGTACAATATGAGAGTAATCACCAGTCTCGTTGGAAAATTTTGAATGCACAGCGGGCAAATTATTTAAGATAATGTTTATCTCCTAGCATTTCTGATGAAATACTAAGAACGTAGTTACAGAGTGCATTTTCAGTCTCAAGTAAAATAGGTACTAACCTAACCCGCTTCGCACCGCCGTCGCGCGCTGTCCACCATACTCGCAATCCTAATGCATCGAAGCGTAGCGGATTGCATTCAACCGAATTTAGGAGAAAATAAACACATCTTTGTCCCTTCGACTCCTTTTTCGTCCCTTCGGAGAACTGCTTGTGAAAAATCCTTTCTTGGACGCATCGTAAAAGGAAACTGTACATTTCACGTTTCTATTTTCAATAGCGTTAGCTCAGTTTCTCTTCTTATATAAGGTCTATAGATTACTTGTTAAATAGTACACCCTCTTTTGGTAAAATATATCTATGTTTAATTTAAGCTGACTCGAAAATTCTAATTGGTAAGTGTTTTAATAAATTTCTGTACGCCGTAAGTAATTTTACGAATATCTGTCTAGTATCCAGTCTAGTACCTAAATAAACGTTTAGCTATTCATTTCATTTCCTCGCACTTCAAACGGTCGCAACTTGAAGCCTTCATGTAGTGTGAGGGTTGCGTTAGTATGTCTCTGTTACATTTCACGGCAAGTTTCACTTATCACTGTCTATTCTAATTCCCTGCGTTTTCCTGCGGACTACGGGGCTTCTATTCCAAGGTTGAGACGAACACGAAAGCACTTTGCAATGAATGGCACCGGAACGAAACTTTAAATGGGAAATGGGGTGGGCTGGAGAGTAGACAGAGGTTCAAGATATGCTGAGATTTTTCAAGATTTCTGTAGGTTTTGGCTGTCCTATTTGCAATATTGGTGAGTTCAATCGCAACCAGACCAAATACAAAGCGTACTCTTTAAGTCTTCCAATCATACAACTACCCCCCCCCAAAAAAACGTTACAATAATACAATTTTAGTCATAATATAATAATTGACTATAATTTTATTATTGTAACGCACCTATCTCATAGGGCTACAGTCGCATAAAACAATAGTCATCTAGTGACGCTTCAACCCAAACCAACAGTAAACTATTCTTAAAAATCAAAGAAAGTAGATGGATTATAATTTCTATCTCACGATATGATAGTTGTCGGAAAACATTGTTTCTAGCATAAATCTGAAAGTACAAAGATCGTAATGTCTGAACTGCCGTTCCCCAGTCGCAGCCCCAGCGCTTCGCTTTCGAGCGCGCTCGCGACCCCAGGCTGAGAGCCTCCTGTCGCGGCCTCGGGCGTCGGAGGGCCCTCCGCGCCGCCCGCCCCAGAGAGAGAGAGAGAGACGCCACCCATCGCATTCGCCGCAGAGCAAATACTGTTGCGTCTCGGCTCTCTCGCGCCTCGCGACGAGGCTGCTCCTCCCTTTCCTGCGATTTCGCAGCGCAGCACTCTTAAAGCCTTTCGCGAAGTCGCTGCACGTTCCCTCCTGTGAAACTAACAATTCCTAGATTGAAATATCGAAACGAAAACAAGAGTTGATATTTTTTTTTTATTATTATACATTCTACGAGAATAAAAATTAGAAAATGATGATTTTACATGTCAAATCTGCCCTCCTTTCTTTTTGTAATTTGTCAACAATTGAGGCATTCGGGTGTAGGGAATAATTTCTGACATTTTGCGAGAGTAAAATTATTAACATTCCACATCCTTCTTGAAAATAGGAAACATGGGCTCTCTTTATATCATGTTAGTTTTAGAGTCCAAAAATTACCAACGAAAATATATTCATACTTTATGTTTCATTAGTTGTGTGCAGCACATTTCCCTTACGATCATTGCATTTTCTTAATTAACGTGAAATGTCAGCTACCATTGTTTCCACCCGAACTCCTCAATTGTAATTATTGTAAATGTAAATATTTTAGTGGTTAGGCGGAAGAGCAGGCCTTATGACCTGAGCCTCGCCAGAAATAAAGACTATTATTATTATTATTATTATTATTATTATTATTATTATTCTATTACATCACGACTAAAGATGTTATGAGTCGGCTGAATATAAAATCTACTCCAGGTTGCAACCAGCTACCTAAGGAGCAGATCCGGTGACTATCAGTGCCTCTACAATACTTTACGCAAAATGTGGGCTGTTCTTAATTTATTATTATTAATTTATTATTTATTATTATTAAATTATTATTATTATTATTATTAATAATATTCTATGAACACAAAAGGATTATTAAATGTAATTTATTGAATACAAAAGAATTTAATGTCAATCAAGTTAAAACATGACTATTACACTACGTTACTAAAAATCCGTGTACAACAATAAGTATTTTGTACCTCGAGGGAAAAAATGCAAAAGGTAATAAAATATTGGTCAAACCAAAGAAACGACCACTCAGATGGGAGTCTTCCCACCATCTCATTTCCATTACTCGGAGAAGTCTCATTAGGCAAAGTTCGCCGAAAATTCCCTCGGTGTCTTCACATCACATCGTATCGTGCTTGCTTAACGCTTAACTTGAATCTCATATCTATGGACTTGTATAAATCTACCTCCTATCAACCTTGATCCTCATCTAAACCAAAATTGCCACGTCACAAAAAATCGCAATAGCATAATCGCAAACCACAACATCAATTGGAAAGCCGACATGAGTGTCCAAGGTCCAGGGCACGTGTTTGTCCCGGTGCGGAAGTGACCCACGCAACGGCCAAGAAAACGGAAGCTACACTCTCCCAGACCACAATATGCATCGGAAATTCGCAGTAACGCAATAAAAAGGATAAAATACGAACATCACCGCCTTGATCGAAACGCCGAGTCGATCACAAGAACATGTAGACGTACTTCAGAAGGGTGAGCAGTATTTCTCCTGTCAAGCGGCGTAGAAGCGTGAGACACGACATGGTGGCCGCTAAAGGTGACGGAGATACGTAGTAGTTACTGAGACGATGTCTCCATAAACCCACGCCATCCAATTGTACTCGTATATCAGGTATATCAGCAAACTGCAATAATGGATTGATTGATTCGTGTTCCCGGGCGCGTAAACTACTTTGGTCATTAGTCCCGTCAGTGTAGTGCGTGTTTTTCCTCAGGAGGTGGCGATGAACTTTTTTCCCCGCTGGATGGCGAGATCTGGCGTCGACCTACCGTCGACTAACGACCAGGTATCTCCCACCAGCGGGGCACCGCCCAGCCGGGACAAGCTGTAAGCTCCCGACCGGTCTCCCGGCATGTGTGGTAGAGTAGTGTATGTTAGTGTAAGTGTGTGTAAGAGGAGAGAATAGGACAAGGAAGAGGAAGGAAAGATCGTGGCCCGTTCGTTAGGGTACTGCTCCGGCATTCGCCTGGTGTTGATCGGAGAAACCATGGAAAACTACCGATCAGAGCAGCCGGCCGCTAGAATTCTCCTCCAGACAGCGACTGAATTCGACCTAGCTGACAAGCTAGTGTAGAAAATCGGGACTCGAACCTAGGACCTCCCGGTCAGAGGGACTGCAGTGACATCAGATTGATGCAATGAGCCATCTCCCCCGGTAAACTGCAATAAGATAAGATAATTAAGAAGAAGAAGAAGAAGAAGAAACGCCGAAAACCGCAACACCTGTCGGAGAGGCGACGTTGAGCAAGGCGCGAGCACTGGTCAAACAGCGACTGGGTCGGCGCGGCGCGGCGCGGCGGCCGGCGGAGGTGACGGAGAGATGGTCGCGGAGGCGGGGGCGGGGCGTGCGCGAGAGGGCAGCGGCGGTCAGCGACTCGCGGGCGGGCGGGCGGGCGGGCGGGCGGGCGGGCGGGCGGGCGGGCGGGCGGGCGGGCGGGCGGGCGGGCGGGCGGGCGGGCGTTGGCGCCGGCGCTCGCGACCGCGCGAAGAAGACGCGAGGCGACGCGCCCGGCTGCTCGCTGCCAATGGGAGGCGGAGCGGCTGTCTGCGAGCCGGAACTCCGCCGCCCGCTCTCGCCCCTACGCGGAAATGCAGTTCAACGCACTCCCCCACTATACTGCTATTTCTCTAACTTTGCCCCTCAAGGCCACTCAAGGCCCATCTTCGCGATGGAATATGTCACGGCATTTCGCGTCTTTCTCGGTCTTGCCGATAGAAGTCGCATGATCGCAAGCACTGCTTCATACGGTCGCGATCCTGCGAAATCTAGCGGAACGACTGAGAAAGATGCGAAATACAGTGGCATATTCCATCGCGAAGATGGGATTTCAGTGGCCTTGAGGGGCAAAGTTAGAAAAATCGCAGTATAAACGGTGGGCGTCGAGCTAAGAAACGATCCTACTGGCAGAGGCCAACCTTCTCCCACACAAAGCCGAGCACTTTCCCCTGGAAAAGCTCCCTCAAAATACATAAACTAACAATCAATACTAAATAAATTCTTCCTCCTTTGCATAATGCCTATGAACTCTACTCAAAATACACGTATACACTCGTGAAGAATACAATGAAGAAATAAAAATAAATAAGTTCCTCTTAACTCTCTGAACTTTCCTTCAGATAGTTCCAATTAAACATTCGCAGAACTTTGCTCAACGCAAAGGTACGTACTAACTAACCAATTTCTACCATTCCAAAATAACCTAAAACTTTGATAGTTCAACAGAGTTTGAAAGAAACGGAGGTTTTATAAGCATAAAAATACAATCGTTATATTTTTACAAGAAGGAAAAGTCTCAAAAACAATACTCATACATACGAATATAATTTCTTACACTTTAACATCAATGTGAGGAATTATAAGTACTAAAATCGTTTTCCCATACATCAGGCACGATGTAAGCACCGTGCATCAGGTCACTTGACAACCTTGAAATTCAATAATTACTATCATACGTTAAAAGACAATAACATACAAATTGTCGTGTAATGTCCCGGTTTACCGATTTTATCATTTTAATTATATTTAAATGATTCTGAGCACGATTGCTTTTACTCGTATCTTACACGACTTCCGGTAAATAACCGCTGCACGTGCCAGTCGCTGACAAATATTTGGATCCCCACCACTCCTCAAGCACATCACGGAGTTCATTGCACGTGATGGCAGTCGCGGACTCGCCCTGCGTCGCTGCAAATAAAAGCTCCTTTGCTCTTCCGCGAGGCCAAGAGGAGACGACGGCGCCCATGACGCGGTGGCGAAGTTCAACTGCCAACGACGTCGGAAATTACATCGTGCAGACGTCAGCGAAACGTCGACGCAACAGCATCACCGGCAAATCACTAAATAACAGCACCTACTACTATGACCGCAGCACAAAATAAAGACGACGAAACTGGAGCTGCATTTTTTCTCGAACCCTGTAATGTTCCTGTCAGAAAACACTCTTGCTACCCTCTACCTAAAAGTTCGTTTAAAAATTATTTTTCAGGGAATACAACGTTTACGAGAAAAAAAAGCTGGGAAAACGACTAGAGAAAACACGTTGCTAGTGGTAATGACGACGCGCCAATGGACGCGATGTTTGTACATCATTTACGAGAGATGGGAACGTCAAGATAGTCCTTCACGAAGAGTTCTAACATTGCATATGATAATAAAAATGGTCTAGGACTTATTTTTGGTGTACTTTCTGTATTTTCCAAAATTGCAAAAAATTAACATCGCAAAATTACACTGCTGATACTGCAGATATCAGTTACTGAAATCCATTCTGAAAATCAGATCTTTAAGGCCATGTACTTTTTTTTTTGTAAATAAGAGTATTTTTCACCAAATGTTTAGTCGAAGTGAGGGTAACTTATAATTCTCTCTCAAAAACGGCTATATTTTTTTTTTAATTTTCCGCGGGTAGAACAAAGGACGCTTTAAAAAATGGAGCAGATCTCGTTCTCCTTAATTTCCGAAATTCTCAAAAGTTACAAATAAGGTGAGAAAATGGGTGGTGTTGTAAAACCACTTCGATACATTGTCGTGCGGCAACAAAATTTTTGCTTGGTGTTGTGGAAAATGCCTTCTAACGTACGGCAGTGATTCATTTGCCTGACTCTTCGTATTGTCGATGTAATCTTTCTTTGACCATTTCAAAACGACGGCGATTTCCAAATTACCTTTCGCAGATATGACATCGTCACGTGTATCAGAAGACCAACCCTGGAGGGTTCGAAGGCAATTCTGAATCACCTGTTTACGGCATTATATTCTGACATTAGGTAAACAAATTTTTAATCGAAATGTTTCCGTTCGTAAGAGCAGGCCTTTCTGCCATGTGACGAATTAGTACGTATTGGATCCTACGAGGATCAGGCGAAAATTTGACCACCATATTTCACTCATAAGAGCCGGCATTTGCCCACAAGGAGACTATCTTCTCTCTTATCTTGGGAACCGTCAGCTGCTGCGACATAACGATCAGAAGAAGTGTGAGCCTGAACCACAAACCGCGGTGACAACGTCGACCTTCACTGCCAGGCCAAGGGTCTACCCATAAATAAGGGTTTTACAGTCGTGGGTGGTGAATTAGGGCCCCCGTTTCTTCAGCAATTTTTAAGATTTTTTTATTGATTTTATTACTTTTGACAAAGTATTTAATAACCAACACAAAACGGTCGAAACTAAATAAACTGGGTCAATGTTTCACTGTTCCACTGTACGAGTACATACCTTAAGACGGACAGAGATTATGGAACTAATTGTTTAAGAGAAAATTTGACTAATAATAAATCACCTCTGATTCATCTAAAAGGGGCAGGTGCTTTCCTCTTACATGTAAAGCAAAATATGTATTTTCCTGAACAATTTTATAAAATTAATAATTTTAAATAATTTTAGAATTCTGTTTCAATTTTAAAACATTATTTTGGAAATATTTTGAAGAACACAGTGTTTTAAATTTAATTAACACTTTTTTTAAAATTCAATTTAATATTACAAATCTTAAATGTAACATCGAAAGGATCAGTTTGCAAAGCGAGCAAATGGAGCAAGTTAGAAACATAGGATTTTGGCAATTTTTCACTTATGGATGAAAAATATCTACCAAAACGTCACGTCACGTCAGTTATTTTTTTAACCTTTTATTTTTTTAACTTTCAGAAAGTTGTGATTAAGGGGAATTATTCATTCACAAACAAAACATCGAAAACGTAAAAACATAGAGCCCAATTATCAACGTGAAAAACATCGCCTTTAATATATCGATGTTTAAAAATCCGAGTTCCCATAAAAACATGGATGTTTTGAAAAGCTCGACATCGACGTCGCATCTGATAGAGTTAAAATTGCTATATCTTCAATGTAATATTCGGGAACTGACGAAAGAATGAGCGAAGAAATAATGCAAATTGTAGTAGGAAATTTCAGAATCACCGTCGAGTTGCTCTTCGTCATTCAGTATACTGATGCCTAACAACGCATCGTTCTATTCCTAGGCTAGTGATATTCTGTTAACAATTACTACTTTATTAAACGACAATTGTTCATGCACATAAGAAGTGATTTCACTCAAGACAATGGGGAAAGGTTACTGAGGGAGTTAAAGGAGCGAATAATACTGATGACTGCGGGCGGGAACGCAATGATGTGAGGAACTGGGTGACACTGACGTCACGTGTTCCTCCCTCGCGGGCGGTGGCAAGGGTCCGGGAGTCGCTGCAGCGGGAGCGGCGCCGCGGGCGACGGGCCCAGAGGTGCGCGTCGTCAATGACGGGGGCGCCGCGCCTCCGCCCGTCGCGCGACCCGCAAGGCCGCGGCGCACGCGCGCGTCACGTCACGCGACGCGGGATAACGGGCCGCCGCCAGGCGGCGCGCGTATTATTAGCGGCGCGGCGCGACGCGGCGAGAGCGAAACCGCGTGCCACGCGAAGGCGGATCTCCAGTACAAGTGTATACGTGCATGCCGTCATTGGCACCCTCTGCACTTGTACTGTACTAGAGGGCAAGCCCCGGGGTGAGTACCTATGGTCCGATTAAAATAAGTTGGTGATTGACAGTTGCGAATAGAAGGGAGTGACGTTGACAGGTTGCGTACCACTGAGTACGTGTTCCTGGGACACGAAAGTAAACACTTGGAATAAATACTTATTAAAGTCATACCCTCATATTGTATGAAGCTACAGCTTCAGAAGCACAACGGTCAATCACCAACTTATTTTAGTCGGACCATAGGCGTTATCCTCTAACCTACAGCCCCCCAGGGGTACAAGTACCCTCTCGGACCAATATCCGGACCCCGCCGGAACGCAGTTGGCCTTTTCGGCAACCTCCCGATTCAATGCTTGGGTCTAGGGCCGCTCTGCCAGCACAGAGCTACCAGCTATCCGGGCTAGTGCCGGAGTCGATATCGCCTGTATGACGACGCGCCACTCCCATGCGCCGGGGCACCAAGTCCCGGCGCATGTGAGAGGGAAGGCGGGTCTCCGGGAGGACGCGCCTTTCCTAGTCTTCTCGCGCCTAATGCTCGCGCTTACGGGGGACGAGATTCGCCCGCTTGACAGCGTCCTTGCCACGCACGATATACTGCAGCGCTTGCTTGTTTATGTGAAGGCTCCGCAAGAGTATAACGGGGTAGTGGAAATGAGGAAACTTTACTTCTCAATAGAGCTGGAAAGTTTATTCAACTCGTATTGGCGATTAATATATACCGACTAAAATCCTAAGCCGAAGAAAATTGTATAGTAATTAGAAACTTCAGCGAGGGTGTACAGATTTGTTAAATACGAGTAATTAACCCTAAGTAAAAAACACGTTTTATTTTCTACGTCGGAATATTCCTTTTTTTCCAGCTACGACTTTTCCCCACATATGAACTTTCAACATCATAAAAAATATACAACAAGAAATTTCGCTAATTGCAGAATGTTGCATTCCCAGACCCGCTCCTGGAGGAATAGGTGACGTCAGTGTCACTTAGTTCCAGACATTATTGCATTGCCGCCCGCTCAACAATATTATTCGCTCCTTTAACACCCTCAATAACCTTTCCCCATTGTCTTAAGTGAAATTACTTCTTAAGTGCATGCACAATTATCGTTTAATAAAGTAGTTGTTCACAGAATATCACTAGCATCAGAATAGAATGATGCGTTGTAAGGAATCAGTATACTGAATTACGAAGAGCACCTCGACGGTGATTCTGAAATTTCCTACTACAATTTGCATTATTTCTTCGCTCATTCTTTGGTCAGTTCCCGAATATTACACTGAAGATATAACAATTTTAACTTTGCTCAATTTTATCTCATCGCTTTCCTTTAGAGATCTGCAGTGCGGAAAAAATTGAACGCGGGGACGAAAAATTAGAAATATATAGTGTACCGTTTGCGAATTCTAGAAAACCTATTAAGGTCCGTAATGTCACTTCTTGCTATCAGTTAATTCTGTGTAATGGAACCTAAAATAGCGTTTATCCCCACACAATATTTCTTATCAAAGTTCCTCGTAAATGAAGATGTCTGAGATACATAACAGAATGCTTTCAGAGAAAACAGCAAAGGGCCATTAGCATTCTTCGACAACGTAAGGTATAACTCCAAATTAACGAGCGTAGAAACCATGTCCGGGACACGGTTTGTTAATGCAAAGAAGACATTTGTGACGCGACATTGGAACCTCTTGTTTTGTCAGCGCATTACGCTGCTTGCGCACAGCGCGTTACTTTTCTTTACATTTTCTTACAAGACATAAGTAAAAGCAAGCAACTGAGATACCGAAGCTCTTCAGAAATTACAGTGGAACCATGCCATTGCGTATGTTGAAATCAGCATGGTACCGTTGGATGAAAAGTGAATCGTGTTAAGCGTGAAACATAAATAAATGAAAATACATTTTGCAAAAATGTAGCCAATCTAATCTAAAACTGAAGAAGATTAACGCTCCAATCTCCCATTTCTAAATCATAAAAATGGAGACAAATTTTCGCATCTCACTTGGAAGAACTTTAGAATAAAGCTGTAGGGTCAAACTTAGAAATATTGTTCTAATATGACATTAAAGCAATTCGCAAAATAATCAGTTCACCTTGGTATTATCTAACTCCACTAGGGTCTAGGTAAATAATATATATGATTAACTAATTTACATTAACATCAGATTGCAAAAATATTTTAATAAAAAGCATCCCACGTTCTATCAACGACATAAACAATGCAGGAAAATATACATTTGCTATAAATAATACGACCAGAAGGCTGCATGGACACTGGTCACACATTAGTACATTATGATATACGTATCTACGATTATGTATATTCGCTCAGAATCCATACTAATTGTATCCCGTTTGAGGAAACAACCTATTTGCAGTAAGTAATCAAACACATTTATTTTCCGACAAAGTTCTTCACGCTAATATTAAAAATTCGTCATCCGAATTGGATTGTACCGCAGTAACAAAATATCAATCAAATAATGTTTTTTCTTCTGTTTGATCTCTAAAAATCACATTAAGTACAAATTTGCACGCATAACAGCGTTGCTTAAAATGGCTGCAGAGAAGTTAAAAAAAGGTCCATTAAATGAACATCTTAATACCTCTATCACGGTATCGCCAGTTCAAACTTCGTGAAACTAAAAACAAAAACACAAACCTTTATTCACATTCACGTAACTCTCATTCGAAAAGACGGTTCTGGGTTGAGACGAATTCTGTTTCGTTTCAATTCAATCAACTGATAACGAAACGAAATCATCTAAACAAATAATTCTAAGAGATATAGGAAGTCCGGCAGCAGGCGTACAATCTAGACGTAACAGGAAACTAAACCGGGTTTCGATGCAGGGTTCGTGAGCGAATTTTGGCGTTTCCGCATTGCCTCCTCGGCCCCACTTCACCACTTCCGGTTGCATTTCCTTAAGAGTCTCTCCTCGAGAACCAAATGCCTTGTAAAGCCACACACTAAACAATATCGCGTAATTTTGCTTTACTAAAGATTAAACCAGCTGTGAATTTGTAAACGACAATCAGTAATGGCATTACAAACTAGTAAATATTTTCAAAAAAACAATTAAGAATTTTTTGTTTTTCTGAAATTTAGTCTCCATTAGATGCAATTGGTGTCCTGAATTTTTTCTTCAGAGTTAAAATTACTACCTTTATCACTTTTCGTTGCTTTTATCTACACAAGTGGTTCTCCAATATCGAAAAATAATGTCTTAAAAATGACTTTATTACTTGATTCAATGTTAGCGCAGACGTTGGTTTCCGTCAATAATCTGATAATAAAAATGCTGTCAAAAGTGGGTGCCACATCTTCGTTTATACTGTCGGGATCAGATTTGTACGAGTTCATAGATTGTATACAAGAAAGCACTATCTCATGCCGAGGATGAAGCAACAAGTAGCTTAGCTACAATTCTTTATTTTGTTCAAATCTTTGTTATTCCGACATTTCACTTCTTCCTTTGAATAACTTGGCGATGCGGATCGCTATCGACAACAAGTAACTAAAAATGAACTGCATAAGATAACAAGGAGGAAAATTCGCTGAATGACATGCTTAATCAGTGATAAGATTTGCTAGACAAAGGAGTGTTACCTTTACCCACATATCCCCACGCTAGCAGTATTTTAGTTCTATTTGAAGCTCTACTGCTGACGATGTGAGATTCTCAAAACGAGCTGCATGGGAGCTCTCTTGGAGCACGCTTCAATAGTCGAATTGTAAACCACCGTAATCTAGACTTCTGTGTTCTGATTCTAAGAAGAGAATTTACAATTCATAAACGTCTGCCTATGACTATTTAAATCTTTTCAAAGATTTAATAAATCGAAAAACGAATAAAAAGTAAAATGCCAGAAACAACGCTGATTCATTTGACACTCCAAATTTATTCCGTTTACTTGTCATTGCATTAATATCATCATTGGGTCCACAAGACTGATCCTAAAAGAGGGGCTGTAGGATCAACAATACCATAGGACCTATACGTTTGAGAACTCCAGCTGTCTATTAAAGAAGGCCTCTGGATTTTCAATCATACGGGCTATGCCAAATTAATGAGTTGTTGTTGACGATGATGATAGTATTAAATTGACGAACTAATGCACATAATTAATTGGATATTTGTAACACATACCTTCGTAATGCTCTACAATAACACGGAGAAAACTATCATCTTAATGTCATTCCATAAATATCGGTAACAGATGTTACTTTTTCTAACATAAATGAAATGAACAAATACCTCGTGTGACGTTCGAAGTCGAGAAACCCGCAACCTTGAGCGTCTTCCGCAAATCCCTCACAGATAGTGTACAATTTCTTATTCAATCACTATTCATTAGCGATACATGTTCAAACTTCAATGCGAATTTTCGATTGTATGTAGTCAGTGCTTCGTGTGGTCACGTAAATCGGTAGGTAGGTAAATTGGGGTAACCCCAACACTACCAAAAACTCGCCTAAAGCAACGGCAATTTATATCTTACATGGCAAATGTGCAAGTTGAACATCTCAGTACAGAAGTGAATAGAAAGTTTCACCAGTATATGTAGTCCTCATACTAATCGATATATGACACAATGTGAAAGATATTACCATTCTCTATCATTTCTCTTTAAACTTTCGTTCTTTATGTTTTCCGCTGTATTTTTCGTCTTTTCTGATCCGGAGACGAAGAACAATAAAAAAATCAAAATTTTAATTTAGACTTTATTATCTCTCTACTGTTACGCAGAAATTTATTTCTAATATGATCTTGTACGGGACTTAATATCGCATTCGCAACATCCGTCATATCACTAACGAAAAGGTCATGAAATATATATGCAAAATACAAAAAAGTAATTTCAGGAATTGAATAATTAAATTGTTTGCATTAATTCAGGGTCAGCTCATGCATATTTCTTACGAAGAAAGAAACCAATAGAATAAAATGCTTCAAATTCAACATACAACAAATTATAATACATGGGTCGACTTGCGATGGGATGGGGTAAGCGAAGGGATATGATTTATCAGTTCTGCTTTGTAGTCTTCCAACACCCCAAATTGTAAGATTACACCGGCCTGCCTCTGTGCCCACATCTGACCCTTGCATACCATTGTTACATGTCATACCGTCTATGGCGCGTTCTTCTGGTTCAAAAAGAAGTCAACATATATCAGTTCAAGTGAGGGGGTTCTTTCTGCCACACAGCTCCACTTCAAAATGTTTCCTCTTCTCGCCCCACGAGCGCTGACAGAGATTAACAAACGAGAAGAGGAAAAATTGGGTTCCTCCTCGGAGCTTCGATTGATTGTGATCGTTTTCATGGACCTTGAAAGCGCGCGAATGTTAAAAACTCGATCAAAACAAATTTCACCTTGGTTATCAACTAGAAAATCGTACTTTTTCCCTCAAACACCAAAGTAAACACGCCGAAATGACATCAAGAAAATAATTGAGAAGGACGTTTCTCCCTTCCTTCTCCTGAGAAACCGTCACTGCAATACTTGTAACTTATTTTCGTCCAAAGTTTCTCAGAGAAAATGATTCTTCCCGGTATACCATTCAGTTCATCGCAATTCCAATGCGTTTAATTATCGGTTTTCAAATTTAAGAATGGAAAATAATCAGTGTCCTACAAATGTCGAAGAGAAACAATTGCCAATTAGGAAAGATATCCTCACAAAAATCCAGTGATCAAACGAAATCGTCTTGTGGTTTTCATTAATTTCATAATTAATTTCACCGATTTCGTTCCTGATAAATCTACGCAGGTTTTACTGCCTGATTCATCAGTAAGACCTGCAAATTAGACTATATTCAGAAACATCGATGTGAAATCACGAAACCTAGTAGAAACGTGAACGCGAAACCTGGAAAGTCAATTTCACTCAAGTTAAAAGCGGAAAAGTAAAAAGTGGTTCAAAGATCAAGAAGACAGGAATCTCCAACCTTTATCCAATTTCATTACCGAATTAACACATAAGATAAGATTCAAGAGTCTGAGTGCTAAAGCGTGTAAGATAACCTAATAACATGCCCATCTCCAAAAATTTGTGAAATAATCAAGGTTTCTCATTTCATTAATGATATCCAATCAAGAGAAAGAAGAATTTTATGAATTGTATTTTCCACATGCCGACACACACACACAGTATGTGCATGTGGGGCGACTTTCTATTATATGTATTATTCCATTTTACATATACATATTTTATTAATCAAAGAATACTCATCAAATAGAATAAATAAGGCATATTAAAGAATAGCAAATATCAACAATTAGATTAGTTAATTCTAAGTGTCGACTCAAAACAGATATCAATCATCTGCGTTTTCAGAACTTTCCCGTCCCATAATTTGACAATCAAATTTATTAACTGTCTTGTTCGGAGAAGACATAAGATAATTGAAACCTCTAAAAAAATCTCTGATAAACGGATGTGGTGTGACAGAATAAAAGAAACCTCTTATCAGATGACATACGAACGTACGCAGGAGTGACAGTGTGATCCATCTCCTACATCCTGGTGTGAAGAGGGAAGGTCTAGAATCGCGCACTCGCGCTCCCACACGCTAAACTGCGCGCGGAGTGATTACCCACGAAGCCTAGAGCCTGCACGAGACATAGAGGCAGTTGGCATCCATTAATATAATATCGAACCGTTTCTCACAAATCCCCTAAAAATAGCTGAAAGTTGTAAGGCTTGAATCGTCCCAGAGCATCAAATCTTGGGAAGATAAAATGGAATGATTCGAACAACGATCGTATAACTTTCCCAGATAAGTGAAGTCGTTATGCGCATGTCACATTTTCTGACATCTGTCAATATTCTGATGGCCATTCACTAATCTGTCTTACGAAGAATTACGATAATAAGAACAATTTCTAGAACTCAAGAACCAAACCATCAATTAAAGAACGCTTCAACCGGTAGCTATAGTGCGATTTTTCTATCTCTGCCCCTCAAGGCCCGTCTTCACGATGGAATTTGTCACGGTAATTTGCGTCTTTCTCAGTCGTGCCGCTAGATACCGCATGATCGCGACCGTATGAAGCAGTGCTTACGATCATGCGACATGACCGAGACAGATGCGAAATGCTGTGACATTGCATTGTGGTCATGGGGGATTGAGAGGCAGAGTTAGAAAAATCGCACTATACATGAGATTTAAAAAAAAGTTTTTCCCAAGAATTGTAAAACAAATAACGTCTTGCGGAGAATAGTTATCCACGTTTAGAAGGAGAAATTTGTGACAGAAATGCAAACTTTTGTTCTGAGGAAACGAAATTTTCCATTTAATGACGTACATGTACGAGGTTTGCTGAAGTGAGAGTCAATCCACAGCAAATGAGAAGGGGGAGCGTATAGGGAAAGCGAAAAGGCTGATAAAAAGTCAAAAGGAAGCATGAGTAGTTCTTTTGGCCAGAGCAAAATTTGGATATAATTTCTAAATGCACATTGCGCAAGAAAAATGGAATCTCAGTATTTTGTCATAAGCGCGTCAGGAATGTGGAATAAGCTTCCGTAGCTAAATTTCTTTTTGTTCCAACGATGCGTGATAAGTTTCGGCTAGCTTTTACTTCGCGATTTCTCGCCGCTCTCCAATCTAGTGTCGGTCAAAGCCTGGCAACAACAGCAGTTTCGTAACATAACTTACATAAATGACCCGGTATTTTCTTTGTTCTAAAATGAAAATATGGAAAAAAGAAAACATATTTGTACTGGGCATTCTTCACTTCTTGGCATAATATTGAAACACTGTATTGAAAGTTTCTGATAGAAATTTTGGTGGATCTATTCTGCGTATTATTTTCAATTTAACTGAAAAAACAAACTTCATTTAGAAGTAAAAATGCAAGTTCTAAATCTTCGAGGCCTGGATTAAAAGTTAGATAAATATTGGAATTGAAAGACATGAAATACATCTACGGAAAACTTCAAAGAAAAGTATTCAAAGTATTTGAAAAAATCGTCAAAATAATGAAAGACTACACTGAAAAGTGCGACTTTGCGACTTTGAGAGTAATTGCGTCTTTTGTCAGTAACGTATTAATATGTTTATTGATGATATTATTATTATTATTATTATTATTATTATTATTATTATTATTATTATTAGAAGAAGAAGAGTTAGTTCATTAAGAAATAAGAAAAAATTGGACCATCAATTCTCAACCATGATGATAAAATTTCATTACACCTTACTAAAAATACAAGGATACTTTTGAACTTCACAGAGAAAGCTGCTTTCTCTCTTCTTGTCAATATGATCGTATGATTGTATTCTGCACACCGAGCACAATATACTGATCACAATTGTGTTTCGACACAAACACATGAAATGTCACGACCAATATACTATTCAAAGGAATATCCATATGTTATACTCGTAAGTACAACAAGAACATGCAAGCAAGTAATTACACAATATTCTCAGATTCTAATTTACTCTGGAGATGCTTTAGAAAAATAAGGATTGTCGATTAGGAGTCAAATCATAGTCCCGCAAGTTACCCTTGCAAACAATAGTTCTCTTACAGATCTCAAATAAAACTGTTGAGGAATCTGTCATTAAAAAAACTATTAATTTGATGTTCACGGATTCGGGAGTAATTGTCTTTCAGTGAAATGTGGAAGTAAAGCAAACAGTAAGAATATTTTACGAAGGTTTTGTAAGTTTCAACATGGGTCACGTATTTTTTCTTACAAATATAAATTGTACCACACACTCATTCAGCAGATGTCTAATGAAATGCAGTTTGCTCCAAGAACAAATGAACAACAATAAAAGAAGCCCTTTCGCGGTCGGCCTTCAAGCACACACGCCGATAACATTCTCGCGAAGTAGTCACCGTTCACGCCGAGTGAAAGTGCAGTAGAAATGGAGGCCAATGGACCAACTTACGAGAAGGAAGAGGAAGAAACGAGTGACAGTACACATAATGTATATTTCACTCTATTGAGCATGTTTTACGAATTCTCTCGATAAGTAAATCAATTATTTGAATGATGAACCGTGTGTACGAAAGGAGAGATTTGAACTATTCTATGGGCTTTCTTCAGCTGGCAACTGTAGCATATTCATTCGATTTGCAAAATTGTCCCTTCTCCTAGTTTAATTAGAATTATACTGGGCATTTCAAAATTTGTCAAACGGTACGATAAGAGACGGGATCGAAATACCAAATTACACTGCAAGACAACTAAGTTTATATATTTTGATCTGTCGGGCAATCAGTCATGTTCTACAATAATGAAATCATACCGCTCAATTGGGATGACATAACTTTAACAATAAGCGAATGAAACAGTCACAACGAAAAGGGCTTGGACTTAAAAAGACATTCACCGGAGAAGTGTCATTAAGCCAAATGTCAGATAAATATGGGCGGGAATAAATTACGCGACACGTAGGTTTGAATAGATAAAAATTCCACACTAAATGTATATATCCTTAACGCATATATTCTAGTGATCTTCGACTTTTCTTGATTTTCACCTCACGTTGATTGCAGAGGAAGTACTCTCTTGTGATTGACAACACTACATCCCGCCAATGAAAATGATAGCTCCAACATATAACTAGTCCAAGCCAATAAACTGAAAGGATTAAATTACAAGTGAAACGAAAATGGATTACAAACCTAGTTATGTTCATTACATATGCATACGCAGCCTAAAACAAGAGGGGGGCAATTACATTTCTAGAACCCTCTGGATCCCCTTTTCCAAGAATTTTTTTATTTACACATGACATATTTTTCTAAGAAAAAATAAAATACTACAAGGAGAATTAAAATAAAAATTTTAGAGAGACAATTAACCATTTACAGGTTGTCAGATGTTTTTGAGAGCTTTTTTTCTCTCTCAAATGTGTATCATTTCCCATAAAAAGCATCAGCTTAGAAAGGATAAAATAAGGGAGTGATCGTATTTATGGAAATAAAATGTTTTATTACTTAGGACTACGGAACTCCTTTTTCGAAATTCGCGGCGGGGGGGGGGGGGCATGGACCCCATGTGTGCGTGTCTATGGTTAACTAACAGTAATTCTGAAAAATGTACAGCATTTCTGCTTATTGTCATACGTGAAGACAACACGACAACTGAATATTTATCTAGTCAATACATTAACTTTATAATTTCGATAACACTGAAGAAGGTATTTCCAAAATATACGAGGAGAAAATTATAACAGGACGAGAACAACTTGGAACATAAGATCATAAATGCTACAACACTTGAAATAAAAACTGAAACGAAGAGACAAGACCTACTACTAAAAAAATTGTAAATAATTACCGCAAATACATGTTATGTTCTAACTGCCATTAAGCATAATAAAACAAAACTATTGGTAAAATTCGATTTTTGGCAAAATAGGTTAAAGTACAGTTTAGGTATAATGTCATATAAAAGAGATTGTTTTAACTTACCGCACATGATGTAATTCTATTGCCACGTCTTTTTGTCAAAACTCGACTTCCAAACGGAGACAGCGATGTTGAGCAGCTACAGATCTTGCTTGATCTGCCACTAACCACGTCCGCTACCAGCTTTTAGCTTCTGGCCCCAGTAAGCCCCCATTGACAGAACCAGGGAGTGTTGGAGGGGACAGCAAAGGGAAAGTGCAGCACAGGTGATTGACTCGAGCGCTATCTATAGAGAGCGCCCGAAATATTTCCCCGCGGTATTTGAATTACCTAATAAAAATTCATAGATATTATTTAAAGTTTGACTTAGTTATATGTTATACTTCCGGTTACTGGTAAGCTAATTATATATAAGCAGTTGTCAAATAAGAAAAATATATGTAACGTAACTTTGTAAATATACAATAAAAAGTAAATACTGGTTTGAGAAATCTTGCTCTTGCTAAAAATGCTCAAAACTATAAAATAACTGACAGTTACTGTATTATTTTCTCAAAAAAAGTTGTTGCTATAAATTGGTTTAACATGTACTTGCTTTGCCAGCAGCAATATAAATTGGGGAAAAGTTATTTGGATGTAGAAATTGTTATTGCAACATAAAATTGTACTTTGAAGCATTAAGATAAACCATTTATCAGCAATTTCAAGATTAATACCACTATTACTTATGACAGAGAATTTCAAAATTTATGAAGGCATCAGTAAAGTAATGGTGTTTTAAATTATCTTCCTTTTCTAAAGAAACCATACATAGACACTACACATACCTATGCTTTGTCTATGCAGTATCCAGATGGCTATTAGAATTATTTAGATGGCAATTAGAATTCAATATTTTTTATAAATTTTTAATGAATAACATCTTCAATTTTAAAATTAAAGAAAATATCTTATGTCAAGAGGATTAAAGCAATTTAAAGCTTCTTAAATCTATTTGGATCTTTTGGTAGACTGTTGCTACTTAAAGAGTTTGGGATCACTTTATTATTTATGGTCTTCTTCATTATTGAAATAAATAACTGTTTCAGAAGAACATACAGAAGTCATTTAGTAAGCAATCAATGAACATTATGATAATTTCTGAGCAACTGAATGCTTAAAAGACATTGAAAAAGGAACCTTGAGAAATGACATGAAATTGTAATTTGAAGTAAGTTTTGAACATGCATTATAATCATTCAAAAAATTTAATTTAGGATCCTTTAGGAAAAATAAATGAAAACAAAATGTATAAATGTTCACAAGTAGGATAAGTTGAATGTTTGAACATTTCTGGGAAGTCTGGTGAGAATTATAACAGCTCTCGTCCATTAAATTTCCTTAAATTTCAAAAATAAATAGTTTTTACTAAAGATCTACTACTTCACAGAACATTAGACATTCTGGGCTTTCTTTTATGTATGTCTACATACAAAAATATGTATTTTTCATTTCCTAACACTTTTGACTACTTCAACAGCTAAAAATGTGTAAAAAAATAATATTTGGAAGATGATAATTTTATTACTGAGGATGTTAAAATAAAACAAATATTGAGATCAAAAAGGGTTGAGTAATAAAAAATGGATCATCTATAATTTATAAAATACTTTTGTTTCATTTGTAATGGATGTAAAGTGAATATTTATATGATTTATATCAGTGCTTGTTTTTAAAATGCATCATATTGAGTGTTCCTCAGGCTGAACTGTTTCCCAAACTCACCATGCATAGCTTTACAAGAATTCTCTCTCAACATGCTAAATAGCAATTATAATTTATAATTATAATAAAATATATAAGATGCAGGTAATTTATAAACAAATTGTGAATTATTTTTATTCTCTTTTTTTTCTCTCTCGGTATTTTTGAGCTTTCAACTAACCTAGCTAGCCCAGAACATTTGTCACAGCTTAAAGTATGTATAAACATTTTCTTTATATGTTTTTTTGGAGCAACCTATGAAGTTTTTCTCACACTTTATGCCAAAAATGTTTGGGAACATGACATTGAGTATTTACAGTATAATAATTACAAAAATAAACAATTTCAAACGGCAAATATTTTGTTCATTTCTAAGACATCTTTTTCACCCATTTGGAAAAACATTCTTAAATAAATATAGAATAAAATATTATTGATGTTTCAATTTATTAAAGTGGCAAGTGAGGCAGTGATAGGGAGATAAATATACAATCAACAAAATTTTCTTAAATTTTTTCTACACTGAAATTCTAAACAATCAAATAATTGATTTTCTAAGACTTAGATATAGAAATCCATGCCACACAAAAATACAGAATATATTTCCAAGACCCACAACAGGCTTAATCAGGCGTTCCCAACGAGGTCAGTAAACACCACCCAGGGTTTGTGGTCCCTGTGGTGACTGATGTGGGGGTCAATGAAATTTTTAAGGGTATCAATGGTAATTAAGGGGGCTATTGGGAGTCAATAGCCGAATATAAACAGGCACCTGATCAGCAAAATCAGTATCTCATTGATTACCAAAAAATTATTAATGAACTTCATTATATCATGATGAACTGTTTCGGTATAGACCAATGGTCTGTTCATATTCTTCCAGCTGTTAAAGGGTTCCTTTTCTTTGGTCAGCCTCTTTCACATTCCCGTCTACACTTTAGCACCTGTTTTGGTACCCCGGTTGGTTTCATCCTTTTTGTAAGATCTTGCCCTTTTTCCTTTTTTTAAATTATTATTTATTTAAGGTTGCATCAACATCTAGGTCATTAACAACCACTATTGGGTTTAACGTTATAGAAACTGTGAAGATGACATGATATGGCGATGATAGGGGGTGAAAGGACGAACCCAAATACAACCATGCCTGAGGCAGGACTTGAACCCATGATCCTTCAGTTCAAGATCGCTACAATACTACTGCCTTAGCAATCTTGGCCACAGGGGATCGGCTATGATTTTTTGTTGTTGATTCTTCCTTATTTTGCATTTTGTCTTTCCTTAACATTTTTAATATTGGTCTCATTTGGGCTGCTTCAATTTCTTTGTCTATCTCTTTATTTCAATACCCATGTTTCACTGCTATAGAGTAGTGTTGGTTTGGCAATGATATTATGGAGTCTTGGGCAATAAAGATTAGAAATTAAACTACTCAAAAGCAGAAGAGTCTTTGATTATTGAAAAATAGATATATTTATGAGTATTGGGGTACGAAATTGTTATCTTTAAGGGATTTACATGGTCATGATTATGGATGCTACATATGTTAGAGAAACATATGGTTTGATGAAGCAAATAATTTGTTTAAAAGGGATCAATGAAAGCAAAAGTTTGGGAATCCCTGGGCTAAATAATTGAAACATATTTGATAATTAGAAAATTAGTAATTACAATTTCCAAATATTTTGTTGACAGAAGTTAATTTGATGTTAGGACTTTTGCCAGACAAAACTTGTAACCCTCTACATCCCAATGGTGAGCATCTTTAACTTTCTCTGTACATACTTGGCTCCTCAGATCTGGTGACCAAGCAACATTCTGTTGTTTCTTTTTGTCTGAAATATTCAGTATGTATTTGACCTCAAATCATTATATTCTTTAGCAGCAAATTTATACAAAGTAAGAAAATTATTACATCAATCAGAAAAAGTAACTTTATTCATACTAATAAATACAATATATTTATAATACTTGGTGTGTTACTGTATCACAACTACACAAAAATTAAAACAATCTGATGTGTAACAATGACTGAACACTCAAGGAAAGAAAAGGACAAGAGAAAAAACAAATTCTCAGGAGTGATATGATTCAAGACAGCAATAAATTGTTTGCATAGATGTTTCTTGGACATAAGAAAATGAAAATTCTGTCTTTGGCTTTCCTTTGCTTAATTTGAGTATTACAATTTATTTTGATGGTTAATAGCATAAGACTAAGCAAGCACCGTTTGATTTAAAAATAACTGCCAAGGAAACAGCAATGCAGTTTTGCTGAAATTTTTACCCCACCAAAAAAATGTTTATTTTCATAATGCTCTCTTAAAAGAGTGACAAAAACAATTACTGTCCTAAATGATCTCAAATACCAATTGACACAACATGAAAATGACAATGAAAAACAGCCCTCAAACTTCAATTTTATAACTAGCAAATTAATTAATAAAAATTAAGAAAAAGGCAAAGCAATTATTTTGAAGGGTCATTTGAGCCTTCACAAGCAAAATTTATGTCTACAAAGAAATTATTATTAGTAGTAATTATTTGAAATTATACAAAATATATCTTTAAAACATATCACATTACACAATAGACCAAAAAAATGCATTTTGATAATAATATATATTTTATGTTTGCAAAAGAATAGAATATGTAACTGTAAATCATACAATTTTATAATTTCACTATTTACATTTCTAATATGCTTACATGATGAGTAAAACGATTTAGTAATATGATTCACTCATTGGTTTCATTTCTTCATTGGTCATTTTTTCATTTATTTTTATAAAAGTTAGCAATGTTTCCATGCAGGACTTAAAAAACAATAGTAGTCTACCTTTAGAATGCTGCTTTGGGGAACTTTGAGATCCATTCAATGAAATCAATGTATAAAAAGTGCATTTTCATTTCAAAACAATACACAATAACAATGTTAAAATATCCATATTAATTCCTGGCAAAATCATTTCTGCACTTTGCACTTTTAATGAAATTTATGGTACTTACATTATTTTTAACATGGTACAATATTTCGAAGTTTCAGAGAAAAAATACTAAGCAAAAATAGCTTTAACTGAAATCCCTGTGGAAATCAAATCATCAACTCGTAACAAAGAATCAATACGGTTTTAAAGAAAATAAGGAACAAGGTGATCTTAAATCTTTGTTTCTCGTATTTTCAAATTTGCTTACTTTTTAAAATACATTTACTTCATTTCTTTATTGATTTAATATACATCTCAGATTGCAGTTTGAAGTAAATTTGCACTTTACACTTCAGAAGAATAGATTACTATCTTGAAGTTATTATTACAATATTACATTTCATTACATGAGATCTAAGGAAAAGCATACCTGTTACTCAAGATCTTAAGGGTAGCATGCCCACCATTCAACAGTTTCACTTTCTTTAAAATTCCTGTTCTTTCAATAAACATTTCATATACCTTCATAGAAATAAATTGTACACTTTTATCTGTTAAATATCATTTACCAAATTCACTAAAGTAAATTGAAATTGTATACATACAATAGATGGTACAATGCATGCACAGATTGCTTTAAAAGATATTAAAAAGTTATAATCCTTTTATAAATACTCTTCTAATAATTATCACTCTGAAGGCCACAGAAGTTTACAGCACCATTCACAAACATTAATTATTCAGTAAACTACTTTTTTTTTGGGGGGGGGACTTTCAATTTTGTTTTCAATACTCCCTAGGGAGCATTCCTTGGAGCTGACACCTACAGAATCTTTGGCTATTGGTTCATAATGTGCTCTCAACACAATACACAAAAGAAGGGATAAACTGCTTGTTCATGATGTGATACAAAGCCATAACCCTCCAGAGGCAGGTGCTGAGTTGCTACACACACTTAAAAGTCTCCAACTTCCAAGCAACCTAGCATCTACTACAACTTTTGAAAAAAATTGAATTATAACCCCAATACAATAAAGAACCAGACTAGTACAACACTTATCATGCTTCATTATTCAAATTCACAATGAGAACTAAGAAACAATAAAAATAATAAAATAAGAAGCTTTAGATAAAGGACAAAATAATAGAACAAATATGATAACCTTAAATTCTTACTACAGTACCGACAGCATATAAGCAACTGACCGTTCTCTTGCCAAGTGCTGTGGTACATCATATGATCTGCTCTGAAGCAATCAGCTTGTGAGGATTTGTTTACTTTCTTACAGCAAGGGTTCAATGATGCTGCTCATCTGATTCACACACAGTGATGGAGGCGAAAAGGTTCGCTTTGGCTAAAGTTATGAACATGATATCAAGACATGTCTTTGCCTGTCAGTAAGTGTTAATGTTTTGAGATTTAATTTATCCGTGATGTAAGTGGTGCCATGTGCATAGCAATGTGTGGCAATAGTGCATTGAACTGTCAGAGATACTTACATATGGCCAGTACTGTAGATTACTGGAGAGAGAGAGAGAGAGTGCAAGAGGGATGAACTATATTGACAATTTTGACTTTCTTTGTCTGTAAATATATTCCTACACACAAATCTTTTCAGGAAACACATGTATTATGAATGATGAGCTTGATTGTATGCCACAATAATATCGCACATACAACAGCAGTGACAAAGCCTAGAGAAGACTGTGACAACCTACAATTTGTTTGGTCTATTATTGTCTACAACAGAAGGACAACTGTGTTTTTTACAGTAATAGTAATAGTAATAATGATAATAATAATAATAATAATAATAATAATAATAATAATAAAAATGAAGACATAAAATATTCTAGTACTTTACACTCAAAATTAAAGAAGGAAAAAGTCCCATTTTTGACTGGGAAAGGAGAATTTTCAAACAATAAAGGCCAATAAGATATTAAATAATAAGCAATATTTATATAATATTCGTGAAAAATGAGAATGCCCACCAAAGTCTCCAAGTAACTAAGAGTTTCTTCGTCGTATCTTCTCAGAAAAAATTAAATCAGTACTTTAAGTTGACTTAAAAGATATTTTTTTGTTGGGAAGTAGGTAGTGCTATGGATAAGTAGCATTAACAAATTAACAGTTGTAAAATCTAATAAAGTTCCATACCACTGATATGTTTATACAATTTTTTAAGAGAAAAGAGAATTTAGGCTTTTTAAAGAATAACACAAAAGAGAATATAAACAACAATTTCCTGGTACAAAATTGTTGTTTAAATAATGACACTGTAAAGAATAAACAGATTCCAAAAGAATTCAAGACATGCAGATAGCACAGATTTTGATGATTCTGTACAGCAGTAAAAAGGAGTAGACTCTAGCACTGAACATGGAGTTTTGTTGTTCAAAGTATTTTCATTCAAAATGTTTTGAAACTGAAGATTATGAGCAGTGTTTAGAGTGTTGAACATAGGACTCAACATAAGCATTGCAGAAAAGAAAGAACAATTTTTTTTCTATTAACAAAATTAGAATTGAATAGTTACTAGAAAAGAAAAAATGTAAATATAAATCTCTCTCACATATTAGGGAAAAAAGATAGTAAAAACTATTAACATTCCATAATTGATTGTAGAAAATTGAAGGAAAATGGTTCAAGTAGGATACTTATTCAAAATAGATGTAGATTAATATTCACAGCCGGTAAATCCATTAAGCATGCTACTATATACTTAGAAAAATATGTCTTTTAAAGTTAAGAACTCAAAAATTCAGTATATTATTCACTATTTATGTATTCTTCAACTGCAAAATATATTTAACAATTATGTGCAAACTTGCAGCATAAAAATAATACTGTGTAAAAATATATACTATAATATGTATATTATTTTGTAATATGATCCCCGGAAATTCCAGCTCTCACTATAACAATACACCATTACAGTAAAATAATAACATTGTTTTGATCATTACCTTGCCTGTATATACATTTCATAGCACAATTCTTACTTCACATCATGAATATTCTATTAACGAAGTATATTGTAAATAACTGGTCCCATCACACAAATGTTATAGTAAATATCCTCTAGACTTTCAGTTTCTTTACACAAGAGCTTTGGAGCCATTTGCTATCTCTTGGCGGGGAGTGTAATAAATTGAATCTAAAAAGAAACGAGTAAAATCTCCAACAATTGACCGATCAGGAATACTGTGAGACATTCCATACATGGCAAACTGTAAAAAAAAAAAAAAAAAAAATAACATGAGCACAAAACATATGTAACAATTCACATTGTTTTATTTTTATTAATTGGGATTTTACCTTTCCTTCCACATCTTTTTCTGGATTCTTCATGATGACATCCACGAATTTTCTCACATCAGATAAAAATCTATCAGCAACACCATCTGCTGTGTGCATGTATGTTACACACAAGTGAATTCTGTCAATTAAGAAGAAATTAAATTTCTGTCCATTTTGTTATAAATATTGACACTGATTTCATTTCAAAAAATTCATTTAAATAAATAATATATATTTGAAAAATAACAAAATCAACTTGCATTACACTAACAGGTGTATATCCATTGTTTCATATGTCAATTACAACCTTTTAAACGGAACAAAAATAGACTACAAAACTGCAAAGCTTTCAATTATTTTTTTGAAAATAACAAGTGATTCACTTCATTCTTGTAGATTTGTAAATGTACTGTTTGAACAAATGCAGTCTTTGTACAATAATGAAAAATTTGAGCAGATAAATGAAGACTGATGTGGTCATGCTACAATAGCATTCTTGTCTTCTCTTTTAGTGAAGGAGTGGGCAAACAGGCACTGATAAACAGATGGATGGACAAACTGACACCGTCAGAGAATGACACAGACAGACAGGCAGAAGCTCTATACTCTCTGGGCAGAAGGACAAACTGACTGAAAGAGACTGACAGACAGAGACAGACAGGCAGAGAGATAGAGACAGATAGAGGGAGAGAGACAGAGAGACAGCAGACTCAGAGACTGGCAGACAACCGGGCTGACAGGCAGACACAGATGGGCCAGTGATGGGCAAACATGGTAGGGGTGAGCGGGCCGAAGGTCACAATCAGACAGCGGTGGGCGGAAGGATGTACGCACAGAGACGGACGGAAAGACTCATGGTTTGAGACAGACAGGGATGGATGACTTGAAGGAAAGAGACGGACGGGGACGGGTGATTGGAAGGGAAGAGACGGACAGACTTTCGGAAGAACAGACGGACAGACTTTCGGAAGAACAGACGGGCAGGCTTTTGGAAGAACAGATGTGCAGACTTTCGGAAGAACGGACGGACAGTTGGCTTTCGGACACTTTCGGACAGACGGATTTTTGGACGGATGGATGAACACTTGGACGGACGGACTTTTGGATGGACTTTAGGAGAGACAGACTCACATTCGGGTGGACATTATGATAGGTATGTTACTTTGATAATAATTTTCTGAATCTCGTATTCAATCGTAAAATTTGAGCAAGACAGAAACTGCAGCAAATTCTTCATAATCTGTGCCATAAGAAGTCATATTATGAGCTGTTTCTTCTAAAAAAAAAGTCAGTTTATTTTACTGGAATATAAAAACTATTCTTGGATTAGGACGACAGCACAAGCAACAAAATTTAAAAACTGGCCGCATCGCTGCTAAGTGTTGTGCTATTGAACTGACATTGCACCAGAATTCGATATGTTGGCGGCGTACAATTCGATTTCGCAATTTGAGGGTAGTATTGGATTCAAAATATGCATCATCCAGTACGCATCCCTAATTTTATTTGTTTAGCAGCGGTATTTATTTTATGTGACTTCTTGGGGCAACAAAACAAACAAAAAAAATAATTATTCTCCTTTCATGTCAGTCTCTTTTCTTATACTGCTTTGTGTCGCTTTTAAATAAATTACAATTAGCATTCCCAAAACTGATTAGTTATTATTCAGTAATTGAAATTAATTTTTGTTTAAATTTGTGAATGACTAATTTAATGCAAAAGATGGTACCTATTTGCCACAAATTTCAAAATAATTTCATATTTTCAATGTAGTTTATATTTTTTAAATTTTAATTTCACTTTCAAAACGGGGTTACTTGAAATTATTTGAACTTTTGTAATTTATGAGTACAGTTAATTTTAGTTCCAAAAAAGTAAAAGACTTCATAAATTCAGTGCCCTTTAACACATAATTTTTTAACTCGAAACATAATTAACCCTTTAACACATAATTTTTTAACTTGAAATTGTACAAATTGTACTCACAGTGTACAATTACGAATTGAAGCAAAAATGTGAAAAATATTTTGAATCTACCCTTGTGAGGTGACCAATTTAGACTCAATCTCCCATAGAAACTTCTAAAAATGTGCCAAACAATTCAAAATCAAACAAAAAACACTAAAAACGTTTTAAAATATTTTGAAAATACCCCTACAAAGTGCAGCCAAATTGGAGCCAACCCTCCTCCAACAGCCCAAAAATACATTTCAAAAATTGTCTGGAAACTGGATAAAAGGATCCAAAAATGTAGTTAACCACCCTCTTGTTTTATGCTGGATACATGGATATTATGGATTTAACCAAGGTGATTGTAGAATCAGGTAACTAAAACACAACAAACTGTTGACTCGAAACAAAATTTGACAGACTTCTAGGAGCACAGTGGATCAAATCTTCACTGTTGGATTCTGAGAT
This sequence comes from Acheta domesticus, assembly GCA_031308135.1. Lineage (NCBI taxonomy): Eukaryota > Metazoa > Arthropoda > Insecta > Orthoptera > Gryllidae > Acheta > Acheta domesticus. Next base: position 13,303,925 of record JAHLJT010009436.1, read on the forward strand.
TACAGAGTGCTTAAACAATACAATGATAAGGGAAACAAAATTAAATTCTTCCATGAGATTTGGTAACCAGAAGCAACAATAGAAAACAGCCCAATTTCACTGTGCCACTTCAGTTTCCGTAAAAATTGCTTTGCCCTTGAGGACCGCAGACCACAGTTTGAGGACATAATAATGGAAATTGTTAAATGAAAAAATGTTAATTTCATAATATAGAATTTAATTGAGTTCTACTATTCATTATAATGAATTATTATAAGGAAGTTTGATTTTGTTCCGTCATTTTTGACAGGATACCACTAGTAGCAGATATTACGTGATAAATTGGAATTAATTGCTTTTGGGAAGTTCTAAGGCTTGTTAAGGACAAGGGATGAAGCTAGAGTTCTACTATACCACTCATACATTTCCATTTAATTCATATCACTTAATTTTTCCTAATCTCACTACACAATAATTCTGCTGATGCTTCTCTATGCATTTCTGAATTCGGGCAACAATTCTCCATCCTTTTGAAACCTGAAACCTTCAGTATGGGCTAGTTTAGCATAATTTAGAACCCATTTTCATAACGCTGAAATTCTTCTTACATGGATACAAGATGCCTCACATCCCTTTATCTTGTGTCCTGTGTCTAATGGCAGCATAATGCTGCATGATGTTCGAAATGATCTTTTCATTGACATTCACATAGCTTATCCAAACCATCGCATTAATGTTTACATTACCCTGCTACTTTGACAATTGGCCATATTTTGTATTTAAATCATAACTATAGAGCCCAGATTCCTATGCAGAAAAAATGCCTCAAATATGCACAATAAATATTTAAAATATGCAAAAATATGCAGTACAAAATTCATAAGGAAATAAATATTCATTACTAAAATGCAATGAAAAATTTTGTAGAAAAAAGTGAATTGTGTTATGATGTGTAGTCTCATTGAAACATGATCAAAAGAATCATCGGTAGAAAAATAGGTTTTGAAAATAATTTTATTTTTTAATTCCACTTAATTGGAACTCTGTCATTTGTTCATGTCCCAGTATTTGGGAATGGGAAGGAGATATAAGAAAAAAGTAAATAAATTCCTTGAACTAGGCACATTCTATATTTAGGTAAAAAATTATGACAAAATACATTTCTAAATTTGTTACTGAAAAACAGGTTTGTCTGTCTTAAGATATTTTTATACACTGGGCATGCCTGTGTGCACGCGTGTTTACTCCCTGATATCAGAGATATCTTTCTTTATTAAGGCCTACTGATGAGCAAGCACATGTGAGGTAATGCTCATGCATATGCTCTTGCTTCTGGAAAACAATTCCTGACAGATAAAAGAGCATGGTTTATCATGGGTTTATATTTCATTTGAGTCCGAGACACTAGAGCAATGACTCATGCACCCTCACCTGAAATTCAATTCAACTGGTTGCGCACAATACACTATATCTACATTTGTGGGCAACAGTTTTGTGGCGAAAAAGATATTTACTTCTTCAAGTTGATTGGTGAGCTGTTCCATGAACCACAATAACTATAAGTTATAATTCACTAATTTCAAGAAGTTTGATTTTAATAAATTATTACCATTTTCCCCTTTTTTATTCAAAAATTACATTGAATATGCATAAATATGTAGTACCCATAAATATAGCAAAATTTGCAAAATAAAATTTGTCAGGAATACCCTAAATGGGCAGATTTATAAAGACGTGATAGTTTTCCAAGTAACAATTAGCAAAAAATATGCATTTGCATACATATCTGAGCACTAATCATAACATACACACTAACATAAGAGAAAGTAAAAAGAAATACACCCAATTCCCTTTTAAAAACATATTTAGAGCCAGTCTTTTTCTAATACCAAAAATTATATGAAAACTGTTTGCTGTGCTTAAAAATTATGTTTATAGAAATAAACATTTAAAAAAAATATCTAGTACTGCATTTCTGTTTTCATGTGTCAAAATAACTGTAATGAGTTATAAGAATTTTTCCCAAAGTGAGTATCACACTGAAATGTTTTTTGAATTTTTTGACAATTTATGCATAATTTTATCAAAAATAACATGTCTTCAATTTAAAATTGCAGTAAATGCATGAAGCTTTTGTCAATTGTATTTACTTCTTCAACATGATAAATTAATAAACAGAACTTTCTTTTTTATCAATGATGACTTACCCAGATGGAAACTGAAGTGGATTTAAATTCCAACCATTTTCACTCAAAGCATCTGCAAGTCTGTAGATGTGAAAGTCATTTGATCCAATTGCTATTACAGATGTTACTGGAGTCCCAAAAACAAAAATTCCATTCATTTCCCGTAACCTGTAACATAAAATATAATAATAAACTTACTTCTTTACTTGGTGCACTTACAACTAGCAAGGAACAATAACTTTGGGAAGTTGTAGTCCAGGATTTTTATTACTATCAGTACTGTTTATAATATTGACATTTTTATTAACAGAATAACAAGGTGATACCCCAATTGAAAGTAGTCTTAGCAGCTTCTATTCAGAAGATGTGAGAGATTTGGAACAATCTGTTTTAAAAACAGTACATATTTTATTAATGTTACATAAATGATACCCCTCTAATTGTAAGAAAAGATGACCAAGATAATATTTTTAATTCTTTCAATGGCTATTATGAATACATAAAATTCACAGTAGAATACAAAGAAAATGATCTGAGTAACTTTTTATTTCTGACCACACACCAAGTCAGGGGTCCTATAACTTTTTAAAAGGGGGGCCAGTTCACTGTCCCTCCCGCCGTCGGAGGGCCGGATTATATAGTGCGATTTCTCTAACTCTGCCTCTCAAACTCCTTTGGCCGATCACACAGCATTTCGCGTCTTTCTCGGTCTTGCCGCTAGATGGCGCATGGTCGCAAGCACTGCTTGATACGGTCGCGATCATGCGATATCTAGCGGCATGACTGAGAAAGATACGAAATACCGTGGCATATTCCATCGTGATGACAGGTCTCGAGAGGCAGACTTAGAAAAATCACACTATAGTAAAACAAAAACTATCAACAAATTCTTATACACACTGCATATATCTTATTTTGAAGTGAAGAATCAAAACGGGAACAAACACAATATTTAAAAAATAATTAATAAAAAAAAAATCGATGTTTCTGGTGGAAAACATCGTTGTTTTAAAACCATCGATTTTTTTGCCATACCTAGACACCCTAACACATAATAAAAAATGTGCGGATTTTAAGAAAAAAAATTATTTAAACCCTAAAAAACCCGGCGGGCCCTATAAATGACCTCGGCGGGAGGACCCCTACACTAAGTAATAACAAGCTACACATGAACTGGTAGCAAAAACTCACTAACACAAGGATAACAATTAACTATCCATTTACACAAAATATTGGGATAATTTATACATTAGTAGGCAGGACTATTAAATTTCTAAGACCCTAGTTATCACCAATAAAACTTGGATATGGTACATAACATATTGCAAAATAATAATTATCCTCCAGATGTTATAAATAAAAGAAAATTCCGTAAATTTTAACATAATTTCCAGAAGGATAAAAATTCAACTCCCTGTTTTGTTTTAACTCAGGTGAAATCCTACTATTAAGCAGAAGATTCCCCTCACAAACACACACTGATAGCATGCACACACACACATACACACATGTATCCATGCATGTGCACACATGTATTAGTGTATAAATGCATGTATGCATGCTCACATGCACACGTCTGAGAGCCAACTTTTTTGTGAGCGTTTGTATGCTACTAATTCTCATGACAATGTCTGTCAGTTTACAACAATCAAAATGTCTGAAAGTGAAACCAAAAATGAAAAAAAAAAAAAAAGAAAGGAAAAAAAAAAAAAAGAAAAAGAAAAAAGAAAAAAAATTGAGCGGCTTTAATAGCCTTTATACAATTCTGAAACTCCCAGCCAGTGAATCAATAACCACAGAGAGAGAAAAAAGATACTCAACCCTTTCTCGATGTATTTTGTAGTTTCTACAATCTTCTTTGTGGCATTGACATAACCTTCCAAACCAAAATGCAAAAGTGTAGCCCAACAGGCAGCAATTATGCCTAGAAAAGAAAATCATCAGACCTTCATTACACAGTTCAACAGGTATTTCTTATGGGTTCAATATTGCCAAGGGAAGTTAATTCAAAACCAGTAAAAGATCTGGTAGGTTACATAAATATCATGAAGACATTGACATGCTATAAAATTTCTTGTTAATTCACCATAATTTCATCTTTCAAAAATACTTTATAATGAAAGGACTTTATTTGTTAAGGTTTGATTAATAACTTGCAATAGGGGGAACAGAGACTGGATTCATTGCTTGATTATTTTGTCTCTGGGCAGGTCAATAGTTACGGTCATTAAAAACATAAGTGAACATCATGATTCACTGCCAGAATATTGGTGTCCCTCCTCACTAGAACATGATATCTGACACCACTTGGGTGTGAAATCTACTCAGCTTGCAGAGTTTTCCTTCCTCCGTGGATCTCAGCCAGCGGGGCATCACCTAGGACAAGCTCTAACCTCCCAACTGGTCTCCCAAAGTGTAGTAGTGTAGTCCTCGTAAGTGTAAGAGTGTGTATGTAAGGGAAGAGGTGGATAAAGGACAAAGAAGGAAATATTGTGCAGTCCTTGGGCCCATTCGTTAACAAACTGCTCCAGCATTCCAGCTCAGCCTTTCCAGTATCCAGCCAACGTGTTAAGGTAAAGCTCTGGTATTTGCTTGGTGCCCATACAAAAAACATGGAAAGCTACTGATCAGAGCAGCTGGCCACTAGAATTCTCATCTATAAGTGGCAACCTAGCTAGTATCAAAAATACATCACCCACAAGTCTTGAACCCTATTGAGTTGCTGTGGTGGCAACAATTGTTGCACTGAGCAAACTCCACCAGTATGGAGACTGGAGGCAAAGGATATTTCCTCAGATAATTTTTTGGGCTGGAACGTACAAGGTGTCATAGTTTCATTTAACACTTAAAAACAGTAAAAATCATATGTTATTGAAGGAAGTGAATTTAAATTTATTGTCCAGAAATACAGAGGGAGCATTTCAGAATTTGCTCGCTGGATAAAGGGGAATTGGACAAAATGATGGGTAAAGCGACTAGTCTGTTCTAGTTTAGGAAGCCTCTGTAATAACATTTAGCTTAAGTAATACAAGAAATGATGTTGGACTCCTTTAAAGTTAATGATTACATTTCTACTACAAATTCGTAAAAGATATTTAAATTAATCAAAGAATATTTTCTTAAGGCGAGTTGTTAAACAAAAATCTGAATTTTTGATGACTTTTTGGGGAGTGGGGTGGATTTTAATATTTTCTAAATATTTTGATTAGGCTGGATAAAATGGTATATGTATTCTTGTAAAAAATCCACTTTTAACATTTTAAAATTAGGTTTTTGTTCTTTTGTTCCTTCATCAGCTTATGCAAATTTGTAATCACTAAAAACTACATCATAAACTTGAAAATCCACTTAGTTCACAAGTTCTAATACTCAAAAAGTTTAGATACTCAACTAACAATAGTTATAAGTAAAGACTGGATTCCCATACAACTGCAACTTTTGTTTGCTAACTTAAAATTGGATGAAACCTTGACAGAAATTTGAATCATGCAACAGACATTATTTTAATACTAGATTTATTTTGCACGAAATTGCACATTTTAGGTAATGCTGCCAGAAAATTGCCCATTTTGGGATTTTACTGGATGAATTTGCAAGTTTCATAATTTATTGCATAAAATATAAATTTTATATTATCAACTTGTTTTAATTTATCTTTTTTAAAGGTTTCATTTAAGAAAAAAGTTTTAATGATATAACCCAGTAACGCATTCAGGTGGTCAGTGAAACCTTTTAATAAGTATTAATTCCACATTTTTGTTGCCCTATGACCTGAGTGTCTATACATTTCATGATGCCAATTGTTTAATGAAAATTTCTAAGTTACTGCAGCACGAATACGTAGTGTTACCACAAACAAGGTCCACGGCCATTGGATGCGCCCACTCAGCTAACAGGGTCCATCTTTCCAATCGGATCATATATCCATTGTGTCAGTCTTCACTGAACTTACCAATACGAGACTGCATGCAAGAGTAACATTTGACCTTATGTTTGAGCGCGAAACTTGCAGGCAAGCACTTCACATTAAAATTCTTGGAACAGATTATGCCCTGGGAAATCAAGAGAGAATAAATGCAGTTTTTGACTGCTTTTATTTGGGTGCACACGTACGTCAGAGTGAGGCTTGGCAAACAGACAAATGTAAATGTAGAACGAAATTTTCCCTGTCTGAAACACATTAGTTGATAGAAGATATAATAGTTTCTCAGAAAATTATTTGGAAATATACATAATTGTGCCCTGGCAGTTTAGCTCATTGGTCAGCATGCTTGCTTTCCATGATGCAACCCCGAGTTCGATTCCCGCAAGCATTTGGCAAGTTTAAAGTGTGTGCTTTCCTTGCGACGTCCCAGTATATATTGCTGTGTGACGATGAGAAAATTTACTTCTTAGGTTGAGAAGACCAGAATACAGTGTGAGGATGTCTTTGTGCTAACCACATGCACCCCCTTACCATGGCCACGAGGCCGCGACGCTGCTGGTAGGCCATGACCTGTAGGTGGGCTGTGGCGCCAAGTACAAACAAAGAAACATAATTGTATATTATAGTGAAAACAATTAAGAACATTTCTTCTGCAACTGAATTATGTTTGATTGCTGAAGGTATATTTGTATGTTTCAATTTTTGTATTTTTATGCTAATTTAATTTTGTATGAGAATAATATTTAAAATGTCAAATTTGGTTTGATTAAACAATATGTACAACTTAATTATAATAAAAACACTAAAATCATATTTCATTCATGTTAAATATCATATCCCAAATATAAAATAAGTTGATAAGTGGATTAATTAGAGCTTTTAGGCTGTGTAACACCGTTTTGCAAAGTATTGATCTTTTTATTGTGTGTTTTTGCATGTTTTGGTGCTTTTCTTGCCTGTTTAGAGAGCTTTACAACATGAAAATCCGGTCTTTAGTTACAAAACACAGTGAAAAACATTTTCCTTGCATTTCTTGAAGACAATAAATAAACATAAGGGAATAAATTTGATTATTTTCCAAAGAGTAATCTCAAACAGATGATAAAAATTACCTCCTGCACGAGAACCATTCACCGTTGGAGATCCATACACACCACCAGGCCAATCTGTTGTTACACAAAACTGATGATGGCGGTATTTAGGATCAGAATATAAAACAATAGATGAGCCCTTTGGGGCATTCCCATACTGAAAGAAAATAATTACTGATAAAAAGAAATATTTGCTTCTAAAAAAATGTTACATTATTGGCACAAAATCCATTCATTTTGCTGGCACTTACAATTAAATAATTACTTTCTCACTCTCAACAGAAAATACATACTTTGTGAGTATCAGCTGATATACTTGTGACACCAGGAACAGAGAAATCAAATGGAGGAATTGAGTAACCACATTTTCTCATAAAAACTATGACAAAACCTCCTAAACATGCATCCACATGAACGGGGATATCATATTTACGGCCAAGAGCTGCAATTTCTTCTATATCATCCATGGTACCATATGGATAATTGGGAGCAGATCCTACAAGCTGAAATCAAAACATGAATACAAAACGCATAGAATTAAAAAAAATTATTTAAAAAAAAAAAAAATTAAATGGTTCAATATCTTTTTGGCTTTTTTAATGGTAATTTCATCACTTTAATAAGTTAATTATACAACATTTACCTTCTTTTCTTCTATTTAAATTTATTTTTTATTTTTGTAGAAGAGACTTACATGAAATTGGCATTACCTTGTAGCAGTTGAAAATATAAAAAGCAATAAAATGCCACAAGTGTCTGTTTCCAGAAATTGGAGAAGCCAATTGTTTCTACATACCTTCACCTCACAAAAAAATAGTTTACAAAACATGGTATTGGAATAGGGAAGTAGTATTTCTAGAATTATTTTGCAATCATATTTTACATCACATATTCTATGTCTTTCAAACTATAGGTGTCAAATTATACACCTATTTTGCAAGACATAACTTAACAAAAAATTACAAAAAAATTGATTTTGATGGCTGAATTCACATTTCTGCTCACATCTTCAGTTTCTTAAGTATCATATCAACAAAGATATATCAAAGAAGTGTTTGAATTCAAGTAGAAAATTAAAATACTAAATTTTGTAAAAATTCTAGCCCAAATTGATTCAAAATTACATGAAAATAATAATGTACATATCAAAAAATTGGTCGAAGATGCTTATCTGAACAACAAATTTCAAAGGAGAACAAAATTTAGTATCTTTTATGAAGGTAAATTTTGTTGGGTCAAGATCATTAACATTGTTATAAATGATAGCCAATACTATCTCTCAACTAACAAACTGATGATGCCTATCTTATCTAAAAAGAGTATACAAACAAATAATCTAAAAATATGATTCCAAATTGCTGGAATACACTAATTGACTGTTTTATATTTTGCAAGTCATACAAAAGATAAAATGTTTGATTAGTAATTATATACAGAAGCATAATAAAAATATCTAATGATGGCCATTTTATCTAACAATGCTGCACAAACAAAGCATCTAAAAATAAGATTCCAAATTGCTGTAATAGTACACTAACCATGCATGTGTTTCTGCTAATAGCTCTCTTCATTGCTTTCAAATCAACTTTTGTAGTTACGGGATCAACAGGTACATGTGTAATGCGCATACGGAAGTATTCTGCAGCTTTATCAAAAGCAGGATGAGCAGTTCTTGGCAGAACTATTTCTGGATGCTTAATACCTCTCTCTAAAGCATAATTACGATATGCTTTACAGGCCATTACAATAGATTCAGTACCACCAGTTGTCATCTGAAATCAAGAAACATTCTCAGGAGATTCACTGCACTATTTTTTAATGGATGCATTTTACATAAAACTAATAGGAAATCAGTGTTTAAAATTTAATATAAGAGAAGCAATTTTAGATTGCACATTGCACATCCAAGTCAACACAGAAAAATAAAGAGAATCTTACAGTTCCACAAGAAAGTGGTCCCCCATTGAAAAGATTAGCAGTCATACGAACAACTTCAGCTTCCATTTTACACACACCAGGGAAAATGTCAGGATGCAGAGGATTTGTGTACGATGCAAGACCATATACCTCTGTTAGCAATTTTATTAAATTTTTGTTGTAATAATAAACAGCTCCAGACACATACCCTTCACTCCATTTGTAGTCTCCTACAAAATATGAATCAAAAGAAAAAAAAGTAGAAATTATTTTAGAATCACTGGACTCTGTAAGCAAATTACAATTTCCCATTGTACATCTAAAAAAAGGGTAAAGTCACATATCCCTTTTTCACACTGTACATGTGTGGTTGAAACAAGCCACACAATCATATTAGATTTGTATAACAGAGAAAAAACGAAACACAAAAGAAAAAGCCAAACCAAGCCAAAATGGAACTTCAATTAATAAAATACAAGTGAATTTTTTTAGTTAAATATAAATATCTCTTTCTAAAGCTTGATTATGGAAAACTAGTTTACTTAAAGAGGTATTTGTTCATAAAAGCAAAATAATTACTTTTCTACATTTCTTAAAGCTCATCTCAACATTAATGGGATTGACATTAACTGCTATAATGTCATTAAGTTTTGCTGAGGGCAGGCACAGCAATTTTAATACGACTTGTGATGAAGATCAGAAGAATCTAGATTCTAGTATTACTTCAGCTATAACTTTACCTCAAACAAGACTATTCAGTCATGATAAAGAGCATATATCTACACTTATCTCACCTTGCTTAGAGTACCTTACTCTTAATTTACATACATACGGTACTCCTTTAACAAAATATTTTGAAAAAAAAATAGGAAATTGGAAAAATTATTTTTGAACAACCATGTAGAGCCTATGAATCTGAAGATTTAACACTTTTATATTTGTGTAAATTTTACAGCTTTTTGACAAATGATTTTGTCCAATTTCGTACCTAATGATAGGTATTTTTCCACCATTTCGACTATTTCTTTATCATTTTTTCCATTTTCTGGTAGGGATGTAATATATGGAGTTCCCTGGGTTCGAGTAATAACTTCATGCTCAAACGTTTTGTTTATATTATCCATTTCCTTGTCAATGCGTGCTGCTACAGCAGGTATAAGGCGAGCTAGTTTGAAAAATTTTCTTTTTCCACGAGACAGCACACCTAAAACATTTGAAAATTATGATAACATGTAAAACTTAGTTTAAAACATGCATAGCATTCCTTCCTTCAACGATGAACTCAAAATGTTTAATTTTAAGAAAATAAACTTACTTTCGTCCTGGAAAATGAACTCCCATAACCACACACTGGCAAGGGACACTGCTTGCGGTGATTGTCACAATTTGCCACGGTTCTTTATTACGAAAATATCCATTTATTGCAAGTTTTAAACTCTGAAGTGCAGCACTGGTGGTATCCATTGTGAACGTGAAGTAAAACCCTGTTTTAAAGATAAACAGCAAATGACATCTACAATTTGTTGTTTAAAGGGTAACTACGTTCTTCGAGAAAGACAACTTCACAACCCGGAAGACTGTTCTGCACTACGCAACTACTTTTCAATTACAAAATGCACGATAAGGCATTGAACGTCGAGGTGAATTGCGCTTGAAAGGAACGCCACTTGCTCAACGTCGCACCCGGTCGCGCCGGCATGAGGGGACACCAGCTGGCATGAGCGACCGCAGACACCAGCGCTGGTCGACCTCGAAATCCTGAATGTCAGAAAGATGTTATTCATTCCAACTTCAAGATAACGAGATGTACCTAAAATCACAAGTTTTATTATCGGAACGCCTCTGCTATCTGATAAGAACAAGAGAACGTGCGATTCCACTCTTCCAACATGCGAGAAACTAATATAATTGCACTAAAGTCCAATTGCATTATAAGCTATTGCCCGCCAAATACAAAGTAATTCGGGGCAAAGTTGAAATTGGGTTTGTAAACACATGCATTTATTTTATTAGGTGTACCTATGTTATTAGTATACAATTATTTCAAAAGAACATATTTATTCATCTATTGAAAATTATGCACCAGCTATCAGAACCAGCTCATTCAATTTATTTATCTAATTTAACGTTTTTTGCATTTTTCTTACAGGGGGATCCTTCCAAGCATCACAAAGGGATATAGTTGAAATTCAGCTACTTCTCCATCAAACCACTGCGAAAACAAATAGAATAACAAACGCAATGTATCACATCTTTACAAACCCATCCAAAAGAAACTCCAAACATATTACGACTACATCCGTCTTTTCCTCACCTATTCCTACCCCACCTAGATTGCCATATCACAAAAGAAACTTAAGAAACTGTCCGAAAATCGTGTTCTCCGTCTCATGTTCCGTCCTCCCAACTACACTCATTACGACTTCAGAACAAGAGAGTATTTCCCTTTTCTCCCTCCTTCCCCTCCCCCTAACTCCTCCCCCTTCTCTTTCTAACCCTTTTCTATCACCACAATAGCTCTTATTAAATGGCACTTTTTTTTACAGACATTACATACGACAAAACGACCGACCTTTGAAAACGCATAAAAAGACGCTGTCGATAATATAATGCCTCCCTCTTCCAGTGGCGAAAGTTCCTTAGGAACTAACAGGACTATATCCGGAGCGAGGGGCGAGTATAGAAACACGCCGTCGACTAGTACCTCCCTCTTCCTGTGGCGAAAGTTCCTTAGGCACTGACAGGACTACGTCCGGGGCGAGGGGTGAGTATAGAAACACGCCGTCGACTAGTACCTCCCTCTTCCAGTGGCGAAAGTTCCTTAGGCACTGACAGGACTACGTCCGGGGCGAGGGGTGAGTATAGAAACACACCGTCGACTAGTACCTCCCTCTTCCAGTGGCGAACGTTCCTTAGGCACTGACAGGACTACGTCCGGGGCGAGGGGTGAGTATAGAAATACGCCGTCGACTAGTACCTCCCTCTTCCAGTGGCGAGAGTTCCTTAGGGACTGACAGGACTATATCCGGAGCGAGGGGTAAGTATAGAAACACGCCGTCGACTAGTACCTCCCTCTTCCTGTGGCGAAAGTTCCTTAGGGACTGACAGGACTATATCCGGAGCGAGGGGTGAGTATAGAAACACGCCGTCGACTAGTACCTCCCTCTTCCAGTGGCGAAAGTTCCTTAGGCACTGACAGGACTACGTCCGGGGCGAGGGGTGAGTATAGAAACACGCCGTCGACTAGTACCTCCCTCTTCCAGTGGCGAGAGTTCCTTAGGGACTGACAGGATTATATCCGGAGCGAGGGGTAAGTATAGAAACACGCCGTCGACTAGTACCTCCCTCTTCCTGTGGCGAAAGTTCCTTAGGCACTGACAGGACTACGTCCGGGGCGAGGGGTGAGTATAGAAACACGCCGTCGACTAGTACCTCCCTCTTCCAGTGGCGAAAGTTCCTTAGGGACTGACAGGACTATGTCCGGGGCGAGGGGTGAGTATAGAAACACGCCGTCGACTACTACCTCCCTCTTCCTGTGGCGAAAGTTCCTTAGGCACTGACAGGACTACGTCCGGGGCGAGGGGTGAGTATAGAAACACGCCGTCGACTAGTACCTCCCTCTTCCAGTGGCGAAAGTTCCTTAGGGACTGACAGGACCATATCCGGAGCGAGGGGTAAGTATAGAAACACGCCGTCGACTAGTACCTCCCTCTTCCAGTGGCGAAAGTTCCTTAGGGAATGACAGGACTATATCCGGGGCGAGGGGTGAGTATAGAAACACGCGGTCGACTAGTACCTCCCTCTTCCAGTGGCGAAAGTTCCTTAGAGACTGACAGGATCATGTCCGGGGCGAGGGATGAGTACAGAACAACACCATGGTCCATTGACTATTCATCCATGGTCAGCGGGCCCATGAAGAAAAGTAAATTCCAGCGTTAAATAAGGAATTCTTACCTACAAAAAATATCGTGATCAAATAAAAAAAAGTATTTGTTTGGAGTTGCTTTAACAAGTTTTTGTATATTCGCTTAGCATTACATAACTTTCCTTATACTACGTATATTACTCCGTTTATAAGTATACGTTGTATACGTATGTTCACGAGAAAGTAAAAATTCACAAAAATGCTTTGGTCGTTGAAATTTATTTTCTATGACTATACCGTTGAAATTGATTTTTTAACTCTCGGGAACAAAAATTTTTCTAATTTCTATTTTCTAAAATAATAATTTTTCCAAATTCTTTTTCTAGTTTTTCAAATGTTGCTAATTTCGCGCTTTTGTTTTATTCTGGGCTTCAAGAAAATGTGCGCAGATAATCTCTTCCCTGATACCTCATATACAGTTTTTACTGTGTTTTTTTTACCAAATAAATAAATAAATCCTTTCAAATAACAAATTAAAAAAATAATAAATTTGACCCCTATTCCCCTCACATGCGGGTGAAGGGAGTCAGTAAAGAAATTTTAAGAAAAATGAACACATTAGTGCTTCAAACTATTTATTTTGTTTACAATAATTGTAGGAATCTAAATAATGTAACTCCCAAGGTTGTCGAAGATCAGCAGCACTGCATCCTGGGCACAGTTGGTCAAGTGAGGCGTTTAAAGTGTTTGAGCCTTTCGATGAGTTCTTCATCCGTCCAGCCATTCTTGCAACATGTGTAAATAGCACCAGAGGGCCATTTAAACTCATTCAGATCAATAAAGTATTTTGTTTGAGGGCAATGGCAGACACGCTGCGATAATGAGAATCACTGATCACATGTTTATTATTACTCATAAAATTGTATAGAATGTTTCAAATTACTTACAATGTGTATCAAATGATTTGCTGAAGTAGTTTCCTTCCAACAGACTTTAATTCTTCCAGAAACCTCCAATTTCACGTGAGTAATACTTTATTTTCTAAGAGCACTTTCTAACACCAACCACTCACTTTCCTGGTACGAACGCGATAATCGTCGATGTAAGCTTTCTCTGTCCATGTCGGCGATCAACTGGCTGTACCTTTCAATATGGCTCGTTTACAATATTTATACCGCTGACTCCCATGACCCCAATTATTATACCCCGCTTCCCCTACATTTATTTCTGTGGTAGTACGGGCCACGGTCTGCGCGCAGTCTTCCCTTTCTCATCCCTGATTCCTCTTCGTCACTCCTTCCTCATATGCTTACATTTACATGCACTTACTACGCTACCACCCAAAGAGTATATCTCTACGCTACAACCCATGACGGAAGACAGTTGGGAGTGTAGAGCTTGTCCGGGGCTGCAGGTTTTGAATTTGCACTAGACTTGTGCATGGGACTTACTTTAGAGCTCCCTGATTGGACATTGAGGCGGCGCACGAAACGCAAGCGACACATCTCACTGAAACACATACACTTTGAAGAGACGGACAGACAGCTTGTGCATTCGAAAAGAGTAGTGGCAGGGCACTTGTGAGAATATTAGTCAGGTTTATGAAAGAACAATTAGAGGCACCAAACAATTATGAAACGTGTAATTTATGTAATCCGAATTTAATGGTATCCTTAATTGATAAAATTTGGGGCATTTTATTAGTGCAAAAAAATTATATACTTATTAAGGGCTTCTCATACTTCTTTAAGAAATTTGGGCTATGTAATTGATGTGTGAAGGAAGACAAACAATTTTAGAATATTTTGTGGGGAACAAATTTAGACAGATATTACTAAAAGCAATTACTTTTATTCTTCTCTTTTGACTTCCATGTTTACAAAACGGGTCGCAAGTTATCTTATTTATTTCACACCTCGCAGTTAAAAATTCAGTCCCAAACTCTTTTTTACTTTAACCAACTTTCATAAACCTCACTAATATTCTCACAAGCGCCCTGCCACAACACTTTTCGAATGCAAAAGCTGTCTGATTGTCTGTCTCTTCAAAGAGTATGTGTCTCAGAGAAATGTGTCGCTTGCGTTTCGTGCGCCGCCTCAATGTCCAATCAGGCAGCTCTAAAATAAGTCCCATGCACAAGTCTAGTGCAAATTCAAAACACGCGTCCCGCTGGGGCGATGCCCCGCTGGGGAGGGGAGATGCCAGGCGGGGGGAAACCGCCACAAATTGAAGTCGACTCCGGACCTCACTCATTCTAGCGGGGGAGGAACATCACTTCCTCACGGAATATAATATGCACTAATGTCCATAACACTTGATGTTCCCATAAACACGAAAGAATCAATCAATCTTGAAAAAAGGCTATGAACGGTAGACTGGATATCTTTCTCAAAAACCCTTTTCTTTGTAATATTAAGCACAGTATTTTTTACTTTTACTTTGTAGCAATAGAAAGTTATGTAATGCTGCAGGCAAAAGTGCAGATTTTTCGACACCTAGGATCTCTGATAATGAAAAAGTGAAATTTCCTTTCTGTTAATATTACTCTCTTGAATTTGTAATATAGTCAGAATACACATTTTGTGTCTTTGTTAATCAAAAAGTGGTTTTCTCAAAAGTGGCTATCCATCTGTCAGGGAATAAATGCCACATTTAACAGGAATACTAATTAAGAATACTAAGAGGACTACTAACAATAAACAGGAACCTAAATTATACCCAAAGATTTTCATCAAAATTGATGTTCACAGATTGATCTGGCTGTTGTTGCAGCCTCTGGGATTTGATGAGGGTCTTTTAAATTTTGGGTATAGAATACTACACATGAAGCTCCTATGACAGTTTCAAAATTTTCTAAATATTGTATCCAATTTTTTCTTACCTTTATTTTTTAATTTGAATAGGTTTGAATAATTTGAATTAAATTAAGGCTGCAGGCCCAATTTGCTGTAAAACCTTTCAATTTTTGAAAATTGCAAAATTGCAACTATCTTTTCCATGTGTGGGGAACATGGTTCAAACTTCACCTATTAGTGGATAAGGATGTTTTATTGATACATCATGCCTGGCTTCAAATCTCAGTCCAGGCAAATATTCTTTGTGAGTGGGAAACACTCTGGCAGCCATTCCAAATGTTTGGTTTTGGAGATATTGGGAGGGGGGGGGTCTTCCTGGTAATTTGTACTTTATTTCAGTCCTCCCCTAAAAGAAAAGAAAATAATTTGGTGCTGGTGACATCCTCATGCTGTTCCAACTAGTATTATAATAGTATGTAATCATTACAATCAAGAGAAGATTAGTTTTAAAACTAGCTTGTTTATTGGTACTTTCCAAAACAAAAAAGTACAACCCCAAGAGTTTGTTCAAAATTTATACCATTGCCTAACAAGAGAAAGTTTAGCTCATAAAATCTCTTGATTAAATCTATTCTGTGCACATGTCAATAATGGCATATGTAATGAATAAGCCATGCAGGAACAACTGGAAAATGAATATTCTTCTCCAAAGTCTACTGCTTCAAACGGAACAGGCCTCAGACCTCTTGACAGCTCTGCTTGTGCCCAGGTGTCCAACTTACCTTATTTCTGTAGATGGTATTACACACTTGAAGGAATTACAACATTAAACATACATCTCAAACTATATTATTTCTTAAATATTGTTTCAGAATCCACTACAAAAGACATTAGATCTTGTTTATCTTGCGTAAGACATGAGAAGATGAGTTATCACATGACTTCAATATTTTATTACAGTTCCACACAGGATTATGAATGTTATTCCTATCCAAAATTTCACATTGGCATTTAGAGGTTATAATACTGAATTAGACTAGAAGTTCTTTTAAAGTAAATGAAAACATCAGTTGCATTTGTTCAAAAGAGGAGGCCCTTGGACCGACACAATATGGGGGACCCCACAGTTAAAGGCATTTCATTCATTTAATTTTGTGATCATAAACTAAATTTTAGGAGTAAAAGCATTTGTTTCAATAAATAATTACAGAAAATAAATTATAATTTTTGCAATTTTATGATGTAATTTAAAATTTTAATTTTAATCTTTCTTCAGATTACAAATTTATCAATGACAATAGAAATATTATTTTTCAACCACATCATTTCTTCAGACACAATTGATAAAATACTTAAATTACTCAGATGTTTTTGTGCCATTGTACTTCATAAATATTTTTAATTGCCTTTAATTTTGAAAATGTTCTTTTGACACTGCCGACCAGGACAGGAAGTGTAAAAAATGTATTTAAATATGTAACATCAGGAAAACTTGTTAATAATGAGTAATGTTCAATTATCAATGTTTGCAAGATCTTTAACAAAGCTTAGTTTTGAAATTTGACTTGCTATACAAATCCACTAAGACAATAAGTGAAACAAGTTTCCCGCAACATCTGCGGGGTATTTTGATTGAGGTTTTTGTGCTTCTTTGTAGATTTCATTGTCTGAAAAAACTATCAATCTTGTGGCTGAATCACTGTGAAAATTGCCACTGAATTTTTCAATCCAACAAATCTTTCCTCCAAATTGTTAATGGCAATATCCAGGTTACATAGAAAATACTAAGTTTAGTTTGCAAGTTTGCATCAGAGAGTCATTGATCCTTACAAAGTTCGTCAAAATGTTGTTTCATTTCCATCACTCATTTATCACTAAAGTGTATTTTTTCAGATTTTTTTTTTACTACTGGGCTGTAGTTAAAAACATAAAAACCATTTTACCATTTTCTTGCCTTTGAATCACCTTCATTTTGCAAATGACTGCAACAGTTCTGTGCATATTTTAGTGTTTATTATTCATTTGTGTGAATGTGTATGCTATATTTACACAAAGGATTATACAGCTTTAAAAACATGGCAATTTGAAACTACATTCCAAGGTCAAAATGATGGGTGCCACAACAATGAATACAAATGTAAGATTCATTAATTTGTATGTTGATCTTTTTGCCTTATTCATTTTTCTTGATGGTAACATATAGTAAAATTTGACTTCATTGGTCAACTTTTGCCACGTTTTGCTTTATGCAGCACTTCAGAGCTCTATTCAGTGATTTGCATTTTTTTATGATAAAGAAATGAATGTTTAAGGACTTTGTATTTTAAACCTGAAAAGAAATAAGTTATTTTGTTTTTATTTCTACATTCTTGAGTGCTTTTTTTGTTTCTAATTAGGCCTAAAGCTTGTTAATTGGAAATATAAAAAAAATGTATTCTTTCTAGTTTTATTGCTGTGGAAACTCAGTTTAACTGATGGGGAATAAAGGTGTATTAAAATATGGAAATGAGATTCAATGCATGAACTTTTGTTAGAATTGTTGAAAAAAGAAATATAACTTATTACAATGAAGCAGTATTTTTGAAAATCATTTTAAATTTTCATTTATTTTATTCAGTCTCGGTTTGCATATGAATTGTGTTTGAACAAGTATATTTAAAAAGGATTTAAACAAGACCTCCAGTGATTTCTTATACATATTTCTTAAGCAAGAAGATAATTTTTTTATTTTAATTGACGTCCAGAAAATGCTTGCTTTAATAAATGTAACTTTGTTTCAGAATGCATATATCAAAAATTACTTTTCATTGCAAAAAACATAATGAAAGAGTAGGTGCAGTAGGAGCTCTAAAAACTATTTACGATGAAACTATAGACAGTGGAATGTTCTTATAATAAAACTATAACTTTTAATAAGAAAAACAACATTGTTTTTAAATATGTATAAAATTGCCAAATAACAATAAAAACTGGCAAACTAACTCATAGTATATATACATACAATGTTTGTATCCTGGAAACTGATTGGCTGCATTTCCTCGCAAGAAAATGAGCTTTGATGATCTGATTACCTCAGTGCTGGAAGGTAGCTATCCATAAAACATTACAAAATATAATTACCAGGGGTTTTAATCATCATGTAAACAATGGAAATTGAATTTTGCTTTTTATCACATTAAATGAAAGTGCACAATGTTTTCCATTCAAATGAAGTAATTAGTTTCAAAAATGTTTCTGGAGTGGTTTTGGGATGTGTTTCCCAAAAAATCATATAATTATATGGATATTAACTTCTTGATGGAACATACACAACACTACTTTTTGTAGAAATTTAATGAGACTAATAAAATAATGACTTTGAAGTACATAGTAGGTGCAAATAATGCAACAAAAGAATCTATTAGTTTTCAATTAAAATCAATTATTTGGTATGTAATACATGATTCCAGAGAATTAAATAAAATGATAGAAACAATTTACATCCCTGAAGATTCTCATCATTCTTATTAAATGGAATCACATAAGAATGAATGCGGATTCAAGCCTTGGCATATGATAAGATCTATACATTTATTATAATAGGAATATGATTTGCACATATATACCATGTCTGAACCACTTGTTCACAAACATGTATCACAGGTATATTAAAAGAGAACCATGCTTATATTACTTTTCCTAAAATATATGTACAAATATATCTACATAGAAAACGTACATCAGACAACATAATATGTGAACATATATATTGATACAACACCCATTTATGAGTATCTTACAAGATATTACATTTGGGTAAGTGAATCCTCATTAGTTTGGTGATAACCTTTCAGCAAAAGCATAATATGCATATTATAAGCAAAATAGGAAAATAATTTGAGACAATTGTAAATATTTTTATGTATGTAAATAAAACTCCAAATGGGAAAATCAAGAATGTTGCTTTTAGAACATAAATGCACACATGCCATGATACTGGTAAACATCTAAAAAGTCATGATCATATCATTAACAATTGAAGCTTAGATAATACCATAGGAATATATCTCGTTCAGTATTTTGGTCTACACCCAATATTATGAGACATTTAGGAGAATATATAGTATAATTCCCTCATATTTTTGCCCTTTTACTTTTCCAGAATTAAAACATTTGAAAACATCAGCCATGTGTGAATCTTTATATGCAATTTCTGTAAGGCTTAAAAATTAGTTAATTTTCCCAAAGCAGAAATCCATTTTTTTGTCATTTAATGTAAATTTCGAAATTCATGCATAGTTTTATGTCTGTATACTTCTCAACAGGCTGTGTGCACATGAAATTACAGATTATTTTATTAAAAAAGTTTCATTATCTCCAGAAATAAACGTTTGAAATGAATAATTTAATAAGAAAGTTATCATATGAAGAATTCATAAATGCTTTATTACTTGTCATTCTGTGTAGTGTATCAAATAGAGGTACATCCATTCTGTTTGTTTCAACTTTGCACACAATGAATGAAATATATTTATATTTATACAATTACATACAAATCAGTCACATCACACACACTATAACAACTTACATGATAGAGTCAAACATTCAAAGTAATTATTTACTAAGCATTAAGTCATTAAATATATAATTCACAAAATTCTAACAAGATTGCACTATTCCCTTGAACATCCTGAAATAAAACTCCTTCCAGCACAGTTTTCTTTCTTTATATCATTTGTGGTACTGCTTTTTTAATACAGATCAGAAAAATGGGTAATCAGTCAATAATAATTTCCAGGGTAACAAAGATATAAAGCAATAACATAATATTGTGAAAATGAAAACCAGAAGAAAATTTCTGCAAAACTGTATTGACAAATGGTGTACTTCTCGCAGATACAGACTTTTGTAGGGAGTATTTGGCACAAATATGAATGAAAATACCAGTACATCTCCAAGTCCTCAAAACAGCTTGTATTAAACTTTAATGAAAATTTAAGCTTGAATGCAAAATTATTCATCAAAATGCAATTCATTCTTTTGTATTGTTTAAAAGTAATATAAAACCAGAAGCCTTCTGTTTTTTGAAATATATTGTTTAAATGTAAAGTAGTTAAATATTTGTGCCAAACACTACGTTTGTAGTCTTCTGGATCATCTTAATGCAATAAAAATCATACATTCAACAGTCTTGTGTGTAAATGCTCTAAACAATTTATCTTCAGAACTTTATTTAAAAAAATACAAAATTAAAGGAAAGAGGCAGCACAACAAAATATATTCTTCACTTAAAAACACTCATGTCACATACGTCACAATCTTCAAGTGTGAGACATGTAGCATATTTAAGATGTGCATTGCATTGCATCATTGCACTTCATCTTACTACAGTAAATTCTTCTCCAAATTTGTTAAATGTTTCATACATTATTAACTTCAAACTGAATATGGTCAGCATACTCAAACATTCAGTTTGTAAAAAATACAAGCTGCACTGACAGATTTACAGTACATCTCTAGATTCACTACAAAATGTCATATTAGTTTTCCTTTCACTGAAAAACCCCAAAAAAATCGTCCATGTTTTGAACACAAATGCAAATTTAGCACATTAATCACAAATTGAAGAACATATTGATTTAACAATAATTCTAAATAACATTGTGAGAAAGTATTCATCTTCACAGATAAAAATATTTATTGTAGTAATTACTGATGTCTGTAATAAAGAAGTCTGATGAAAATATTTATTGAGTTATCTCATGGAATGATGAAGGTTCTCAATTCTGAAATATTATGTAAATTCACTTAAGTGTTTGTCTACATGGACGGTACTGTTAAGTATTTGACCAAAACCATTAATGAAATTCTATATTGTACATACATACAGCTACAGAGACATCATTGCCATTTACGTAGTGTATTTATGTACATATGTGCTCAAATAAGGAGGTTCAAATACCAGATGTGAGTTTACATATATCATAAAGATGTTAAAGCAAGAATAACAATTCCAATGAGAGAGAGAAAAATGATACACTGTAGTTAGTGCAGTGAAATATATTCTTATATTTGAGCTCCTCTGAAAGGTATGGTAGATTGTCATAGCAAATTGGTTTCAAATTTCTCATGCTGTCAATTTGTTTGATTGCTAAAAATGTGATTGCTAAAATCAAAACAGAATTTTTCAAAAAAATTCTGTAGAAAATAAAGAAAGTAAAGGCATACCTTAAATATTTCTTGTCCCCTGAATAAAATCTGAAATAAATACTTTCTGGAACAGATCTAAGTAACAAAATCACACATGGGGGAAAAAAAAAACACCTTTGCAAAACTATTCTTATTGTGTGACAGTGAAACATAATCACATAAACAGAAAAGCTATGAATAAATGCTGATGAAATGATATCTAATTTAAAAGCTGTTCTACAAGTAACTGAGAATCGGAAAACAAATAGAGAATTAAGGGAAAAAGCTCTAAATAAAAGAGTATTGAGATAGAAATCAAATTGCGATAGAAATCAAGAGAAAGTATAAACAGAAGAGTTTGGAAGGATATCAAATGTTGAAATGAAATAAAAATCCAGAGGAAAACAAGAGCCACACAGTTCAAAGGAAACCAAAAGTGCCGAAAACAACTTTGTGAATTTACAGTTTATCACACTTAAGTCAATTCGGAAAACATTATTCCAAATTATTTTAAATCTCTTTATTAAATTACGGTTAAGTCTTGTAGAAATATTTAATCAACTTATGAACAATGAATGAGTCAATAAATCATTCTTTCTAATGTTTCACAGATTTCACATTCTATATTATTTTCTCTTTTATCTGAAAGAAGTGCCCTGACCACAAGGTCTAACAAAAACTATATACTTCACTGCACTAATTATATTCTAAAGATACATTTTTTGAAAGAATGAAGAAGATATACACTGAAACTTTCCAAACCAACACAAGGATCTGCATCATTAGGAATTGATAATAATTATATATATTTTACAGTTTTCTACTTGGTCTGTTATTGTCTCTGTTCAATACTGAGTAATGAAATAATAAGTATTTATTAGATTCTGATCATTTTCTGAATTCAATTTGTGAGTGAATGATTAAAATAAATATGGTAAATCATATTCTCATTACATTTTTATACAGTGAAATTTACTTCAGCAAATATTATAACAGCCAAAAATGTCTAACATTTTTTTAAAACAACTTTTTACAGTATCAATATATCGTACCATTCACCTATAATGGAAGTTGATAGAATTGAAAAGTTTTACTTTTCTTCTATGGAATTTTCAAATTTTGATGTTGTTTTATGATACTGACTCTACTCAGCTACCTTAATTCTAAAGAGCATAACAATACTGTAGGACTAACAGAGGATATGTTGATTGAAGATATGTTCAATTATAACAGAAGGAATGTTTGTATAAAATATTAACTATTAATAATTATTTTAACAAGAGTAATAATAACATATAGCTTAAATATTTACAAGCTTTTTTCTTTAGCAAGGAAGAAACAAACATTTAAAATTATTTAGAAATTAATATCTAATTTTTTCTGAGAATTATGCAGGTCCTTATGTTACAGATTCATTTTATTCTGTTGAATTCTGGGGTGATAAATATTTGCAACTGCAATGGTTGGTGAATTAATATAAGAACTTGAGAAGTGTTTCCAAAAAGTAAAGCATAATCAATATAATTTTGATACATACACTACTGGATACATAATAAATCATAGGCGCACGCACAGGAGGGGGGCTGAAGACTGTGAAAGGGAGCTTCATGTAATAAAACATTTTCATTTCCATAAATAAGTTAAATGTATGATTTGTTCCCCTTTTTACCCTGACAATTTGGGGAATTGTTAGATGTCATTTGGGGAAGAGACTGTCCAATCCATCTTCCAAACTTGTAAAAGGCTCAACGTAAAATCAACTGTCTTTAATAATTGTTACATTAAAGTTATGATTTCATTCTCCATGTAGTACATTTTAATAATTTACTAGTAAAATATATGTACTATACAAGAAGTTTAATGAGAAAGGGCACCCACAAATGCAGTTGGCCCCTGCTTTTATTTTAGGCTGCGCACGCCTATTTAAAAAAAGTTACAAGGGTTCTATTTGTGGCATTAAATGTTTACCATTTATGATGATGATATAAAATTAATGTTAAAAGTAAATCCTTTTAGTAGAAGACAAATCTGTGAAGTCAACATAATAAGTGATTGAAGATCGTAGGTTGATGTAATAGACGATATAACATTTTGTTGTGAATAATTGATTAAATTAATTTATAGCAAAGGTATTACTTTTGGTTTATGAAAAGTATTGAAGTTCCAGAAAAACTTATTTAACTTAAGAAGTCATATTCATATCAGTCTGTTCTCTTTTAAAAAAGTAAGTAGCACGACTGGTATTTGTATATTATTACCTCTTGAAATATTTTAGAGAGAAAAAATGGAATGATTTCTTGTCACAGGAAAAGAAAGTGAATCTGCAGCCTCCTTTTTGAAAAAGTAGCATGGTGATGTAAAATTCTTTGCAAGAATGAAATTTCTAAATTACAAACTGATCTACCACTTAAAAGAGTTCAAGTACTCAGTACTTTCTCTGGACAAAAAGCATTTCCCTCTACAGAAGAAAAGACACTTCTCTTCATAGACATAGGCCTCAGAATAACACATCATTTCAAGAAAAAAATTCAGTCAATTGACTCAGTGGTTGACAATGTCGCTGTCATAGAAACCATGAATAATACAGCTGAGAAGTTGCATGCACTTGTTGCAATATAATTCAATCATCCAGCACAACTAAACTTCTACAGCTCTATTTAATATTGGTAAAAGGAATCTCTAAATTGCAGTGATGAGAATTCCTTATGCCAGTGATTAAACCAGTTTTAGCAAGAAAAATGGAAGGTGGTGTTTTTCTTTGCAATTTCACAGCCTGCAATTGAAAATAAATATGGTTTAAACTTAAAAATATAAATACAAAAACAATTATTCCTACTGAACATATAAAATTTTAAAACACTTATTCTATAAATGAATGATCTAAAATTTAAATTCAATTACATGTCAACTCCCACCTGCATATCTTTATCATCCTTCTTAAGGTAAATGGTACATTGATATGTCTCAATTCACTTCAATCGCTGAGTAACATTTGCCAGAGCTACTGCAAATGCTTGCAATGCTGAGAAAGGATATTGAAAATCAAGAGTGTAAGCATTTCCATCTATTCGCCCAAATTGCATCACCTGTTGAAAATTATTTTTATTTTTAATTTGCTTGATAGAAAAATACTGTTGATTTCTAAGTTTTAATACATGTTAACATCGTTAAAAAGTCATATTAGAAACAGAATAAAATACACACACAAATACACACACACATGACCTGGAAAATGAAATTGCATCTTCTTTTCTTACATTCTACACATTGTCTATTTAATTTCGGATTGTCAAAGTTATATGTTGTTCTCCAAAAGACAAACATAAAATACTTTGTAAAATGGAAAAAAAAATACTATACCTGTTTTCCTCTGAATTCTATTTGAAAGTTTTTGGCTGATTCCTGAGTTACTCGACCTCCAAAATCAAGTTGATATACCTGACTATTTTCATTCCACATTGGTGCCTTATTGTGCATCACAAATTCTCTACGACGAGGACTCTGAGGGGTGGAGTTGCATTCTGGTGCATCTTTAAATTTACCTCGTTTCAGCTGTTAGAAAAATTATAACATAAGTTCAAAAAGAAGTTCTCAAAATTATTTGAAATTCTTTTTAAACTTCAGTTTTTCTTTCTTACGCACAGGGGTGTGTCAATAAAATGGAATATTTCACGTCCTTCTCTGTTGTGCCGCCAGGGGTTGCATGATCACCAGCACTGCTTGATACAGTCGCGATCATGCGACTTGTAGCAGCACAACCAAGAACGATGCGAAATACCGTGAAATATTTCATTTTATTGAGACACCCCCGGGCACCAAGAAAGAAAAACCGAAGTGTAAAATTGATTTGTTTAAACCAATTTATTGTATTCAATTAAAACAAAGAACAATATTTTACAGTTGACCTGAAATTTCCTTTTCCCCTAGCATCTTCGGTATTTCTAAGAAAATACAAGTTGGAATCAAATTACTGAATGATTAAATTTTGCAATGATAATGACAATTTTGTACCAATTTTAATGTTTCATCATGACATTAAACCTTAAAGTATTCAAAAGAAGTGCATTACAAACAGAATTAATTGTATATTCAAACATTTTTATAATAAGAAAATATATTAATAATAATGGGAAATGAAATGTTGAATTTGTAGTTTTTGTATCTATTCTACAAAAATAATTTTTAAGTGAAGTGGGGATAGAAAATATAGAGGTGGGGTAAAGTTTTACATCTTAATATACTTGAAAAAGAAAGCAAAAAGTAAGTAGATCACAAAACATGCCTTCAGGTCATCTTTTTTGATGCCCTAGATGACCAAGATATTCTGAATTTTTTGACATTGACTGAGCATCCCTATGCGAATGGGACAAACCATTTTACTTTGTTTAGGACAAACCTTAATTTGAGTTGGAAAGCCACTAATTGCAGTCACTTAATTTTTATTTTGATGTATTTTCCCCTCAGCAATGCCTTGCAATGTGTCTGAGAACAGGGGGAAGAACATGTTGTTTTGGATCATTGCATGTTGCACAATTTACAAAGTTTCAGTTGTGATGACATCACAAAAAATATATTTTGAGGGTCCCTGATGCTCAAAAGTGCCACTGGTAAATCAATGGCATTAATTTTGGTTTACATCCCAGATTCCATGCACAAATTATAGCTCAATTGCTGACTTTTTCTGATGTTAACTCTGACTACAAGGAGCATGGTTGACATCACCCAATAGGTGGTATTCTAAACCTTTGTGTGGATTTAGTAGTTAAATGAATGGGATAAGGAGCAACACCTCTCAAGGGGTTGGCTAAAACACTCGGTGCAACTGCCGTGACAATGCAACTACCTTTTCAAGGTGAATCTCCTGTCATGCTTCCTGGCTGCCTGATCGTTGGCATAAGCTTTGGCTATGGATAAAATGTTACATCCGTACAAGAAAATAGCTTTGGCAGTTGGCTGGTAGTTTTATAATAAATTGTAATTTCATCAAATACTAGTTTTTATTAAAATAATTAATTAAATGCAAATTTTCTGCAACATTTTCTCTATTTTCCATTAATTCGATATTTCTGTTAATGAAAATGTATTTCAAAAATAAGTTTCAAATTCAGTATTAATAACAATAATCAGATTTGAAAAAAAAGGGTAATTAATTTCAATTTGTCTCATGGCCTAAGGCATGTTTGTATACAAAATGTGAAGTTAGATATTCTATGAAATTATTCTTTTAATATTGGTCACGTAGTTGTTAAAGAGGAGAGCAATATTAATTCTGTTTTATCTCTTCTGCACCAACATTGTTCTGACCAAGGAAATTACATTTTTGCTCATGTATTAAGATGCACATTAACTACTTGCAGTTGCAACTTGCAACCTGTTATTGGTGAAATAAAATTCATACAAACCTTCTGTCTAAGCTGAGCCTTCTGAAAACTTTCGAGATCACGGTAATTCTTTCCATTGAACACTTCATCCCCTGAGTGTACTACTTCATCATCTGAACTCTCTGTGGTCTTGCTTTTACGTTGCCTTCGATTTAGGAGAGGAGAATTGAGCAAATGTTTTCTGGACAAGGAAGAAATCATATTAAGGGCAAGAAAGATGTAGGTACTACAAAAACCTTAGTAACAAACATTTAACAGTGCAAAAACAAATTATTTTCCTTTGTTTTATAAAAAAGTACTTTAAGATCTTTCATTATGAATAAAATGAGAAAAGAAAAAGAAAAGAGACTTAATGAAATAGAATATGTATCTTATTCTAATTGATGTAAATATTTCAAAAAATGTTTTTTACCTGATGGGTGAAGAGGACTGATTTCGTTTGTTTGCTTTCTTGCTTGGTGCAGGACTGGCAGGACTACTGCGAGGCAAACGGGGAGAAGCACAAGGTGATGGGGGAGGCAAAGAATGAGTGTCATCAAGATCTCGTGCTCTGGAAGTTAAACTATCAAGTGCCACAAGGTTTGCCAAACTGGCCATTACTTGTGCTGTTGTACTACTAGATGAGGCAGTATCTTTTACAATTTCATCTCTGTATACAAATCTTGAGGTGTTCTTTGTATTTGAATCAATTGCAGATTTTTCCACAGTACTTTCAATTTCATTAATAGAACATTTCTGATTGAGCATATTTTTGGCTTCGTTTATACTCACTATGTTTGATGGCACGGTTTGACTGACAGAAGCTTTTGAATTTGTATTTTGTGTGTTATTTTGGGCAGATGAAGTGGCAGGTATTTGAGCTTTGGCATTATCATCAATACTGTTCATGTTGGCATGGGGCATGGAAGAATCGGACGGAGGATTCTTTGCAGTGGCATGTTCTCTTGGAGTGAAAATATCTGTTGAGTCTAAACTTTTACTCTTTCCACAATGTTTTAATTTAGGTGGCTGTGAACTACAATTATTACTACTTTTATCTGAATTTTCATGATTCTGCTGTGATTTGCTTTTATGTTTCTTCTGCTTCTTCTGATTTACTAGCACTAATCTCTTTGGTGTTTCTTTCCGCAACATCATCAAAGCTACTTCACAAGGAACCAATTGTGCATCCACTAAATCTAAATAACCAACACTGCAACTACGAACCATAGAGTCTGCTAGACAAACAGGAGGATGTTGTCCCATTACCATTGCAGAAGAAGTTTGCTTTGCATTACTTTTATCGGCAGATTCCCCGAGAGAGTCTTCATCTATGAACTGTATTTCTTCTTGTTTATTCACGCACCACTTGGCACCAGCTATTCCAATTTGATTTCCACTCGGACTGGACTTGCTGGATGAAGTTCTCTCTTTTCTTTTGCATACATTGATGGAGTTATTGTTGGCAGTGCCTTTAATTGGAGACACAATGTTATGATTTGTCGGAATAAGATTGTTATTTTCCGCTCCAGCATTGGCTTCGTTTGACGATCCATTCATAAGTTGATGTAATTTGTTATTTCCTTCAATATCGACTCGTTTCATTACTACCGGTTTCAAGTCAATGTTATTCGCATTTTGTTCATTGGCAGCTCCAAGATTGAGATTAAGACCCGTTGGACTTCGATTTTGATTTTGTTCCACCAGTGAGGTTTTCACTCTCTGGATGTTCCCAGAGTAATCCGTGGGGGTGGTCGAAGCCACGAGCGTCTGAGGCGAGGGCTGCCGTTCAATGATGACGTCGCTGGGGGCCACCGTGTTCTTGGGGGACTGCAGGGTGGGGACGGCCCCTTCGCACACCAAGGGCGAAATGGCGTGCCGGGTCTGCGCGTTGGCCGCGGGCGGGGCGGCGTTGGACCTGGAGAACTGCGCGACCCCGCCCACGCCGTACCCGTTGCCGGCTGCGCCGACGTTCGCCCCGTACGCCGCCCCGTTGGACGTCTGCGGGCACGGGCAGCTCTCCACGTAGCTCTTCACGGTCGGGGACTGCGAGCTGGGAGAGGTGGAGGCGGCGGAGTTGGCCCGGAGGGATTCGCAGAAGTGGACCATGTCGGTGAGGTCGACGTAGGGGTACTCGTCCTCGTAGGACTCGGCCTTGGCGAGCGCGGGGGCGCTGAGGATGGCGTTGGCCTCTGCGGCGGCGGCGGCGGCGTCGGCGTCGCAGGGCGGGGGGCAGGCGGGGGCGGGCGCCTTGGGGCGCGCCTGCGTGAAGCGGCCGCTGGGCGAGGCCGCGGCGTGGTGCGCGCGCGGCGTCATGGGCGCGATGGGCGGCGCCGCGTCGCTGGGCGGCCCGTGCGGGAAGCGCCCGTTCTCCTCGTTCTGGAACACCTCCTCCTCGTCCTCCGAGAACAGGTTCGGGTTGAAGTTGGGGTCCGGGCCCGACGGGATGTCGTCGCGCAGCTCCGTGATCACCAGCGTCATCTGGCGCGGCTGCAGGTGCAGCAGGGACGTCTTGTACGTCACCTGGCCCAGGTTCGCCGGCACCGAGCTGGCCAGGCCGTGGATTTTGAATTTGGTGCCCCAGATGTTGGACGTCACTTCGACCAGTCGTATGTGCTGTCAAACAAAACGTATTTTTCATTAACAGATAATTCTCTGCTATCGTTTATACATATATCCAATTCCAGCCTCTGATGCAAAAACTAAGATCGCGTAGGCTAAGAATGCGTTCAATATACAAATGGCGATGCTGACAGAGCCATTGGAAAAAATCTCAGAAAAATCTATTGGAGTGTTTTGTTTGGAGTTTCCCGCTTTAAAGAGCAGAGATCAGGACACTAAGGAAGGAGAAAAGAATATTGAAGGCATTTGACGTGAAAGTGTAGAGAAAGAAGAAGAGGAATAAGAACAAAATGAGTTGGCAAGACAGAATCAGAAATGAAGAAGTGCTGAAGAGAATTGAGAGAGAGAGAGGAAGACAATAATGCAGATCGTTCAAAAAATAAAGAAGAACTGGCTATATCATTTCTTCAAAGTCGATGTTGAGTGAAGTAGCAGAAGCGGGGAAGTCAGGGAATAAAAGCAGGAGGAGAAGAAAGTCCGAGATTTTGAGTAATGTAAATGTTGAGAGAAATCGCGGGAGAAAGAAGAGAAGATGTGAAGAGAGTACCATGTGGAAAATGCAAACCTAAATGTGTCAGAGGGCAAAAACTAGTTGGTTGATCAAGGGTGTCACATTCATGAAAGCGCCGCTCCCCTTTCAATTTGAAAGCGTAATATTTGTATTTGAAAATCATACAGATATATAGTCATACAGATATATAGAAATACCGGGTCTTTAGTCTAACTCGCAACCCGTATCTGAGAACACAACCACTTGTTTTGGTAATTTGGCAACGCGTGAAATACCTTTGGCTTCCCCTTCACTTTAAACGACCCACCCCTCGTCGCAGATTTCGGGGTAGGAGAACGGGGCTATTTTAGTTGGAAGAAAGAGCAAGCACTTGTTCTGTCCTTGGGCAGTCATTCGTTCACGTTTCATTCATTATCGTAGGAACTCGCGTTTAGGAAAGAAGAATCGCTTCGAAAATGTTGACGAAGGTTCAACGTGTATTTTTGGTGGAAGTTTACTTTAGCACTAAATGTTTCTTAAAGAGCCCGAAAATGTTTCAAGAATTTTTTTTGGAAACGCCAGTTCCCAACAAATTAACAATTTGTAGATTAATCCAGCGCTTCAGAGACATGGGGATGTGGATAGGAAGCGGAGTCGCAGTGCCTGTTTTAAAGGAGGAGAAATTATTAGAAAATTCAAGAGATTTATTTTATTAATATTTTTATTAATTTTATTACGATTTTCTAATTTGTTTAATTTCCAGGTACCATAATTAATTATTGTTATAAATAATAAACAGCTTGACGGCGATGTTTCACGAGATATCTTTGTAATTTCTCTCCGAGCTGGCGTTCATTAAATAATAATTATTGTTACTTTGCTGTTAATAAATCGATAAATCAGTTATAACTTCTCTCCCCATCTTCTATGTTACAGTTTCGTTTCTTAAGCATACTGAAGCATACAGACTCGCCATTCCTGAGCAGACAGACTCGCCTGAAGAGACGTTTTGTTTGCTGACTCACGCCTCCACCCACCCCACACCATCCACCCTGCGCAGCGCGAAAAGATTCCGGCTTGTGAGCCGCATACCTGCCCGCCGAATCCCTTGAATGGGAAAAACACAGAAAGAGGAAAGTTGCAGATTATGACGCGCAGCTTACTTCCTTCTCTGCTGTCCCAACGAGTCAGCCACGGCAGTATTGAATGAAGGAGAGACACGCGGTTGCCAAATTGCCGAAATAAGAACAAGCGCTAGCGATCATGGGTTGCAAGATAAACTAAAGACCCTGTATAAGTCATAGTTTATTTTCGTTGCATTGTCACCCCAAGACGATATGTCACATACCCCTAATTAAATTCTGAAGGTCACTATTCTCTGGGGGATAATTGTTAGCTCGCAGTTTAGAAATTTAGATATGAGAGAGCGATGTGAACATCACCGCAATACGTGAAAGTTCCAATCCACGGTGTAGGAGAAATTATCATACACCGTGACCAAATCCCAGCTCCTCAGGCCATAGTTGACTGCGGGAGCACTTCCCGAATGCTCCAGAACCCCGGAATGTAGGATTTTAATAAGTGGCCAGCGCGTGAAGTAGTGTGAACGATTATTATTTCTTATTGCTTGGAATTTTTATATCGCTACCCAAGTAAGTCACTTTGTTAAAAGTATGCATAGTAAAATTTGAGGGTCAAACATTTGTCGAAATAATGTTTTGTCACTGAATACTAGAGAGTGCAGACACCGTGAATCTACGTCCGTAATATGAGTTGGAAACACATCCTGCACAGATGACAAGACTTTGGCGGGCACAAGCCGTGAAACGTATGACCCGCGCGGATGTGGTCACAAGAATCCCAGAGGCACGTTGAGCTACAGTAGTTGAACGAGATGTCTCTCTTGTTAGAAAAGAGGGGTTCCTTCAGAGATATTTCATATCGTTTTGCTCCGCTTAAAAGCGCAGTTTGAAACTTGATGAAGTCTACTTCCTCACACCCGTCAACTAAACATTATACATGCTGTTAAAAAGCTGATTACTACGGAGCGGATTTTTATGCCCTAAAAATCTTGAAATATGCTCTTAAAAAAACATTTATGACCTAAAAATTCTGAAATATGCCCTTTAATATGCACTTAAAGTTAACAATATTTCATTTTTTCTGCAAACCTGTCTTGATAAAATTCTTGGAATGAAATGAAAATTTGCTTGGAATGAAAAGATATATTTTTTGTGCAAACGTAATATAATCTACCCTACTTCGCGAGAAAAATAATCGAAGTAAATATTCACCTTAGTGAAGTACATTGTATGTCTTGTTGAATTTCTTCTGACTGGTTTAAAAAATATGTTCTCAAGAAATATCCCACATTTGCACAAGCATTTTAACCTTCTAGGTCATTCAAAGGACTGGGAAGATCAAGAAATTGCTTTATTTGGAACAGCTCATATTTTGCGCAAAGTATTGTAGAGGCATCAACAGTCCCTAGATCTGCTCCTTAGGTAGGTGGTTGCAACCTGGACCAGATTTTATTTTCAGCCGACTCATAATATCTTTAATCGTGATATTGAGGAATAATAATAATAATAATAATAATAATAATAATAATAATAATAATAATAATATTACCTATTAATAATATCTCGTTACTTTATTCAAGCACTAAATTCTGGTTTTGAGCAGGACGTGCCCTCCCTCACCTCCGGCAGGGTGTCGACGTAGGCGAGGTCGTCCTGATCGGCGTCGCCGCCGCCCGCCTTGTCTCCGCCGCCGCCCCCGCCGCCGCCTCCTCCGCCCCCGCCGCCGCCGCCGCCCCCGCCGCCGTGCGACTTGTTGCGGCGGCGCTTGCGTCGCTGCACGCGCGGGCTGCCGCAGCCGTCCTCGCGCTCCGTGTCCGACGTGTCGCTGGCCGCGTTCTGCGACGAGCCGCTGCTCTTCAGGGCGTCCGCCGGCGCCTCCAGACCGCCCACCACCAGCTCTGCAACGCGCGCACAAGCCTCAGCACACACACACACACACACACACACACACACACACACACACACATCATGGAGATAGGGCATATGAGGTGGTGTAATGCATGTAAGTGTGTGTAAGTAAGGGGTGACGATAGGACGAGGAAGGGGAAGGAAAGATCGCGCGTAGTTAGTGGTGCTGTTCCGACATACGCCTGGCGTTGATCAGATAAACCACAAAAAATACCGACGATTACTAGTGATTCCTTCGGAAGCTAAGGTCATTAGTCCCGTAAGTGCAGTGTATGTTGTTTGCTCGGGAGGTGGCGGTGATCTTGCTGGATAGTACTCCTCAGAGTGGGCGAGATCCGGCGCCGACCTACCGTCAGCTAGCGGGGTTTTCCCCAACCGCCCACCACCAGCCCACCAGATATCTCCCTCCAACGGGGGGCACCGCCCCAGTCGGGATAAGCTCTAAGCTCCCGACCGGTCTCCCGGCACGTGTGGTAGTGTAATGCTTGGAAGTATGTGTGTGTAAGGGGTGAAGATAGGACAAGGAATAGGAAGGAAAGATCGCGCGCGGTTCGTGGCCCGTTTGCTAGGGTACTGCTCCAGCATTCGCCTAGTGTTGATAGGAGAAACCACGGAAAACCACGAGAAACTACCGATCAGAACAGCCGACGGCTAGAATTATCCTCCAAATAGCGACTAGTTATGTAGCTAGTGTCGAAAATCCTGCCATCGTCGGGAACTTAACCCCACGATCTCTCGGTCAAAGGCACTGCAGTGACACCAGTTGATGCTCTGAGCCACCTCTTACGGTCGGAGAAAGAGGGGTAGTCTCGCGTGGGGTACTACTCCTCACTAATCTTGTTTTGCCAGGAGGATGTTATTTCCTAGAGTGGGCACCTAGGCATTAAGGTGGCTCCATACATTCATCATTCGACGAGTAGCGAGCAGCTGCTTGCCGAATGCTGTGTTGATGAGTTGCTTGCCATTCGCCTAGTGACAAACATTCGCTACTCGCCCTACCAACCGCGTGTCGGTATTTTGGACATTTCAACGGAAACGAACATTCAGCTGTTCGGGATTCGGCGAGCAGTAGTTCTCTGCTTGGCGAATGCCGAATGTGTGGAGTCTCCTTTTATCAGCTCCCCACGCGGGCGTACAAACACCTTTGAGCTGGCCTCTGGATACGCCGGAACACAGCACCCCACTGGGGAGTCTCCCCAATTAAGCTTGGTCTTTCGTTACTTGCCACAAGTCTTGTTCTACAGTTAGGATAATTAATGACATAGGTCAATGTAGTGCAAATAGTTCGCGATAGGTCGCGAATAAAGTTTCAAAACTCCAATGGATAGACAAGGTCAAACAAAATCCATTATTTGCAATAATGTCCGTTTGTCGTTCAATCATTTTCGAAATGCCACCGTCTCATAATAGAAAATCACATTAAAAAATTATTTTGTGGAATACGAGTACTCTTAAGCCATCTTTAGTTACACCCGTAATTTGTTTGGATGGTTCTTTGCGGACGGCTCACTAATAAATTCCTCTAAGAAGAGGATTTTCGTGCCTCTGGTTGCGTTATGTTGGATATAACACATTGCAGTATTATGAAAAATAAATACTAGCGTACCCGTCCGAAAACTCTTGTAAGTGGAAACCCGACCCCATCCCTTTTATCAAAAAGTTAGTTTAATCGCTCATGGAATTTAAGATTTTGCTACTTTGTGAGCACGCTTGCTACGGACGGGCGGCACCCAGAGAATTTGTTCCCCCCAAAATGTAGTCGGTTTCAAAACAATTCATTTTGAACATTATGGGTTTATGAACACAACGCAAGGCATTCGGCCACATTTTAATGCTACAGCACGTATCGTTTCAAGTTATGAAAAATCAATTTGTCCGGAAGCAGGCGGTTATGGAGGCCGTTTTGCGAATTGCATTTACTCCCGCCAGATAGAAACGAGTTTACAGTAAATACTTAGTATTTATAAAGTGATATTGCAATTTGTTTCCTCTACTTGAACTTATCTTCATTTCCAGAACTTTTGCGAATTGCATTTACTCCCGCCAGATAGAAACGAGTTTACAATAAATACTTAGTATTTATAAAGTGATATTACAATTTGTTTCCTCTACTTGAACTTATCTTCATTTCCAGAACTTTTGCGAATTGCATTTACTCCCGCCAGATAGAAACGAGTTT
Source organism: Acheta domesticus (assembly GCA_031308135.1). Classification (NCBI taxonomy): domain Eukaryota; kingdom Metazoa; phylum Arthropoda; class Insecta; order Orthoptera; family Gryllidae; genus Acheta; species Acheta domesticus. The sequence continues at coordinate 13,339,492 of JAHLJT010009436.1, forward strand.
ACAATAAATACTTAGTATTTATAAAGTGATATTACAATTTGTTTCCTCTACTTGGACTTATCTTTATTTTCAGAACTTTTGCGAATTGCATTTACTCCCGCCAGATAGAAACGAGTTTACAATAAATACTTAGTATTTATAAAGTGATATTACAATTTGTTTCCTCTACTTGAACTTATCTTTATTTCCAGAACTTTTGCGAATTGCATTTACTCCCGCCAGATAGAAAAGAGTTTACAGTAAATACTTAGTATTTATAAAGTGATATTGCAATTTGTTTCCTCTACTTGGACTTATCTTTATTTCCAGAACTTTTGCGAATTGCATTTACTCCCGCCAGATAGAAACGAGTTTACAGTAAATACTTAGTATTTATAAAGTGATATTGCAATTTGTTTCCTCTACTTGGACTTATCTTTATTTCCAGAACTTTTGCGAATTGCATTTACTCCCGCCAGATAGAAACGAGTTTACAATAAATACTTAGTATTTATAAAGTGATATTACAATTTGTTTCCTCTACTTGAACTTATCTTTATTTCCAGAACTTTTGCGAATTGCATTTACTCCCGCCAGATAGAAACGAGTTTACAGTAAATACTTAGTATTTATAAAGTGATATTGCAATTTGTTTCCTCTACTTGAACTTATCTTTATTTCCAGAACTTTTGCGAATTGCATTTACTCCCGCCAGATAGAAACGAGTTTACAATAAATACTTAGTATTTATAAAGTGATATTACAATTTGTTTCCTCTACTTGAACTTATCTTTATTTCCAGAACTTTTGCGAATTGCATTTACTCCCGCCAGATAGAAACGAGTTTACAATAAATACTTAGTATTTATAAAGTGATATTACAATTTGTTTCCTCTACTTGAACTTATCTTTATTTCCAGAACTTTTGCGAATTGCATTTACTCCCGCCAGATAGAAACGAGTTTACAGTAAATACTTAGTATTTATAAAGTGATATTGCAATTTGTTTCCTCTACTTGAACTTATCTTTATTTCCAGAACTTTTGCGAATTGCATTTACTCCCGCCAGATAGAAACGAGTTTACAATAAATACTTTGTATTTATAAAGTGATATTACAATTTGTTTCCTCTACTTGAACTTATCTTTATTTCCAGAACTTTTGCGAATTGCATTTACTCCCGCCAGAGAGAAACGAGTTTACAGTAAATACTTAGTATTTATAAAGTGATATTGCAATTTGTTTCCTCTACTTGGACTTATCTTTATTTCCAGAACTTTTGCGAATTGCATTTACTCCCGCCAGAGAGAAACGAGTTTACAGTAAATACTTAGTATTTATAAAGTGATATTGCAATTTGTTTCCTCTACTTGGACTTATCTTTATTTCCAGAACTTTTGCGAATTGCATTTACTCCCGCCAGAGAGAAACGAATTTACAGTAAATACTTAGTATTTATAAAGTGATATTGCAATTTGTTTCCTCTACTTGGACTTATCTTTATTTCCAGAACTTTTGCGAATTGCATTTACTCCCGCCAGAGAGAAACGAGTTTACAGTAAATACTTAGTATTTATAAAGTGATATTGCAATTTGTTTCCTCTACTTGGACTTATCTTTATTTCCAGAACTTTTGCGAATTGCATTTACTCCCGCCAGATAGAAACGAGTTTACAGTAAATACTTAGTATTTATAAAGTGATATTGCAATTTGTTTCCTCTACTTGAACTTATCTTTATTTCCAGAACTTTTGCGAATTGCATTTACTCCCGCCAGATAGAAACGAGTTTACAATAAATACTTAGCATTTATAAAGTGATATTGCAATTTGTTTCCTCTACTTGGACTTATCTTTATTTCCAGAACTTCTTCTTCGGCATTTCCCCTTCAGGAGTTTGCCGTTTTCGACCTCCACAGATCTCGGTTTTCCCAATCACCAGATCGTATACTTCTGTCCTCCATGGCTTCTTTGATGTATTTTTCCCAGTCCAGAGTTGGCCTTCCTCTCTTCCTTCTTCTTGATGGTTGCCATTCCAAAATTTTCTTTGGCCATCTTCCTTCTGGCATCTTCTGGACGTGTCCATACCATTGGAGTGCTCTGTTTTCTAATGTTTTAGTAATTGAACAAATTATCTTTATCTGCTTCCATACATGCTCATTTCGGACTTTATCATACCGTTTTAAATGTAAACATCTCCTCATATTGTCCATTTCGACCGTTCTTTTTTTCTCTGATTTTTTTTTTGTTTGGGGCCACTTTTCTCCTCCATATAGGACTTTATTTTCTACCACGGTATGGAATATTCTTTTCTTTCTTTCTTGTCGGATATTGCTATTCCATATGACATTGTGTAGAGCTTTTGTTGCTTTCTCCCCCATTATTATTCTGGAGTTAATATCCTTATCGCATGTGCCAGTGTTACTTATTATTGAGCCAAGGTATTTAAAGTTGTTACAGGATTTAATTTTACCACCATCTATTATAATAGATTTCCAGAACTTATTTATTAAATTTGTTTGTGCCAGAGTCGCAAAAGGGGCCTTATACAGAAATAATATTACTATTAAATTGTTAAAAACTATTATGTACAGACGGTTGACTTCACGCATGTTTAATGGCTGTGGTTTTGAACTCGGGGGAAACCCATTATATCTTACCGTCAATCTGCGGGTCGAAGATGACGAACTCGGGGCGGATCTTGCTGGTTCTCTTCCCCTTCAGCAGAGGCACGAGGCCTCCCAGGTATTCCAGGTACAACGTGTAGCACGTGCCAGAGCTGAGGTTCGTGTCGTCGTCGTGTCTGATCATCGTGCAGTGGAGGCGCACGCTGCCCGCCGGAGGCCGCGACACGAACTCGCGCAGAGCTGAAGACTCGGGAACACAACACTGCAAGCACCAGTACACAAATTTCATTGATGATGCGTTTTAAAAATATTGTGTTTGCAAATATTAATGTGTATATAAAAATACGTATACACATTTTAGATTTATTAATGAATTACATTCGCGTGTCTTCGGACGAGAGGGTTGCAATTCTTTCTGTTTGTAATTTTTGTAAGAAAGTGACATACGTGATCACTGATCTTACGTTGATGATTGCGTGAATGTAATTTTTTCGCTTAATATTTAATCAGTTCATTTATTTTCAGTGATATAGTTTATTAAAAGGTAATTCGAACGTTGTTGTTACTTTAATGACTTTCGTAAGATTTTAATTTGTTTCCTCCAGAAACTAAGATTTAATGTTTGATTAGGATGCGATTACGGGTTTTGTAATGGCTTAAGGATGGATCCGAAGGAGCAGAAGCATTTGCATGAATCACTATTTTTCATACAAAAGAAATGAATTTTTTGAAACCCTTGAGAAACATTTTTTCTATTTAATGACAGACAATTTGAAGCCAGAATTATTCTAATCATTGTAACTAAAAACAATATGACATTGGCAATGTGATAATTGTAAATAAGATTGTCAATGACATACGTCTGACATCGCATTAAGAATCTCATCTCAATAATAACTATCAAAATTATAAGAGAATCGAATTACACTTGTTTCTCATTGAGAAAAAGTTTCTCGAAGACAATTATTTTCTACTGAGCTATTTAATTAATTTAAATACTTTCTTTGCAGCACATGCGTTTTAACAAACATTTTACTTGACGAAAGACGAGCATTAGTTAAGCCAAATCATTTCAGTGTTAAATATTGAAACATCTGAATACTTTTAGACGAAGTTAATGTAAACAAATGTAAAATTACTACGTAATGGATCTGGATCCATTCTCAATAAAGTTGGAATCATTTCTCTATCTTTCTTCACAGTTTGTTCATTATTTCATTCTGTTTGTTCATTCAGCAGATAAAGAGGAACGAGCGCACTCGTGCTTACACATACTTTTCTTGTTTCGCGAACACGAGTGACAAAGTGAATTATGGTTTTCTCCAACGTAGGTTGGCCATATGTCGTGTTTTGAACGGGACAGTACGTCAAATAGTATAAAAGATATATAGTATAATAGTATAAATAGTATAAAATCTTTTATACTATTTGCAGTACGTCCCGTTATTTTAGGTATTCCGAGACCTCCCGTCTGTTTACAATTCTGTTTCGTTTTACGGAAATCTGTTCCGTTTGCCCCATTTGGCGAAAATAAAATGTAAGACGTAAGAGGTTGTAAAACAAAATTTCATGAAACAGCAGTGGTTATAAACGACAGATCCCTTCAACTTTGACATCTTCTTAACCTCAAATGCATTTTATCTGTGGAATGTTTTTCGTGTTAATATGTTTATATAAATAAGCTCTTCTTGTACTCGTGAGTACAGAATGTGAATTGAACCTCGCCCCGCTTTTGCAACCCCCAAGTGCCGCATTTGCCTCAAGGAGACGCAGCGTCTCCACCCCCTTACAATTGAATCAAGAATCGGTACCATGGCATCCTCATAACAAACCCATAAAATACCTAGGCCTTTTTAGACAACCGTCTCAACTGGAAAAAACATATTGACAATAAAGTTATTCAAGCAAAAATTAAATTACACCAACTAAAACCAATAATAAACAGATCAGCGAAGCTACCGTACAATACTGCCTTACTACTACACAATATGATCATACGACCACTACTATTATATGCATGCCCAGTATGGATCAGCGCAGCCAAATCTAATACCAAAATATTCCAAGTAATTCAATATCAGTTCCTTCGCACCATCACGAATCCCCCCTGGTACATCTCCAAAGCACAACTCCATAAAAAATTCCAGCTTGAACCGATAACCAACAACATTATATTTTTATCCACCCACTTCCAAAACATCCCAAACATACCCAACCTAACCCCTCTAAGACTCTGCCAAAATCCAGTACACAGATCCCGCATTAAGAATAAGTTTCCTTTCCATATATTTCTTAATATATTCTCAGATCTCGACTCAAAGTAGAGATATTTGTATAAAGATACCTCTACCACCCTATTAGTGATGTAAGTTGAATTTCAAGATTTTTAGTAAGATTAGTGTAAGTTAATTGTAAGTAGATATAAGCAATCATAACATTTTTTTTATTTAATACGCCAGAGCCTCAAATATTGAAACTGGTCACAAATGACCAACCATCAATTTACAACTATTCTTAAATCTAAGTTAAAATATTATTTACATGTTCACTCAATAGTGTACTATGTATTTAATTTACAATATCAAAATAAATTTATTGTGAATATTAAACTAATTCAAAGGGCTGGTCCTCTTTAGTCTCCTCCGCTGGTTACGGTTATCCAATAGTTGAATGGCTTCTAAGTTAACATGTTCTTGCAGTCTCATTTCATGTTTGGCAGCGAATCTTCTAATTTCACTTGACACACAGGGAACTCCAAGATCACAATGTAGATCCCTATTTCTAATGTACCACGGGGCATTTACAATGATTCGCAGTACTTTGTTCTGGAAGGTCTGTAATGATTTTATATTGCTTTCTTTGGTGCATCCCCAGAGTTGAACAGCATAGAGCCAAATCGGTTTCAAGATTTGGTTGTAGATTAAGATTTTGTTGTGTACGGACAGTTGAGAAGCACGTTCCAAAAGCCAGTACAATTGTCTATATTTAAGATTTAAGATCATAATAAATGTAGAGTGTATAGCTCGACCAACCGAAGAATGAAGGATGTGACTGCGGCGTGTCGTGGAACTAACAGTGTAAACACGCTAACAGTCACTTTCGCTAACAGAAGACGCCAGGAGCGTGAAGCGGGTTCAGAGTCTGCTACTACGGAATCACAATGGCTTCCTTCATAGAGGTTGTGAATCAGCTCATAAAATATAACTTCAGAGACACATTATGCAAGATTTCCACTGACTGTTTTATTTTTGTCCCTTTAAGTTGCTTTTTATACTTTTCACCGTTCTAGTACAAGAATGTAATAAAAAAGTTCTATTTATATTGAATTTTTAATACTTATTCATTGAATTTAAATATTTTGTATTCTTCTTCATTCAACTTCTTTTCCATAAGCTTTAGGCGGCTTGTTAGGTATGCAATAAAGTACCAAAACATTAACTTTACTGTCATACGTATCTACAATATTTTTCATTAAGGTGGTAGTTACTTCTTCCATAAAAATAATTTTATTTGGTATATATTACGAGAAACTACTTAAATTAAAATAAACGATTTATATGAATGTTACTGCTCATCTAAAGAATTAGTTTCAAAATTTTGCATCGTTTTGCAGAGAAAAGTATACTTTTATTTCTTCCAATATGCAGATATAGTTAAAATATTAATTGGGAAAATACTAGATTTGCAACGAAATAAATCGCGCTTTTTTCGTGATGGTTTGTTCTGGTCTCATTTTAATTTTGAATTGAGTATCCTTATATCTCCGTCTCTGTCGTTTCGGCTGCAAACACAGACGGTGGCGCGCTCCTGTTAACATCATTCTCAACTTGGTCGAGATATACCATAAACACTGCTCTTAGTATCTGTCTATCCAAAAGAAAATTAAAAAAAAAATTAAAAAAGAAAAAAAGGAAGAAAGACGCGGCCTCACCCGGATGGTTTGAGCAAAGAGGTTGGCGATGAGCGCCTTGATGCGCGGCGGCAGCGGCAGGGCCGCCACCTGCGCCTCGCCGCCCCGCAGCTGGCTGTGGATGCGCAGCCGGCACATGAGCTGCAGCGACGCGATGCGCCGCGACACCCACGCGATGTGCACCTGGCAGCCCGTCGCCACGAACAGCCGCTTGTCGTTGTGGCCCCACGTCAGCGCGGTCACGGGCGACTGCAACAGCGCCACCACTCAGTCAGAATCTTACGCATGGCTTTAATGTAAAGTACATTCATTTAATGTAAACCACTTTAATGTAAATGGCATTAAAGTAATTACATTAATTGAATGTAAATTACTTTAATGCAATTACATTAAAGTAATCAATTATAAATTACATTACAGTAATTATCAATGATATAATAATAATATTATTAAATTTAATGTACACATGTACATCAGGATGCAAGAGTCAGAGCTTTACCATCATATCTGGAAGGAAGAAATTTGGAATGTCTGGTGATGAATGTTTGATACGAATGATGAGACGCAAGGGAAAAGAGAGAATCTCTACATTAAATCTACACTGATTTTAACTTGTGCATGAAATTTAAATATATTAAGCTCATTTTAATGTACAAGGTTACATTAAGTATCATGTACAATACATGAATTTACATTATATTTCATGACATTTATGACAGTGTAGGTATTCGGGCGCCCACGGCAAGCATAGAATTTGCGCACCTGTCAGAATATTTCAAATGGGGGTTGTTATTTGTTTTAGCGAGTACTGTTTTAGCTGGTGGCAGGTACGTGTTGTTTATACATTAGTGTGAATAAGATTCTGATAATTTTCAAAATGTTTCATAAACAATTTACATCGAAAAAATTGGCGTTTTAATTTATTTAATCTTTTGTGCAAAGTTTAACTCTATAATTGAAAATTCAACTTTTTTCATAAATTTCGAAAGCTAATTAGCGCCCCTTGTGAGTGGCGCCCGAGACACGTGCTATGTCTGCCACATACTGCCACATACTGCCATACTACCTGGTCTCCCGGGTAGATACGCCACTGAACAGCTCAAAGGGCGGCGAGGGGTGTTTCGGGATTAGGCAGGTCAGTGGTGGTAGTTGATGGCCAATTTTCTTAAAACATATCAACCTTCTACTCTAAATGTTAATGGCTATTCCACGAGTAAAATGTGAACCAATTAGTTTTAAGAATTTTCCAAGCATCAACTAATCAATGACGAAGTATCCGACTGATTTTGTCATTTCCTTTATTTCTTATCAACTTTTTATCGTCACATCATGTATTATTTTCAGGTCACGAAGTGTCTCAAGCATCAAATTAATCATTATTGCATCTTGGATACAATTGAATACAAATGAATACAATTGAATTGAATACAATTGAAAACAAATGAATACAATAACTAATGATGTTGGTATTCATGTCATTACTTATTTATTCAGATGTTTTACTTCAGCCGATGTTCATTTCATTCACCAACGCTGTACGAAACATTCCGTGACACACGTGAAACAAACATTCCGTGACACACGTTCACACACATTCCGTGACACACGTTTAGTTTTGAGAAATGTGTGTCCAATGTCGGTGCGATCACGGTCAACTGCAACAGGCGACGCACGTATGCGACCAACCTTCCTCTTGACAGATCGTGCTGGACTAGAGGGTTCAATAAGTAACGTACTATTATTTTTAGGCTTTTTAGTAATTCAATTTTACTTAACAAGGTTCGGTTTCTTTATTCAGATCAGGTCTGCTGTTGAGCCGAAACGATCAGAAAAGCAATTAATAGTTACAATTTTTAAAGGATTTTAACGTTCCGATTAAACAGACTTCACTGTTCCAGCAGGTGCTTTAAAACGCAATATTGGATCTTGTGAAACAATTGGATTTTGGGGTGAATTACTCAGATTTTTTTCTTCTTTAGCTCTCATTCATATTCTATTTTTATTGTGACCTGAGGGTCATTGTCGGGATTCATTCAATGAGGTATCGTATCGTGAAACGTGAAATGTCAGCGTTTGAAACCGGGATACGCGAAACAAATTTAGAATACAGATGAGCTGACGATCGAACAACAAAATTTAATGCTTCGAACTTTAAAGAATAATAATTAGCCTATGTCTCCAGGTTGCAATTGTTCCTGCATTACGGGAACGTTGAAAACAATCTATTAAGCTTCCTTTCCTTAAATGGCTATGATTACAGAATGCTTTGAAGTCACAAAACTTACTCTCCTACTGTGTGGAAATAGTACTTTACGAAATGATGATGTAATGATGGTTATTAATACATGAGTGTGATATCACGATACGAGCGAGGAGCGAGCAAGTATCGCAAACGTCACACGAGTGTATTAATACCCATTACATCGATTTTAATACGGTACTTTTTCTACGACTTTTTTAAGTTAAACTTTTGAAACAATGAATAGTTTCGTGGGAATTGATTCAGCCAAGGCCACCTAGCGGACAACTACCTAAATCTACCCTTGCATCTGCCGCAGGTGGCTGTGGTTACCTGTCCGCCTACTAGGGAGTACTGCGCTAGTCAAATAGAATCCAAGTGAAATTACGATCCATTTTATTTTAAAAAATATACCACGAAAAAATACTACTAATAAAATAAATTAAAGCTATTGAGCATAATATAATATCAAATACAATTTTAATGTACACAATCGAACGAAACATTTGTTAAAACGATTCTCAATGATTAATTAATTGTCAATACTTGGTTTGTAAACTTCTCTGTGATTGATTAAGAACCTGTATCATAATGAAAACTGTATCGAAATGACTATCATCAGGCAACTGGTTGCAGCCATCAAAAGACAGCATTATACAATGGGAGTAGACAAACATCATTAGACAGCAGACTCGCATGAAAAATAGAACACACTCTCAGAGACCCACCTGCGTGTAGGGGATGACAATAGAATACAGGAGCACCCCAGTCTCGGAATAGAACTTGAGCATGTTGATGTAGTCTACGCCGCCAGTCTTGCTCTCTCCCGAGGTCGTCTGCGAGGAGTAGCAGGAGGAGGCGGAGGCGGCCGCCCCGCCGCCTCCGCCGCCGCCGCCGCCGCCGCCCACGCCGCCTCCGCCGGGCCCCGCCCCCGCGCCGGGGCCCGCCGCCCCCGCGGCCGCCGCCCCCGCCGCCCCCGCCCCGCCGTGCTGCACGGTGCCCGCCACCGCCAGCAGCTCCCGCGAGTTGCTCCACTCGATGCACAGCGGCCCCGCCAGCCCCGTGTGCACCAGCACGGGCGACACGTCGTCGAAGCTCTTCATCAGGAAGATGTACCCGTTCTGCAGGCTCACCGCCAGGATGAAGATGCGGTCCTCTGCGCAACGCACACACGCGCGGGGTGTGACGTATCAAGGCCCATTCACAATGCAAACATAAACATAAGCATCACCTTAACATAAAGGTTAGGACTACGCCCATAAGCGGACTCATTCACAATGCCTTTACATAAGCATAACACATAAGACGTTAACTTAAAAGCTTGCAAGCTTCAAGCTTCTGTGCTTATGCTTACGTCAGAAATAAGAAATGAACCAATCACAGTACGTTTAACTCAAAATAGAGTATCGAATTAGGATCGAAATCGACAGATCGAACAAAAGACTTGTTTTCCAAATTGCTTGGTTGATTTTCGACGGTTTTCTGCGTTGTTTTGTAGCGTGCGATCTTTTTGTAGTTTAGTTTTTTTGTAATATTCATAGTAGTACCATTTAGTTTAAATTTTTATTGAAATTAAAATACCTAACCTAACCGAACCCAACCCATGGTCGCAAGGCCGAGACGTCGCTGGTAGGCCTTGGCTCGCTGTTGTGCCACAGTACATACGTACATGTTTATATAAACATGCATATTTTAAACAACATTTCAATATATATATAAAATATAGATTCTCACATCCAACCAATAGTAACTAAAATGGCCCACGGAAAATAGAAAATCTTTGCTTACGCTTATGTTGGACATTGTGAATGCTTCAGTCTATCACTTATGTTAAAGTTTATGTCTGTGCGTTATGCTTATGTTTACGTCTGCATAGTAAATGGGCCTTTAGCGAGCGAGCCTCGTGGTAAGTATTTGGGAACGGGCGGAAAGGGATTAGCAATAGGAAATCGCCTCGCCACAGCAGGGAGAGAAAGGCTTTCCCTACAGCAAGCACGTGGCAAAGGGAGACTAAAACACCGGGGCCGTGTGCAAGCAGAAACGAGCGGGGGAGGCGGCGTGACGTAGAAGTCACGTGAGGCATAGGTATATAAGGGAGTGTACAAAGCCAGTGGGTGGGTGCTTCGAATTTAGGAGTGACGAGGGCCATAAATTAAACAGATTCTCAATCGCATTTGGATCGCTCTCGCCATCAGGGGATAGTAGGTCTATCAGAGCTATTGTGTAAAGTGTAAATATTTCAATGTACATATTTGTTTTATAAATATAACTGTATATATGAAAGCGCGTGTCTATGTTCGCTGTGAGAACCCATGACGGCACAATGGTGATGAATGGACAACCGTGTGCACAGGCAAAATCATTTCTTTTTTAATTTTATTTTATACGATCAAAATTTGAACATTTAGAAGAACTTATTTCCAAAGTGACGTATCTCCATTTCCATTTGTTCTCTAGTTTGACGTATCAATATATTCTTAAAACCTTATCCATCATAGTGTTAAAAAAAATTTCGTTTCTCCATTGTTAAATTATATCTGGAAAGGTTAACTCTAATCTTGAAGTATGAGGATGACTAAACAATTTCTCATTCTGAAAAATTGTATTTCTTGGAGATACACTCTTCAAAATTCTCTTCAAGGATTTTCACCGTTGACATAGTAGGATTTTAATTCCTTGGAAGGGAAATATAGCGGACTGACCCATGTCGAACATTTACGTCACGTAAACAATCTTTACCCAAACTCTTCTAAGATAAAAGTGAATAGAACTTCCCCGCGGAAATAAATATCTTAATTTGTGACAAGATTGCACTGCCGGCTGTGGCAATTGTTGCCTCCTGACATATGGTATCCAGTACTAAGAAACAACGCTATCAAAATTAATTCATGGCCAACAAATGGGTCTCCAGATCTCTTGGGAATAGGCTTATAGCCTAAATCGTGACGATGGTGACTCCTAAACATCTAATATTATAGTATCTACACGGAATGCAAACAATACAGAACGTCCCATCATATGAACGGTCTGACGTAAGAGTGGTTTTAAAAATAAATAATTTATACTTTTATTTTAATGGTATTGGGTTCTGGAAGGTGTTTATCAGTACAACTACCACTGTTTTCTTCCTGGCAAATCCGATTGTTTAGAAATTAGATGGCCTTAAAATTGTATGTCTTGCAGAATAAATTCAATTGCGAGGCCATGTAGAGCATGGCGGAAACTCGAACCATTAAGGAGTACGTACGTTTACGAGAGTCGAGAGGAGGGAGGAGACGGGAGTAGTTGTTTCATGCACCAGGCAGGCGATCCTCATTCAAATATGTGTGTAATAAATTGCATGACTCTTAAAGCCCTTCATTTCATCTGACAGAAAACACGATATTTTACAAGCAGCTTCAGTACGTGCGTGCCATCACAACGACAATTTTTATCCGACTAACTGAATTTGCTCTTCTGCTGCGTTAGTAATGCACTGCCGCGAAGACGAGGATGTACTGGATCGTTAAAGGGGAATTCTAGCCACGTAGCGGAGTAAAGCTCGCTTTAATGACATGCAGAAGGGGAGGAAGAGGGCGACGACAGGAACTATGCGGGCGCGCGTCGCCAGGCCGAGCAGGGGGGAGGGGAGGGGCTGATACACATTCTGCACTCACAATCGCCCCCCTCCCCAGGGCACCCCGCCTTCAAGTTCATCCAATGCTCTGGCTGCCTCTTTTTTGTCGACTCTGCATGTTTATTAGGTAAGCAGGCATTATGGGCCGAAAGAATTTGTACACATTGAACCCATAAAGCACCCTGAAGAAATTTATTAAAGCTCAAACGCTTGATGGGAATGGCAGAGAAATGAGGTAAAGGAAGGAAGGAAGGAAGGAAGGAAGGAAGGAAGGAAGGAAGGAAGACAGAAAGAACTGGATAAATGAAGAAAGGAAGAAAAATGAAAAGAAAGAATAGAAGGAATAAAGAAAGGGAAGGGTGGAAGGAAGGAGGGATAGACAGAAGAAGCAAAGGAAGGATTGAAGGAAGAGTGATAGAAAGAAAGAAAAGTGATAGGCAATGAAAGAGAGAGATGGAACAAAAGGTTATACTGCTATATATAAGTTGTATTCATTCTTTGTATGAACAATATTATTTTCACTTTGAATTTACTGAGTTTGTATTAATGTTATATTTATTAATAGAAATATGTCTTCCACGAGACTATGGTTGAGAATGCTCACCAGTTTGCGGGCCCACTGGATCGGAATCGTCGCCTTCTTCCATCTTGAACTTCTCGCAGGACCACGCCATACTGGTGATACCGACATCAGTGCCCAGTTGCACTTGCGATACCATGGCGCCGTGAACGTCCATTACAATGATCTGCCCGGACGTCGTGCCAAAGTATACCTATAGAACACGGTTCAAGAGACTTGAGAACGAATATGAAGTAGCAATATATTCCACAATTTATTATCAGAATTTCTCAGCTAACGAGTACAAATTCCTAATCAACACATTTTGCACATAATTTGTGGCAAAATTTATGCATCTCAGTGTGATGTAAAATGGCAAAAGACTTGGAATAACATTACAGATTGAAATATACATATACATTTCTCATTGATATTTCGTTGTGAAAATTCTGAAATTAGACACGTGAATGCAAATAAGAGAGTGAGGAATTTTTTATATGCCCTTCTAAAATACATTGCATAAAAGGATTGTAAGCTGAAAATAAAATTCGCAGATATAACTGATGTCCAAAACTAACTGTAATTGAATATGAAAAGAACAATCAAAAGTAATAAAGAACATTAAATGACTTGTTTTCAGCGATTTGTCACGCCTAAAGGACGACTAACGGTTGCTGATTGTTCAGAGTTAATTTTAGACGAATCATCAAGCGTTACCTGTTGGTCATCCGGCGTCCAGATCCCGCAGGTGATTGTAGAATCGAGGTTCAGCATGGATGACCAATATCGTTGCCCCGCCACGGAACCCACCAGTACAAAACCGTCCTGCAACAGTGAAAGAACAGCATTTAATTCGTGAAATCTCATCCCACAGAGTAGAATTTAATGTGTGAGCCTGACACAAGTAGCTGACAGAAAAAATGAATGTAACAATTATAAACAATTAAAACTAAGAGAAAGATTTAAGGATTTTTTTAGCTTTCACAGAAAATGGGGTCATGGGAAATGGTTCTGCAGACCGTTTTATACAGTGTCCGGGGATGAAACGTCGAAACTTCGAAAATAAGCTGTAAAGACAATTCTAAGCATATTTTGTCCAATAAACTAAGTGGATATTCTTGATGGTTGAGCCCAGTGGCGGCTCTACCATAAGGTCACATGGTCACGTGCCCTCCCACTTGTAAAGGAAAATATTAATAGTGGACTGAAATGCGTGTCATATTATCGAGTAATAATTCTAGAGAATTTACGTTAAGGTTTTCACGGGCGATATCGATACTATTTCACAGCGCAGATAACGAGGTAGTTGTGGCAAGTAGTTGTGGCAACAGGGCGAAGTCCGCAAGCTTCGTGTGACCAGCTCCCTCCCGTTCAGCAAAGCTTTTCCTCATAGTGCGAGGGAAAAAGGGAGGGGGTAATGCTCCCTTAAGGCCCTTCACGGTCACAAGTTTTTTGTGACTGCCACTGCAAGCGCCACTTTACAGATGTACAAACAACGCTCGTAGTGTCTGAGAAATGAAATGCTGATTAGCTCAGGACCCGCGTAATCTTCATAATATCAGTAGCTGTGATTCTGTGAGATTTTTTTTTCTTGATCGTGAGCGTTTGTTGTTTCAATTGAATTGTTCTCTCTTCTCACTCAGCCTAGTTAATATGTGAGAAACCAATGAGGAATTTCAAGTGTTTTTCAGTTTACAGCGCTTAAACTTCAAAATAACATTTTTATTAGTTATTTTCTAGCTTTTTGTTTTGTGCCCTACCTGGCCTGAAGTTTAGGAGCCGCCACTGGTTGAGCCGTAATAAGCACTCAAAAGTTGGTTTGAGAACATGATTTCTAGGCAAAAATTTGCAATATAGAAGCATAGAAACACTTCAGAAACATGTAAATTGTTTATTATTTACAAAAGAAATGAATATATTTGTTCAGAAAGAAAAATTAAGCGAGAAATAAAAAAGGAGTCGAATTATGTAAATTGGGTGCTTTTTTATTTCTCTCTTAATTTTTAAGAAATAAAGAAAAACTGCTACGTAAAATAATTTTCTCCACCACAAAGTTTCAAAAGAGTGATGCAATTTTAAGTCATCGAACTAGAGATGAACAATGAGTTTTTTAGACATAGGTTGTTCACATTGAGCAACAACGAGCAAACGAGAGGTAATTGAAAGAAAACTGATCCTAGGTTAACACGTACAGGGGGTTTTATATTATATTAGACAATTTTTTTCAAACGCAGATGTAGTTCATTTTTTGTGTAGATACAGAAGTTACCATTTATTTTCGGACGGAGCTATCTTACAATTTTACCTGACACTCTTCCCGGCTGCCATATATCGGCGCCTGCGGGACCTACTAGAGTCTCCTGAAGCCACTCCCTAGGGAAACTTTCCCGGTGAGTCCTTTTGTGCTCCTCAAATATAATAGCTCCTAGGGTAGCTCCGAGGTAGCTCCTAAGACTAAGCGGGCTTCTCGGGACAATTACGCCCGATGTAGCCTGAGAGCCCATCTCGGTGTTTTTACCATTATTTTGGGTGCAAAGAGCCATACTCCCGCACACGAATCATACACACAGACTTACTTTTCAGAGCAAGTGATTCAGGTAGGATTAAGGTGAATAGATGGCACATGATGGACTGGGAATGTACCCTATACCTCAGATTCATCTGGGGGATCAAGGAATGTCGTCTAACGGCCTTTCGTGCATGCTCCAACGCAATCCAGTTAGGCCAGGACAGAAAGGATATTTTTGAAAGGTATTGTGGCATTGTGGGTGTGGGTCGCAGGGCGTTTGGTAAAGGCATTGTGGGAGACAAATCACCCATGCCACAACACATGGGTGAACAACCATGCCCAAGCGAGTCTCGAACCCGCGACCCCTTCGAGCGAGATCGCCACTTCACACCTGCCTAAGCGAACTGAGTGGTCGCGGTCGACCCAGGTATTGTGTAATACAGGGAAGAAAAGGAAATAAATTTCCATCAGTGTTACTAAGTATTACCACTGTGATTTTTTTGAAAACATTTCAGTCTTTGCAACAACATAACATTTATCGAAAATATTACTTAATTGAAGATTTTTAGCATTAATAATTCTTATTATGTCTGGAGAAACAAACTATTTGAACCACTTACAGAAAAACCATCAACGAAATAAATTTTCAAGCACAAAATCGTTTCATTTATTTCTAAGCTCGTTTGTTTGTTTTGTTTCAAAGTTGTAATGTTTTTAATATAAATAGTACATCTCCGGAATAATTTGGATACATTTACACGATATAACAAAAGAAAAACAACTAAAAACAAAACAAAAGAACGTCACAGAACGGACATCGTCCTCGTTAAATTAATACATCATATTGATTTGATGGAACAAAAATAACCAATCAGCGAAGAAGGAAACCATGCTAATTACAAAGGGTTAGAAATTATATTAATCACTTCTGTCACAGAATGAAACTCGTACAACACAAGATGTGCGCTAAAAATGCCCGCGAGGCAATGTGTACTGTCAATTGGGCACACACTGTACATTTTAATGAGTGTTCGAATATCCCTCACTCCTCTTAAAGTACGTCAAACGAGTAATTGATAACAAGTAGTAGCTGTTGGAACACGACGTGTCATTCATTACCATCGTCCCATAGCATTGAGCGGTACATGGAATGGGAAGGATCGAAGTTATTTATAACCAG
The DNA here is from genome assembly GCA_031308135.1 of Acheta domesticus. Taxonomy (NCBI): domain Eukaryota; kingdom Metazoa; phylum Arthropoda; class Insecta; order Orthoptera; family Gryllidae; genus Acheta; species Acheta domesticus. Next base: position 13,356,110 of record JAHLJT010009436.1, read on the forward strand.
TTTTTTTTCTGATCGCGTGCCTCCCTAGTCATTTGTCGTCGACGGGAACCTCTGTCTGCAGATACCTCAGATAAGGCCACAACTCTCCACACTGAAGTGTTTATTTTCAAAATGATTTGTAACGAACTGTTCAATTGAAACGAAATGAATTAGTACTAGTAGCAAACATTCAAGACTGCTAATTGATTTGCTCCGCTTACAAAGTTTTTTCCAATTACTAGACTACTAAAGCATATTTAATCTTTTGAAGAATAGTTGACAATACCAGGCGTAAATTTTACACGACGAGCATGAATACAAGCTCAAAATTAGACTAACGATACTTAAGTCTCCTAAAGACGTGATTTCTAATTAATGAACGACTGCTCTATACAGAACTTCAGGGCAATGGAAATTAATTATTGAAAACATTTAATCAGAAATTACAATGTTTCAAAAATATCGAACCTTATCCGTTAGCAAAGAGTCGTTTATCTATAAGTCAAGATGTATACAAATCTCTTTGATATTGTGATCGATTCATATGAACAAATATTTCTCAAGTGATTTTGCCGAGAGACGTTTCGTTACTTTATAGCAGTTTACTAACGCATTCTTGTATTCCATTGGGACAACAAGATTTCGCTTTATTACAGTGAGTCAGATTTGTAATAATTCTGTTAAGTATCATGGGACCGAAAAAAATACGTTGTTCCAATACAAACGAATAAAAATGTAAATGTGTTAATTGATGGAATTGTTGAGCGATTAACGACATATCTGTATCAAACCGGATTGCGATAAAATATGCGAGTTTCCTTCGACCGAATTTCCGCAGGAAGTACTGCGAAGCGTTGTTCACGTTACAAAACAAATGAATTCATGAGGGCGACAGTGGCTCTCCGTGTCTCGGACAAGTGGGTCGCTTTGCAAGTGATGTTTCGAAGACAGTCTGCGACGAAATCCGAAAATCGCATAAAGTACTTTCTATGGAATTTCCAAACCTCGAAAGATGATGTGGTAAAGAAATTAATTATTGGAATTAGTAAAAGTAACACATTGGTTCGAGTTTAAACATTCGAATTGGCTTAAACTGTTCATAAGAGCGATCCAAAGAGTAATGGTCAGATTGTTTGCTTATTTCGTGTTTCCCAGCGCTTCAACGATTAAAGTCATTGGTCCCGTAAGAATAGTGTATGCTTTTATCACAGGATGTGGCGGTGTTCTTCCACCACAGAATGGCGAGATCCGATCTACACTTCGTCGTGCGGGGTTTTCCCAATCAGGAATCTCCCACCAGCGGGACACCGCCTCACCCCGATAAGATTTAATCTCCCGACTGGTCACCCGAAATGTGCGTTAGTGTAGTGCATGTAAGTGTAACTGTGTGTACGTAAGGTGTGAGGATATGAGAAGGAAGAGGAAGAAAAATCCCGCACGGTTCGTGGCCTGTTTGTAGGGTACTATTCCGGCATTCACCTGGTGTTGATCGGAGAAAGTACCGGGAGAGATGGCTCAGTGCATCAACCTGATGTCACTGCAGTCCCTCTGACCGGGAGGTCCTAGGCAGGATTTTCGACACTAGCTTGTCAGCTAGGTCGAATTCAGTCGCTGTCTGGAGGAGAATTCTAGCGGTCGGCTGCTCTGATCGGTAGTTTTCCGTGATTTCTCCGATCAACACCAGGCGAATGCCGGAGCAGTACCCTAACAAACGAGCCACGGACCGCGCGCAATCTTTCCCTCCTCTTCCTTGTCCTATCCTCTCCTCTTACACACACTTACACTAACATGTACTACACTACCACACATGTCGGGAGACCGGTGGGGAGCTTAGAGCTTGCCCCGGCTGGGGCGGTGCCCCGCTGGTGGGAGGTACCTGGTTGAGGGGAAAACCCTGCTAGTCGACGGTAAGTCGGCGCCAGATCTCCAGCGGGGAAAAGATCATCGCCCCCTCACGAGAAAACACGCACTATACTTACGGAAATAATGACCTAAGTAGCTGACGCGCCCGGAAATACGAATCAACCAATGAATCAGAGAGGGCGCGGGAAACTACCGATCAGAGCAGCCGGTCGCTAGAATTCTCCTCCAGAGGACGAATCGGAACTAGTTATCTAGCTGGTGTCGGATATCCTGTCACTATCGGGACTCGAACCGCAAGATCTTCCGGTAAGACGCGCAATGGTCAGACTGTTCGTCTTCTTCCGCTAGGGCCTGGATTCGTTCCTCTTCCGATCCAAATGGAATTCGTGGGGGACCGAACGGGTTCGCGGCAGGTACTTGCGTAGTTACACTCCACCCTTGCTCCATCATCATTAATCCATCACCCCTTCAACGGAACTATCGATACCTTCTCGGTCAAGTGAGAAAGACTGACCAGTTGACATGCCCGGAGAGGAACGAGTGCGTAGGAAAGAGGGGAAGATTAGGGAAGGAGAAAAAGAAGACGTGGGAGGAGAACGAACGTGGTTGAGAATGAATGTAATGAAATGCAACTAAGATGCAAATGAGATGTAACAGTTAAGACACAGTATTTGCGAGGGTCTTCTGACTTATTTTTTTAATGGCATCAGGGATGGATAAATGCATAAGAAGACTAAGCATGTGTTTAGAGTCCCTGATGGAAAGGGACTCCCAACAGTTTTTAAACAAACATTTTATATTCAATTCTTTCATTAAAAAAAAATTACTTGACATTGTGAATTCGAACATACACATTATTTTTTAAATATTATTTTCAAGCTCCATAGTTTGCACATTAATTTGGCCTAAATCCAACGAGCAGGCAAGCGAGTATCGGCGGACAGTTGCTGCAGTGGCAACAGGTCTTCACCAGAGCTAGCTCCGAGGGGTCAAAAGTTACGGATCATTTATTTTTAGATTTATTATTAATTCTACAAATACAGAGAAGAACTTGGTGGCAGAATACCTTAACAGGACATACATTAAGGGGAAAACGGAATAATTTTGCACTCGAAAAATAGTTTTTTGTCATTTTATTTGACGTAAGTCTACATAATTTTCTCTTGAAATTGGCGTTTGAAATACATTGATATCATTCTTATAAGTATTTTTTTATTATTTGTATGTGAAGACTTCCTCTCATTGCGCTTAGGTGCTGTCTCCAATACTTTAAGATATAACTAGGAAAACCCGGCGGACGTTCTTCTGCCCTTATCTCCCTCTTTCCCCTCCCATCTCTATTTCTCACTGTCTGTCCCTCCTTCCCTCACCCTGTCCCTGAATGTCTGTCTCTGTGTCTCTCTCTCTGCCACTCTCTGTCCTTCTCATTCACATTTACTTGCAGATTATGCACGTCTCTGAGCAGGTGATGTAATATAGGGAAGCGCCGGACCAGCAAAAATATAATAGAATGTTCGAGAAGAGATTATTCCGTAGATTACGGTGTGAGAAACGTTTCTTTGAAGTCTTAGGCCTCAAATGATTTAGTTTTTAAGGCCCTAGAAAGCCTCATTTAGGAGTTATTTAACGATACAGATTCAAAATGCTGCCGAGTGTGTTGCGGATTGCATTTGGCGTGAAGATTCGCAAGAAGCAAGTTCGAGTTCACAGATCACACTTAACCTTTGGGTTGTTTCCTGCGATCCGTTACTGCGACCCATAGTGGCCTCGGGGCATCCCCCCGTAGGGCCCAGCAAGGGGTCCCTCCGATCGCCAGTCGGCATTACTAAACCCTACGGGATTTTCACTGACTGCTGAAGGCATCCTCCTTCGCTGGCTAATGCAAGGTTCGGGCCTCCACTCTAATCAGTGGCTTGGTGTGCCAACCCAGTTTCTCTCCTGTACCCTCCATGGGCCGTCAACAGGAGGTCCAAAGGTTCATGACCCTTCTCTCTCTACTTACTTCCCACTCTCCTCAAAATGGAGTACTTCTTCGTCGGACCCCTCACCTTCAACCTATTTAGCAAGGGAGGCCCTACCAGTAACTAGGCTACCACTGGCATAGCTCTCAGGCTCATGGGAGTACTCAAGCTACACCAACAACTGCAAGGTCGTGTACTCCCTAGGTAGTTGTTGTTGTTATTATTATTATTATTATTATTATTATTATTATTATTTGCGTATAGGCCATTTATGACCACGCTACACGTCATCTTCTGAGGCCCGGAGAGATAGGCGTTTGTAATTAAGATTGGATCAGCATTACGCTACATCCCATTTTTATCCCCCAGGGTTGTTATCCCGGTGGGGTATGGAAAATGGGATGATGATAATGACGGGTGAAAGGACGACACACACAGACATACAGAAATACACCCATGGCGGGACCCATCCGAGGCGGGACTCGACCCTTTGGTCCGAGATCTACACGACACTCCTGACTTAGCGATCTCGTCCACGGAGTCGACTTCAATGGTTTTATTTTAATTATTATTACTTTTTTTGTTTATTTATTCTTGCTTGGCCTGAGGCCCTCAGCAGCCGTGAACAACTGGCACAGTAGTTGATTTTATTTGATACAGCAAGTTTGCAAGATATTTTCTTTTTTCGTGATTATTACATTTTCAGAAGCATTGTATATTATACGGAAAGGCTAATCTCGTCCAGTCTGCTTAAGAAGGGTCAAAAAATTCTCTGGGTAATTTCCTTTTCAATCGTTTACGATGAGGGTTCTGTTTGCCAAGTTTGAAATGGGTAGCTGAAGGTATTAGAGAAATTTTGTTATAGAATTTTGCGGATAGAAGGGGAAAATGTACAGTGATAGGTGTGATACCGAGTTCTTGATGGATTTGAGAGTTTGGGATGAACCAGGGTGCTTTTGTGATTATTCTTAGGAATTTATTTTGGAATGTTTGGATTTTCTGAATATTTGTTTTGGATGCTGCGGCCCAGACAGGAGATGCATAACTTAATATAGGTCGTATCATTGTTTGGTAAAAATGAATGGATGTGTGTAGTTGGAGTGGGGATGATTTTTTGAGTAGGGGATATAACTGTGTTCGCTTAGTGGCTAGTGCTATTCTATGTATGATATTGGGTTTCCATGTGAATCGTCTGTCAAGTAATGCTCCAAGGTATTTTGCCGTGGCGTTCGCAGGAATCCATGGTATGTTATGGTTTTGATAGGTGAGTGTGGGTGGGTCAAGTGGTCTTCGAAGAGTGAATATTTTCCCTTGGCTCTTGCTTGCGTTTATCAGAATGTGCCATTTCTATGCCCAATCGGAAAATTATTACTATTATATTATTATTATTATTGTTATTGTTATTGTTGTATTACCTGGTAACAGATGAGCGCCATGCGTCCGTCGTGCGACCAGGAGAAGTGCGTGACGGGCGTGTTCCGGTCGTTGATGAGCTCGATGCTCCAGCGGCCCTCGTACTTGATCCACACGAAGATGATGCCCGAGCTGTCGCACGACGCCAGCTTCTGGTACGGCTCGTTCCATTTCACCAGGATCACCTGCGGGCAAGCGAACAGCTCCATCACACATCTCCGTTCGTTTGGGGACATGCGAACGAATTGACTTTCACAACAGTCACCATAAAAATTAAAGGAGGTTATGGAAAGTATTAAGATGAATGGAAATTAATTGAGATATTTATGACACGCGTCACTTTTCAGCCTCATGGAGACAAGATTATGACAGGTATGTTTGGTAGGCAAATATACACCATTTTTGTCAATTTTGCGAATGATTCTATTCCATAAAATAGTAGGTAAAATATAAAATAGTAGGTACAGGGTCTCAATAGAAAACGCCAAAGACTCTTCTTCTTCATTAATATTAGGCATCCTACTGTTGTACTCTTAGATCAGAAATCTATTTTTCCCCAGACACATAATTTTTTCGTGGTCGACTTGGAATTCTATTACTCTCAAGTTTGTTTTATTCAGCTGATACCACAATCCTGGTACATTCGAACATTCATTCCACTCCCATTTTTCTTCAATATATCTAGTAAATCATATCTTGAATTCCTCTCTGTTGGCTTATAGTTTTTCTTATCTATTATTGTAATATCGTAATGTTCTCATTGTAGTCTTCCTTGGAATTTTTTGCCATTCACATGCATAACTTAAACACCAGTGTCTTAGTTGGGGCTCTTAGTTTTGCTGCATAAGACTATTAAATATGTCATTGTAAATTCTAACCTTTGTATCTTTTCAAATAAATACTTTGTTCCAGATAATATCAGATAAGATAGTAGTAACTCGCTAAATTTTTGCTCTTTTCCTTTGTTTAACAGGTACCCATTTGATATCTTGTAACCGAGATATTTGAAAGGGATTACCGGTTCGATAATCTATTTCTAATCTGCATCTTGCTGGTAATTTTTTTAAATGCAGCACTTTTGGTTCGGTTTCTAATAAATTCATGGTGTACTACGTACTGCAGCATAATTTGAAGTAAGAGTTTTAGCATTCGTCTACCAGTACTGTATCGACATCAAATGGGCGGCAAATCCTTCAATTTTAACATTAATTTGCATCTCAGAAAGCCAATTTTATTATTAATAATATCTTATGTGGTATAAGATATAACTAATATGCAGTGCTCGTATGTTTTCATTTGATTTCAAAGGTATATCTTGAGCCACTTCAAACATGGAAACAAAAGTTTAGAGAAGAGGAAAGACTGGCTAAAATCCATCCTCTTTAATGAAATGCTTTATTGAAAAAAGATGAAATACACTGATTAGTCTTCTACTGCGGCAATTTTTTACAGGTTTACTGCCTGGAATGAAGGAAATAAATAAGAAAGTAAGAATTAGTCAATAGTTATGGACGAAATGGATGAAATGAAAGAAGAAAAAGGAAAAAAAAACAACAACCAACAAACAGTCAAAAGTGTTTTCGGAATGGAGAAAATTGCACGTCTACCAACCTTCGGGATGAGGAAGATTATAAGAAACAAGCAGGAAAAAGAAGGTGTTAAAGAATAGCTTCGACAATGGTTCTTAAACGGTTTTACCGTTAACTTGATTAAATTGTCAATTTGCAACAAGAATTAAATGATCACAGGTGTTGTCATTGCCAACAATGTTATTTATTTTAAGAGCAGCTTTCGATAGCTTAGCCATCATCATCATCATCATCATCAGTTTTCTGCTAACTGGAAGCCACGAAACGACTACGGTGCCAACAATGTTATTTATTTTAAGAGCAGCTTTCGATGGCTTAGCCATCATCATCAGTTTTCTGCTGTCTGGAAGCCATGAAACGACACGTAGTCTGATGATGATGGCTACGCCATCGAAAGCTGCTCTTAAAATAAATAACATTGTTGGCAATGACAACACCTGTGATCATTTAATTTTAAACGCCAACGACATTTCACCACTAAACCAATATTGCAACAAGAAGTCAGAGGTGTACAAGTGCAATTGTGCCATTCCTTCCATGATCATTTCTATTAATCTGTCATTTCAAAGAATTCTGAAAATCGTTGGGCGTTCTATTGCCGATCGAATCGTGAAAGTGGATAAAGATTCTTATTAATTTCGTGGAAATAATTGTTTTAAAACTTCGTGAGGACGCAAAAAAAGGGACGATCGTAAATCGCGAGCACTAGCAAGGAAACCGCCAGCGCACAATATACGGCGGCCATAAAAGAACTGAAAGATCTCAGTGAGTCAGGGGGATGGGGAACGGGCTGGAAGGCGTTGGGGAACTAAATCTGCCGAGCCAATCCAGACTCTACTTTCCCCATTTCGTACGTTCTCTCGTCAGATGCAATGTGAAATACGTAATGCACCATGTGAATTTCACATAGAAAGCTTTTTAGACATTATCTTTTATTGCATCTTCAGAAATCATTGTTCTAAATATGTATTGTCTGAGACTTTTTGCTTGTTGCCATTGAACGCGATCAGAAAAAATCAGACGGTGCAAAATTTCATCCAGACACCAGATTTCACTAATTGATTCAGAGACAGACAATAGACTAAGACACTTTATTGGAACTCCAAAGTTTCGAAGTGAAAGTCTATAGTCATTTTGATGGAGCCAGGGTTTTTTTTTTATTCTCATCGATAGAGAGGAAACAAGATAGCTTACACTTTAGATATTTTCAGTCTCCTGTTGCATGTACATGTTTTTATGTGATAAAAAATACGTATTAAATAAAACATTAAAAGTCTACCAGTGCCAATATTTCGGAAATACGTGTGTCTCCAATAAAATTAATGTTTTCACATTTTCACACTAAACTCATACAAATGAAAAGCTCTGTCCCTTCAATGACTTAGTAATTGTTCTAGTTAATCAATGCAGTGAACACTTTTTGAGCGGAAACAAATGGCGAAAAAAATTATGAACTTTTTATATCCACTTCCTATCAATTACACATCGGTTTGTAGGATTAAGCGTATTGGCGAATAAATTCAAGTGATGCATTAGTTTTAGTTAATCCCTTTCGTTCCGTCAGAGTGAGAGTGAGGGCCTAATCCCGGAGTTGCATTCGTTTTTAGTGCATCAGCGCAGCGAATGTTATCACGCCAACCGTTTCGAATTTACGGTTTGGCGCAGGAAGCAAGAACGCAATACACTGGAGTATTCTGATTGCGGTATATCTTGGGAACAAGGGTGGGACAATTTTAGTCGCTTTACGTCCACAGTACGAGTCAATTACCGGTTAACTCGAGCACTTCCACTTCATTACTCAGAGCGAATGGTCGCCCATTCGCCTGAAACGCGCGCGTAAAGGGAGTCCATATGCGGCGTGCTGCACTCGCCGCTCGACCGTATTCTTGAACACGCGAGTCACGGCAGAGGGTGCAAAACAATGCATGTCTTGCTAGTATATTTACGATACAACTGTTCGAGCATTAGAGAACTCGTGTAAAATGCTAAGTAGATAAGATAAAGGAATTTCTTGGCGTATTAATGTTTAAGGGATCTACAACTATTTACATAACTAGCAAAGAAAGTGAGTCTTTGGCGTACGAATAAAATGTTTTGGGGCGAGACAAGTTTTGGAGCGGAATTGTGAATTTTGACATGAGCATGTCAAAACACACTAACATACAGTTTCTAATCTTTTTTGAGGAAAATAAATAAAATATTTTCGTACAAGTCTCTTTATTTATTAGTAGGATTTTATGGAAACTACACAGTACATTTTTGAGGAAGCACCGTCGCCGAAAACGGTATTTCATTTGTTATAAATTACATCCTATCACCAATAGTAAAACTGAATGGATACGTATCCCAATTTTAAATAAGAAATTGGAATCCATATACTAGCTTTCTTTAAAAATCTAAAATAACATTTATTTAAAACATCATTATTAAAACCGTATTTTTTTAAATTGAAACTAATACTGTAAAATAAGTGTAATTTTTATAACTAATTATCAGACGAACATTGCATTGATTTTTCTCTTGAATACCATAACATTCGAATACATTTTAAATGATCACAGGTGTTGTCATTGCCAACAATGCTATTTATTTCAAGAGCAGCTTTCGATGGTACAGCTATCATCATCAGTTTCTGCTGTTCTGGAAGCCACAAAACGACTACTGCTCTTGAAAGCCGCTCTTGAAATAAATAGCATTGTTGGCAATGACAACACCTGTGATCATTTAATTTTAAATGCCAACGATTTTTCACCACAAAACCAATATAATATTTTTTGTTTAATAAAAGTTCAAATTGCTTTTTTAGACAGTCATCCTGTTTATTTATTAAAACATACTATGTACAATAAGTTGGCATGGCTACGTTTCGGAGTTCAGAAATGTGTCTCCATCATCTGAACCGTAGCCATGCCAACTTATTGTACATAGTATGTTTTAATAAATAAACAGGATGACTGTCTAAAAAGCAATTGGAACTTTTATTACATAATAACTACGTAAGAGATAGCCTATATTTCATCAATATAATGTTTTGTATCAACTGGACGACTTCACGAGCAAAGGGATCGGTTTCGGCGTACGATCGCCGCTGCCATTCACACTCTAGCCCATCCGTGAAGAGCAGTATTGTCAAGGTCGATGCCACGAGCGGGAGTCCGTGGCACGAGTGCCAAGACGAAAACGCCTCTCCACCCAGTTCATAACCCCACCGCAAGAGACAACGCCATCACTATTGTAAAACGGAGGGGTTACTAATAGTTTCTTCTGCCGACATTAGTAGCACAGAGAAGCTCGCGGCATGGCACGGGGCCACGCGAGGCGTGCCACTGCCACTGGTAGAAGACCTTGACACCACTGGTGTAGGGTGGCAATGGCACTAGTAAACGTCATCTCCGGTTGGCTCCTCCGGAGCCCTTGGAAGACGAGACGAGACGAGACGCGTCGCTTGATTGATTGATTCGTGTTTCCGGGTGCGTCAACTATTTGGTCATTAGTCCCGTAAGTGTAGTGTGTTTTTTTCTCAGGAGGTGGCCATGATCTTTCCCCCACTGGATGGCGAGATCTGGCGTCGACCTACCGTCGACTAGCGGGGTTTCCCCTCAATCTCCCACCAGTGGGGCACTGCCCCAGCCGGGACAAGCTGAAAGCTCCCGACCGGTCTCCCGACATGTGTGGTAGTGTAGTGCATGTTAGTGTAAGTGTGTGTGTTAGAGGAGAGGATAGGACAAGGAAGAGGAAGGAAAGATCGCGCGCGGTCCGTGGCCCGTTTGTTAGGGTACTGCTCCGGCATTCGCCTGGTGTTGATGGGAGAAACCACGGAAAACTACCGATGAGAGCAGCCGGCCGCTAGAATTCTCCTCCAGACAGCGACTGAATTCGACTAGCTGACTGACAAGCTAGTGTCGGAAATCCTGCCACACCGTGGGGAGTGGAATCTAGGACCTCCCGGTCGGAGGGACTGCAGTGACATCACTGGCTGATGCACTGAGCCATCTCTCCCGGTCGTCGTGTCGCGTCGCGCGCAGCGGGAGCCGGCGTGGCGCCGAGCGGCGCCACCGCGGGCAGCGCTGCACAGCGGTCGCGCCGCCCCGCCCCTCCCCTCCCCGCCACACCCCGCCTCGCGGGCTGGATAGCGCAGTTCCCCGCCGCCGCCGCCGTCGCTGCTTCTTCGGGCGCTTTATGGCGGCAGAGGGCAACTTTCCGCGCTATCGATTTTCCCGCAAATGGCACAGCAAACCGCAGCCCCCCATCGTGTTGCGGCGCGCGCGAAAACATTGGCCTGGAATGCGGACATAATCTGGAAATAGATTACCGGAGAAGCACCTTGGGGAACGCCAGAAATATACGCAATAAAAGACGTTTATCAACTAGTGAGCACTGTGGTTACGGCGGGAGTAATTAGTGAATCAGAGTGTTTCAAAAACGGGCTGGAAGTCACTAAAGAACTTTAGCTTGAAGGTGGTTATTTGGGAGGTTAATTGTTGTATTTTATTGGGAGGATACTTTAATGATATGCATCTCATCAATGTTTTGATATACTACTGCGAAAACCTTAATGAAAAACAATACAAAGATAATGAAAAAGTTCACAAATGACTAAGTTTTAATTAGTTGCTGATATAATAATTGAAAAACACGGGGAAAAGTAATTTAATAAAATATCAATGTGGTATTGTAATTTTTTTCATTACAAATGGTATCCGTGTTATGAATATTTCGAGTCTCAAAAAAAAAAAACTATACAAACCTTTTTTAACTGAAGGGTTTCGTTGGTTTCCTGCGCTCCAGTTATTCCCACAGAAGTACAAAAAGTAATATAAACCGAAGAATATGAGCGTGGCAAATAACCACACAGGCGCAGAGCTTCGCTAAAAGAGCGGGCCGGAGCGCCAAGTCGTTGCGCGTGGCTTCGCCTCCAATCTGCCGCGCCCTCCGCGTATTTGCTCCACCTGCGTCTCGTTTACCGGCGCTTCGCAAACATCTTGTTCAGCTGCTGTCGCATATCGCTGCAACTCTGCGGAGGAAGTTGCGGCTTTCTGCTCGACTTGGCCGAGTGCGACGCAGATTGCCCTCCGCCGCCGCCCCCGCCTCCGCCCTCGATGCCGCCCTCGCCGCCGCCCCCGCAGCCACCCCCGCCGCCTCCCACGCCGCCGCCGCCCCCGTCGTCGTCCGGTCGCCGCCCCCACCGCCACCCCCGCCGCCGCCGCCCCAGCCGCCGCCCCCGCCGCTGCCGCCGCCCCCGCCGCCGCTGTATCCGCCGCCGCCGCCCCCGCCCCCGTCGTCGTCCGGTCGCCGCCCCCACCACCGCCCCCGCCGCTGCCGCCGCCCCCGCCCCCGTCGTCGTCCGGTCACCGCCCACGCCGCCCCTCGTGAACGCTAAAGCCTTAAGCCTCGGGATATGAAGCGCGTGGAAGGATCGGAGGCACGGGTAAGGTCTTTTATGAGCCAACCTAACTTAATATGTCGTATATTACAGTAAGTACTCGACCGTGGCAATGGAATACCGTTGCGGTGGCGAGGCGACTTGGACTATTGACTAAGTACGTGGAGCTGAAGGCTTCGGGTTCGAATCTCGTGTAAACATGGGTGCTTTTAGCAAGTGGTTGCTGTTTATCGTATCATTACGTATTCGGTTTGAACAGCATCCCTTCATTAATCATTAATCTATCATCATCGCTCATTTCCTCACGTTCATCCCAACACCCATCACATAGGGGCAAGGTAAACTACTACTGAAAAAAACCACAACTGCAAAAAAAGGCAAATGTATTCTCTTGCCCTCACTCGAAAATGAGAATAGAACTCAACAGAATAATTTAACATCAAATATATCGACTTACTTAGCACCTTACACCACAAATAATTGGCAGGTGAAAAGGAATTAACTCGAAATATCGATATTCCTGTTGTAGGGACTCTATTTTTAGCATGGCAAAGGCTTTTTTACCTGAAGAGTGTACAGACTCGTACATTGGTGTTCCAGATTGTATATAATTACCTACTAACACCAATATGTCTATGGCTGTAGATTGTTTATTTTATTGCTGTTTCTTTTGTTGTATATACATTTTTCAGTTACACGATCATTCGGTCAAAATAAACGATATGGTTTCTTCTGATTAGTGATCTGTTAAAAATGGCGGTAAACAGGGACGAATTGATATCTCAAGGGACCGCAAGTTCGGCAAATTATGTGTTCCCCTAATAATATTGCAATATTGAACCTAAGTAATCAAAGTGAATACGCAAGTGCATTATAATCTTTGCAATTTTAAAAAAGTAATATGAATATATTTTTGCTTATATGGACTTACAAAAATATATGTTTAAAGCATTATATGGAGCGTTAAGCACATGCTTGAATCCACCTCTGGAGGTATTATAATCATTTTTAATTTATCGGCGGTTGAACAAGTTTAAGAGTAAGGAACAAAATTGAAACGGTGATAAAAGTTAACTATCAAACTACAATTACAATTTCTTCTTATTTCGGGAGCATTCCTTTTCATTTGTGCAATTTCTTGTTATAATTTATTGTAATCGACCTAATAATATTCCTGTTTTTATTAGGTCAATAAATATCTTTGTAGGAATTGTTAGCATTTTTTTACCCTTGTACCAGGAGAACTACGGGTTTTAATCTGCTTAGGGAAGAGAGGATGCTAGGAATCCTTGTAAGCATTGTAAACAAAATAATAGTTAATCGAGCTTCTCATATTGAAGGAAGAAAAATATACCACATGAGGAGGTGCAATTTCTAAAATCACTCTAAAACCGTAATAATTGTAAGAATGAATAATGGGACATAAGACTTTCGGAGTGGGTCATTGTACAATTTCATTAGAATCTGTGAGTGCTAATTAGCAAGTAAAATGGCGCCTCTTCAGAGCGCCAAACCAGCTCCACTTCGCCTCCCTAAATTTTTCACAGCGCCATGAATACATCTTCATATACGTGGCAGGTTGCGGTGATTATATCTAGAATGTAGGTTAATGGCTATCCAAGTATACACGTTGTCTATAATTACATCTTTTACGAGGATGTTGGCAGTAGGGATAAACCACATAAAGGAATATGACAGTTTCATTCAAAATTACAGGCGCCAGAATGTTGTTTTTACACTCCACGGAGTCGTTAGTATCAACGCACATTTTCACTGCATCATTGTTCGACGCCTCACTAAAGATAATACTCTGTAATCCCCGCTGACTGATTCCTAGAAGATTCATTAGAGTGCTTATCAGAGTCGATAAGAATTTGTTATTTCTGATGTATTTGAAAATGAATCGTCACATTGAGACAATCTTTAGCAAATATTTTGATAAGTTGATTCAAAGTTTCTTGCTATACAAAATTTGGTATACGTATATAATAGTGGCTTCAATAAATGGGCCGCCAAATGTTGGTAGATAATAATTACAAAACAATGTCACATCTTTAAAAGATTTTGTTACAAACAAACGTTTGCTTTTGAAAAATGACGCGGTATGCTTTAGAAGATTGGTCCTTGTTTTTAAAACTGAACAATATTACTCTTATTAAAATAATGTGGAGAATCGTGTGGGTAGGTCAATAAAAGTAAGTTTTTTATATTGTCAACGTTTCGGTCATTTGTTTGGCCTGCTACAGGGCTATAAATATACAATAACGATACAAAATAAATATACAGGTAGTGCATTTGTTAACATGATTTATCATTACTGAAATGTACCAACAATGTCTCGTCATAAACTATTACGAGATCGTTGACATCATTCAACTTAGGACGGTTATAATCGTGACCCGCTCCGAATTTATAGTAAAATTTTGGGCGCCAGGAACAAGTTACGTTAATTAAAACCAATGCTTCCACAGCTAATTTTAACAAATGGATAAATGTCCGGCTAGCTGGGTCAATGGGTCCCGTAATAGATAATCGCTATCGTCTAGATCTTGATCTGCCAACTATACAGTATAGCGAGGAATCTGAAAGGAAATAATTATATATCTCTAACTACTTAACAATTGTGATTAACCAAATGAAAATCTTTTCATTTCCAAAAAAAAAATTAACAATTTATTCAACAATTTGACAATCGTTCTGCCTTTAGGTCATGACCTTTTAAAATATAACCTTTGTACTGCAGTACTTATCTAACGTCTTGATCGACGACGCTCCGCAGTATCTTCCCACTTGAATGCAGATGATCCCAAGTCCAGCTTCTTTCTTCTGATCTTGCGACACGGCCGACGAATTCAGCCCTCACTGCCTAGAATGTCTATTGGTTCTTACGTGATATTTACAGTTTCCAATTCTCCCCAACTTCGTGTTAAAACATTAAAGTTCAAACCGCAATATAAAAAAAAACTTTCAAAGTCCTAATCGAATTTACTTCTGCCCATCAACTTTCAGAGTCCGAAAGCTATTGAGTCTCACGTCAAAACTTACAAGTCCCACTCCCCTTATGTTAATCTCGCGAGCGATCTGTACTACTCGACGACCTCTATCAGAATGTCATTTTCTCTTCCGTTTTTCGCCCTCAACGCCTCGGTATTCGTCCTTCGTTCTTATTTTTTTAAACAAAACGACAAAATTCGACAGTCTATTCTCCCTTAGCCAATTCATTCACTTCTTGCCAAATCAAGTGGCCAAGCCCTCGATAGTCATTCCTTTTCAGACCAATCCCACATTATCTTATGTCTTTCTAGCCAGCGCCCCCACCTATTCAAGGCCTGAATGCAGTTTATTGACCTTGCCAACCACTACGTCGGCGTTGCTAAGGCTGTATATTGCCATTTGCCGACCCTTTTAACCCAAGCCATTTACAGCAAATGTTATTGAGAACACATATAATATTTTGGTATATCACATTACATAAGAAAACCAAACACATTCAAACTACATTTTGCTAGACAACAAGGCAGAGATAACAATAATAACTAATTATCTGTAATTACGAGTATGTCAAGCGACATGTGTTATAAATGAATGTGATTTTTTGTAGTTTTGTTGCTCCAGCAAACAGGACAAAATTACATAAATTACAAAATTACAAAATGACAAATTTGACATATTCGTAATTAAAGGTAATTAGTTGTTATTGTTATCTCTGCCTTGTTGGCTAGCAAAATTTAGTTTGAATTTGGTTGGTTTTCTTATGTAATGATAAATCACGCTAGCCAATTGCACGACCTGTATATTTATCTTGTTTGTTATTGTATATTTATAGCCCTGAAGCAGACAAAATAAATGGCCAAAAAGTTTGGCATTTAAAAAAACTGCCTTTTAATGACCAGTACCCTCACGTCTCTCCACTATATATTTACAATACGAAGTCATGATCAACAGAAATAAATGTATTAAAATATTTCGCCACGAACATTTACCAAGAAATACTTGAGTTTCTAGTGAATATAGACAAACTGATGAACTACAAACTATTGGGTACCAGTATAAAATCATATTGAAAAATCCCATTAGACAGTAAATCAACAAATAACGGAGCCTGCCTTGCGCGGTGCTTCGCCAACCAAAGAGAAAACAGTTCCGGTTTCCTGTGTGTTCCATCGATCGCTTTTAGTCGGCCGCTCCGAGTTTCATTCTACATGTAATTTCCTTCTATTAATTGCTGAGCGCCCTAATGAGAGCGATTTGGTTTGACTGCGCAAACGGGAACGTTGCAAACGAGAAACGCTGCCTGAAAGCAACGGCGGAATGCCGCTGTCACAGAGTAAACATTGGCCGCAGCATCCGCGGTGCAGTTGTTCTCCTGCCCCGTTCTCTGCTTTCCTCCGCTGCTCTTAATTCAATTTTCAGGAAGTTGAGCGTCCCTCCAGTCTCCGTTGACCTCGAAGTCGGCAACGCAACAGTATTGGTATTGTGGTGAAATGTCAATGGTATATAAAATTAAATGATCACAGGTGTTGTCATTGCCAATAATCTTAATCTATATACATAAAACTGGATGTTGGTATATACAGAATGTCCTGGTATATACAGGGTTATATATCCTGTATATATACCGCGATTTCTCTAACTGCGTCCCTCAAGGCCACTCAAATCCCATCTTCGCGATGGAATATGTCACGGCATTTCGCGTCTTTCTCAGTCGTTCCGCTAGATTTCGCACGATCGCGACCGCATGAAGCAGTGCTTGCGATCATGCGACTTCTACCGGCAAGACCGAGAAAAGACGCGAAATGCCGTGACATATTCCATCGCGAAGATGGGATTTGAGTGGCCTTGAGGGACGCAGTTAGAGAAAATGCAGTATAAGAGCTAAACTCCGACACCGTTAGACCGATCTCCATGAAAGTTGGCTCTTCTCGAAGATTCTATTACATTTTTGTTGGTCCGGCGCTTCCCATTATTACCTCACATGTTCAGAGACGCGAGAGCGGCAGAGACAGAGAAACACAGAGACAGACAGATAGGGATAGGGTGAGGGAAGGAGGGAGAGACAGTAAGAAAGGGTGATGGGAGGGGTAAGAGGGAGATGAAGGACAGAACAACGTCTGTCGGGTTTCCTTAGTACTGTTTATTTCAAGAGCAGATTTTGATTGCTTAGCCATCATCATCAGTTTGTAAGAATTGTTTGTTATATTTATTGTACAAATCTGTCATACTAGAAACTGATGATGATGGCTAAGCAATCAAAAGCTGCTTTTCAAATGAACAGTATTGTTGGCAATGACAATACAGTTCATTTCAATGGAAATGGAATAATGGAACACACAATGTGCATTTAACGCAACAGTGCCTAACAATCTCCAGCGCCGATTTGTTCCCGTTCTTTCCCCACCGTTGCAGATATTGCAGTTGCTTTGGTATGCCCTTCTGCGGCACCACTCCGCTGCCTGTGTGTCCAACATTAACAGCAATAGCTACCGCCAGTGTAATGTCGGTGCTTCGAATCTGCGCCTGCCATATCCAGCACGGCAGGAAATAATGGCGGACACGTGCCATCAACGCCGATACCTCAGTTCGAGCTCTTCCAGTGCGGCGGCGCTGTCAATCTTCTGTGGCTAGTCATGACGTCATTAGCCTCGTCCCTGCTTCCGCCGTCAAGAACACTATCGTCATTACATCCGATAATACTCTGCCCATGTCTGACGCAATGAGCATCGAATCTGCATCAGAGTCGCGTCAACAATCGATGTCACGTAACACGCAATTCCGCAATTACTGCTTTCAAACCATTTAACAATTTCCCTCTGGATGTCACTGCACTCCCTCAGACCGGGAGGTCCTAGGTTCGAGTCCCGACGGCAGCAGGGTTTTCGACACGGCTTGTCAGCTAGGTCGAATTAGGTCGCTGTCTGGAGGAGAACTCTAGCGGCCGGCTGCTCTGATCGGTAGTTTTCCGTTATTTCTCCGATCAACACCAGGCGAATGCTGGAGCAGTACCCTAACAAACGGAACAAGGATCGTGCGCGATCTTTCCTTGCTCTTCCTTGTCCTCTCCTCTTCTCTTACATACACACACACACGCTTACACTAACAAGCACTACACTACCACACATACCGGGAGACCGGTGGGAAGCTTAGAGCTTGTCCCGGCTGGGGCGGTGCCCCGATGGTGGGAAATATCTGGTTGAGAGGAAACTCCGCTAGTCGATGGTAGGTCGGCGCCGGATCTCGCCATCCATTGGGAAAAGATCACCGTCGTCTCCCGATGAAAAACACGCGCTACACTTACGGGACTAATAACTTCTGTAGTTGACGCGCCCAGAATCACGAACAATCAATCAATTTCCCTCTCCCCAAGATGAAGTCTCGCTGTCACATCTCCATTTCCGCAACTATTTGCCTCCACTGACCAAATCTGTCATACCCTCCAACTCGATTTGTTGTCGTGGTCACCACCATGACATCGCAGGTCGCGTACATTACAATACTCCCTCTTCCCAACCCAAATAATCATTGTTACAACTCCGCTTCATCTTTTCCACTTCCAACTCCTTCGTCGACGATTTCACCCATTCTGCATCCCAATCTGTTTATTATGTCAGTGCGGCAACCTACAATCTCCCACTTCCCGAATCAAAAAACCGCTGTCACAAATGTAACTCAGCACCACTGATTTCCTCGCAGATTCTTCTGTACCTTCCAAATATGCTTCCCCTGCCACCCCCAACCATTACAACGGTCAGGCGGTTCATACACGCTCCTTTGCTCTCTCCCCAAATCTAAGAATCGCTGAAATAACACTACGTCGGCGTCGAACTGTCTCCGACACCAACTGACCCCCAAGCCCCCAAATCCGTCGTCAGCAACGCTCTAACAACTATAGAGTTGCGGTGAGCTACAAATTACTTTCAGAACCAAAGAATCGTTGTTACAACACTGCTTCCGCAATCAGATACATCTGTCACCAATTCTGCCGTATCCTCCAAAATCGTTGTCGTCATCATCATTACCGCTAACACCACCACCGTTGCGGCGGTCTACACTTCACTACTCCCTCTCCACAAACCTAAAAAAAGATTTCATATTTTCTCCTCCGCGCCTAACAATCTCTGTCCTTATGAATTCTCTTGTATCTTCCAAATCTGACTCAGTTTCACCTTCTCCACCACCACCAAGCTGAGGTAGCCTTCAAACTCCTTCGTTCTAAACCAGTGTTGCCAAGGTCGATGCCACGAGGAGGAGTCCATGGCACAAGTGCCACGACGCAATCGCCCCCCAACGCTGTTCGTTTCCACGCCACCAGACAACGCCATCACTATTCCAAAACAGCGGGTTTACTAATAGTTCCCTTTCCCGACGCCAGTTGCGCAGAGAAGCTCGTGGAATGCTACGGTGCCACGACGCGTGCCACTGCCACCAGTAGAAGACCTTGACAGCACTGCTCTAAAACAAAGAATCGCTGTCATTACTATTTCCGCGCCCAGTTACCCCCGTTAACGATTCCTCCATAGCCTCCAAACCTGTCGGTGTCGCCGCCACCACCACCACCTCTACGGCAATCTGCACTACGCAACTCCCACTTCCCAAACCGAAGAAAAGATGTCGTATCTCCTTCTTCGCCCCTGATTCTCTCGATGTTCCATATCCATCTCCTCCTCACCACCACCACCACATCGCTGCGGCGGCCTGCGGGGTGCGATCGATCGCGGCGGCGGCGGCGCACGGAGCGAGGGCGGCGCGGGGGTGGCGCGAGGGCGGGACGCGGGGGCGGCGCGGGGGCGGACCGCAAGGCCGGGGCGAGGCGCGGGGGCGGCGCGGGGGGGCGCGGGGGCGGCGCGGGGGCGGCGCGGGGGCGGCGCGGGGCGGCGCGGGGGCGGCGCGGGGGCGGCGCGGGGGCGGCGCGGCGGCGGCGCGGGGGGCGGCGGGGGGCGGCGCGGGGGCGACGTGGGGACAGCGCGGGGGCGGCACGCGGGCGGGACGCGAGCGGGAGGCGACGCGACGGCGACGCGGGGGCGGGGCGGAGGCGGGGCGGGGGCGGGGCGGGGGCGGGGCGGGGGCGGGGCGGGGGCGGGGCGGGGGCGGCGCGGGGGCGGCGCGGGGGCGGCGCGGGGGCGGCGCGGGGGCGGCGCGGGGGCGGCGCGGGGGCGGCGCGGGGGCGGCGCGGGGGCGGCGCGAGGGCGGCGCGGGGGCGGGGCGGGGGCGGCGGCGCAGAGGGCAAAGGCGCGGGGGTGGGCGGCGCGCGGGCGGCGCGGGGGCGGCGCGGGGGCGGCGCGGGGGCGGCGCGGGGGCGGGGCGGGAGCGGCGCGCGGGGGCGGCGCGAGAGTGGGGCAGTGCCAGCAAGTGGCGCGGGCGGCGCGTGGGCGGGCGCCGAAGGACCGCCACGTGCGCCGCGCCGCCCCCCTCCGCCGGCGCCACAAGCGCCCGCGCGCGGGGGCTCGCAGGGCGGCGTCGTGGGCGCGACCAGGCGAAGAAAACAAACCCCAAGCGCTTCTTAAAGGGGCTGGCAAATGCGCGTTCAATTGAATAAGCACCGTAAAAATAAAGTGTTCTCACTTCCGTACTACGTTTATACCTCGGTTCCATAATATCCTCATGTTAAATATTACTATGATATAACATGCGTACAGTACTGGAGGGCCAACATTCATATTATTCAAATGAAATTTCTTGTTACAAATACAAAAACATTCGGCAAAGTGCAACCTAGTAATCACTTTCTCACTAAGGCATCTGCGTTTTATGTCTATTTATAAAACGATCACGTCCTTCAAGAATCCATTAGTATTGAGTCTTAGTAGTCCGGGTGCTTTTAGAAGGGGACAAGTGATAAACATAGAGTAGACTCCTAACCCTGTATTGCTTAAAAGACGACAATCACTTACAGTAAATTGACTAATATAGCATTTTTGTCCTAATGTTTAGTTGGAACCAGCACGTAAGAAATTAATCTCCAGAAACAATATCAGCACAACAGTACTGCAGTCGGAGCGTAGGTTAGTTCCTTAAACTTCCAAGTAATTATCTTCAGAGACCATCAAAATATAACTTAACTCATTAATTTCTGAAGAAATCGATTTCTTTGTAAAAATAAATATTCTTCCAACGTTTTCCCATAAGCGTTTTCTAAAACTATTTTAGTTTCTTATATTAGATGAATTTATTACATTTAGTACATTAGATGAATTATTTCTCGTGAAACTTGGAAAACTTTAAATAACCTTGGATAAGTACATGATCCTGTACGGAAAACACCGTTATCGCTTATTTTGGCCGCTTAGAGATATGTAAAGAATGTACGCAAAGATAAGAAATAGTGATGGTACAATACGTAGGCTGACTGAGTGGGAAGAATGGCATTGACCCTGTTCTTGATTACCAAGATTAGTGATAAAGGTGATTACTTCGTTTACTTACGTAAATGAAACGCTCTTCTGAAAAGATAAATAAAGATCTATTAAAAAGATAAGAAAAAGAGCGAATAGCACAATGTTAAAGGAATATTTTAGTTATAAACTACACCAATAAAAATATTATTGTACTGCGCCTTTTCCCATAGCCATGTCTACTGTCTACCACCCCAAGGAGGTACTTTTACTATTTCATTATCGTCGACAGTATAAAGGTAGTTAATGCCAAATTAAGAGGGAGTTAGAGAACTTTCATGTGAATATGAGTGTCAGAAAGACAATGAAGAAGGGGTACACACTTTTTTCTTTACAAATATATTTTTTCTTTAATCGCTAAATACACTAAATGACCGGAGAAATACTTATTTTTCTGTTGTTGAATTCCATCAGATAGAATGTTTTAATTGAATTTTTGATAAGATGGTCTCATAATTACATAAATGTCTCAAAAAGTCTCTAAGTTGTTGTTTCGATTACCTGAGAATGTATAAACTAATCATTTGGCCCCTCTCAGAGAATTGCTAGACATTATTTTCTTAAATGATATCCTTCGGATTTCGAGCTTTAACGATTATTTTTTACTCTCATGTTCTCCACAATGACTATTTCAATTATATTACTCAATGCAGCATTTTGAATTCTCAAAAGCTCACATCCACACTCACACCAATCGGCTGAAATCGTGATGATGATGATGATGATGACAATAATAATAATAATCCTATTACAAAACATTATTTCATAAGCAACTTGTAATAAGAGAAAAAACGAAGTTTAACAAATAGCTAAAAACATTATAATATTTAAAAAGAATGCCAGAATTTATATTTATTATATATAATATTTAAAAAGAATGCCAGAGTGTTCCAAGGATCTACTTTGAATGTGCAGCCTGGCATTCACTTAGAGTGACTGTCATCTAACATGAACAAACAGCCATTCCACTTCACCCCCATTCGAGCCTGGAGAAAACCTCGCTAGTCGGCGAAAACCAACTAGGAAGGCTGGCGCTTAATACACGCCACGAAAATCTCAGGTAAGCGAAAATATTTCGTTTTCGGAACGTACTCTTCAAGCTTTCGTTTACGCCACACGCTGATCAGTTCTCCTCACTCAAAACCGTTTGCACGAACTTCATCCCGAGCATCCTAAAATCCACAAGCGTCTCGTCGCGCGGCCGGGGATCTCCGCCTCGCCTCATCACAGCTTGCTCACGCACGCGCAGCGTTGCCAAATGATTAAATGTACATCCCAGTACTGACCTTCGAAAATCCTGGTACTTTCACTAAAATTCCTCGTACCGATGACGATTGATTTAAATTCTGAAATTGTTCAGATTATAATTCTGTTATACTTCGATTTATTTAGTGACCTTTGGTACATCATCAGCTGTTAGGGTGTCATCCAATCGGGAACTCAAACGTCACCATAGTGACGTTTAAGCTCCTGGTTGAATGACACCATAACAGCAGATGATCTGTCAAGGAACATAAATAAATAAAGGATGTAAATAAATCGAAGTACCTGTAGATTTTAAGGCGCACTGGAATTTGGTTTAACTTAACTCAATATCGATACATTTTATATCGATAAATCTGGAAGGCAGGATTTTACACATCGATACATTTTATATCGATAAATGGAAGGCAGGATATTCTTTTCTACTACAGCTTGTGCTAGGAAAAGTCCATCATATGTCACTCTTAATGGTTTTACGACAATATTTTCACCAATATCATAGTTATTTGTATTATTGGTGTTAGTTTTAAAGTACTGAAGAAACATTTATCATACGAATCTTTAATTGTACATCGTGAATTACCGTAGACTTAAAATCCTGGTATTTAAACGTACCAGGATATAAAGAATAAGACACTGATGTTGTCTGGTATCAATGTTTTATTTACAGCTGAAAGACCTTTTTCGATAGCTTAGCTATCATCATCATCAGAGCTATCTTACAGACTCTGGGCGGAAAACGAAGTTCTGCACCAGACAACATCAGTGTCTCATTCTTTATTGAAAAAAGTATCTACATTACCAACAGTTATACTAATACTAGTACCAGGATATCTTCATCGTGGTACGTCTGGCAACTCTGCACGCGCACGCACAAACACGGGCGCGTGCGCGCGCGCCAGCGAGCGTTTTCCGCGCCATTGCCCCGATTCCCGCGTGACGTTTCGGCGCCCGTCCCCAGGCGCACGCCCACGTGTCCTCGGCGGCGGCCAACGGTCGGACGCGCTCTCCAGCCTAGGGCGCGCCGCGCCGCACTGCCCGAGAAGCCCTGGCTCCAGTCATTGATCAGTGTTTGCGCTCAAATGTATCATCACGGTGTAAGATGTATAGGTGTGTCAACTAGCCGCCTTTGGGGCAAATTTTCTGAAGCCAATTTGAGGCTAGTTCCTCGCTTGTCCGTACGGTGCGCACGATCGGTTTGGGTCACGGTGTAAGATATACATCTTTATTTATTTATTTACGTCAAAAAACAGTTAAAAACTGCGTATGACGAGCTATGGGGAGAAGTGAATTTTGTACACGTTTTCATAATTCTGTGGTCTCTATCCTAAACCATATTCTAGTCGAATTTTGAATACAGAAAAGAGAGGTTTTTTTCGAGTTTTGTTGACAAAATATTCGCTCCTATATAATAAAATATATTTTCAAAGGTAAATTAGCTATAAATTCCTGCCCTGAACCCTCATGTTCTTCATGAAAGAATAATACTTTTTGCCGCGATAATATGAAAAACGATAATTTGAATAACTATATTTTCCACTGAAATTCAGAAGACGTGCACAAATAATGAAGTTACATTTATGTCCAGAAGCAAAACAAGGGACCATCTCAGCATTTGCTCAAAGATCAGGGAAACTGGACGAAAAACCTGATAGAGATGGGGGCCATCAACCCAGAAACTGTGGTACAATACTTGTTACAGATTCTTTAGAATTATACAGTCCAAATGATAAATAATTACATTAACTATCATTGTTAAAATTGATTCTACTTTCCTTTTTGATGCTCGGTATAGTCTCGAATTGTATAGAAACAGTTATGCAGCAGAAAAGATTTTACTTGGGACTTAAACTTTAAGATGACATCTTAAACTGTGACTATTACACAGTTTTACAAAACATTTCCTACCCATTTGCTTAACTATTCGCTCTAGACTTTACCAATTCCGCCGCGAAACGACAAATCACTGACTTAAAATTAGAAATCACCTGGTCATAGAGCTGTCGAATGGATCACGACCAATTACGACCGTGCCCAAATGAGAGCCAAAGATCGCAGCGCTGGTACGCGAGAACTGTGAGAACTAGCGTCACATAAGCTTCAGTTTTAGACTGGGAGTGAACACACCTATATATCTTACACCGTGGTATCATACACGTGAAGGCCGTGGAGAAATCATTTACCAGGATTTAAATAAAGGATACAATCTACCAGGATGAAGTTACTACTAATAGTTTCTTTTCCCGTCGCTAGTTACGCAGAAAAGCTTGCGGCATGCTACGGCGCCATGAAGCGTGCCACTGCCACCAGTAGAAGACCTTGACACCACTGGCTTAAACACATGAGCTTCATGCTCGCACATTTGAAACGTTCTTTAAGGTTTGTGATTCTTGGGGTATATTACATGACGAAGAATGGACAATGTTTCACCAGTGAAGGGCATTAGCACTAGAATTCGTGTATTATCTTGAAATACAGGCTCATGGTCGTTCCTTCTTCTGAAGATGAGCGCATAAAGCATTACTTACGTACAACTTTCAAAAATATTCTTTAACACATAGAAGATAGAGAATGGCTTATAAGGGCAAATTTGAAATTTTGTTTTCCCAGAAGATGGGGTCTTCGCTCATTTTAGAATTATCTGAAACACTTTACACTCTCTGGAACGCAGAACTTTCATGTTACACTCTCAGATAGGCATATACATAGGAACGTCGCGCACACTTTCCCAATGTCGTATTACTACAGCTGGCACATTTGATGTTGTCGGTCTAGAAGTTTGAGTATTGTTAGTTACACATGTCGACTAGTAAATAAGTGAAAACATGATTTCTTCAGAAAAAATGGCGTATTGATGAATGCTCTGTTAATAAAATGAGCAGATCAGCAGAACTTGTCGAAAATTCACACAGAGAAATGTTTTGGCGCATTACCTAGATCCTAATTGATCATCAGTACAATTAGAATAAAGAAATTATATCATGATCAGACATTACACGATGAAACGAAAAAAAATTGAAATTACTTGATACAACTTCAGAACAAATATCTGAAGTGGCGTTGATAATGTATTGAGTATAATTTATTATCCGTATAAGGGAGAAAGTACCTTTTTATCTTCTGACCAACGCACAAACCTGGAAAACTGAATTATCCAACATGCTGTTTAATTCCTTGGCTATTTACATTATTTTCCATTAATAGTAGCCATTAAAAATCCCTCATTAAATCGTTTTCTGAGTATTACTTAAGAATTACACAATGTGTTAAGATCAAGAGGTTTAGAAAGGGACATTCCTCATTACAGAGAGTAATGAGGAATTAATGAGAAAGTTGATCTATCGATGCTGCTAATAGTCTTGAGGGAGTGGTGGTAGTAGGGGTGGAGGTGATATACGTCGACGCTCGAAGGTCGTGACGCAACGAACATTAACTCTCGTTTGCCTTTAATACTTGGAAACGCTCTTCAATGATCCCTCTGCTTCTATTCATGCTGAGCGGAATGGGCGCAAATTTATTATGAAACGTCAATCGTTTCAGATAACCGCTATTTTTCCCAGACATGCAGACATCACTACGTTTTCTACCATCTGAAAAACACGATAATCGAGAATTAAAAATCTGAGTTCGATATTTAAAAAAATATATATAAAAAATATGTTTTTAGACAGCCATTATTAAAAGCTGTTACTTTTAGGGCACAAATAGCGTGCTAAAAGGTCAATTTTTAGCATTATTCCTAAAAATTAGACGGTCCCAACATTTTCAGATAAAATTGTGAATATAAGAAAGGAAACAAAACAATTCCGTCTGACCATATCAGCTACTACTGCCAGTACTGGAGCATAGTACATAATTAGGTGATTTATATTATACTTGTGTTAATTTGCTCCGCATTTTATTTAAATTTGGCGCCTAACCTCTAACAAACAATTTTATGTATCCTTGGCACAAATTCGATCTTACTCGTGCATTTTGAAGAATCCCGGCTATTTTTTCTCCAAAATACCGCGAACCCCATTGCAGAGCATAACAATCCAAAAAATATTATACTTAAAACTACTTCACAGTGATGTTAACAGGGCGCAGCAGTATCCAGGCAATCACGATTAAGCATTCCGAGAAAAATATAAAATTAATAAGACGCGTTGGCTCGCATTGTTTAAATCGCAAGCAGATCGCCGATTGCGTCGCATACGGAGCAGAAGACGTTTTCGCATAGTCCGAAGCTGTTGGTTATTATTTGACTCTCATCGCATTATAAAAAATCCTTGGCGACGACGTAAATATTTTATTTCGTCAACACGCACTTCTCGCGGGAAGAAACAGATGACGGAGTCACACGGAGGTTTGAAAAAACGTGGAAAAACATGAGAGAGATGACAGTAATATCGTGTTTGAAATATTTAGTGTTGGCAAACAGATGCAAAGACCGGCATGTGCTTACAACCTAATTGGTCCATTTTCAGGAACTAGAATCGTTGTATGCTGTTTAAAATATCCCAATCAACATCACAAATTTCCAACTAATTTACTCTCGTATCGTTTGGTTAATGAATATTTCGATGCCTCAACAACTTAAATGAAAATAAAATGAGTCAATAAGACTCTAAAAAAATAATGTATGACACACGTGATAAAAGTGATTTTATTTTGCTCCTAGGATTGCACCACTCGGTTTCTGGGACTCGTGTCGCAACCTTCACAAAATAAAATATCACTTTTACCACTCGCATCACAAGTAACCGTTGTTCTTTCAGTTTATCTACTAATTTACTTCACATCATTGTTTAACGATATGAATGATTTCATTTATTGGGCTTGTTTGTTAATATCGGAAGCGAACAAACGCGAGGAATGGGAATTAATTAATTTTCAACGTTAGGATCGATGAAAGCCGCGCCATCGTGTACCTGTCCGGCTCGCAACACGACACTGCAAGCGAGAACAACAAAAAGCATTTACCCGCCCTCTGTCGGAAGCAGAGCGTGGCGATGGCAGGCCTGCTTCACGGCCTGCCGCCGAGCCGACGCGCGCTCGAGTGCGAGTCGACACGAAATCCGATAAACATTGCCCCCTCCGCGAAGGAAACCCTTGAACGTTCCCTGAAGAGAAGGGTTTTGGGTGAAGGGTGCTCGTCTTTGAAACTAATCGTATCATCAGCCCCGAGCACGAAGCTTCAGAACTCCAACGACACAAGTCAACACGGAACGTGCTTACGGCTAATTGCATACGTAATATTCGTGCTGAATTACGCCAATTCTATGCAGGGTTGCCAGATGTGTTACGAGCTCTTTTAGGTAGATAGATATTTATTATTTCTGCAGGTAGGTTTACAACCTGGTGACAGAACACTACAATTTACATATTACATTAATTTTAAGACGATAGTAATAATAATAAGATAACAATAAAAGCATTAACCCTACATTTTATGGCTGACCAGTATAGATATTCTAACTAATAAATACACGACCTTTTAAATACACTGCACTCTACTCCACTTCACTTCACTTCACTTCACTTCCTTTTCTGCATCTCTATTTCACTACACTTCACAACACGTCACGACACTCCAATTCAAATACTACTTTGAATATAATTATATATTTTATAAAGCAATGCTTTTAATAGTAATTATCACAATACTGGTAATAACAATAATAATAAAGTAGCTGTTTTAATAAGCCTAATTTATTAATTAAATAAGTTTACAAATATCGTTAGCTAATTTACTTTTAAATTTTTGTACATCCAAGGCTGTCGAAAGGGTTCCAAGGCTGTCGCAGGCAACTTAATCCTGTCCGTTATTGTTGTCTTTGTGAAGGAAAATTTTCCAACATCTGTTCTCTGTGGCCTGGACTGAATTTTGTGTTTTTGATCCCCTCAACTAAAGTACGTGGGTCTATCGGTCGGATGTAGATATCTTTTCAAGCTGGATAACCGGCATTCGCTTTGTACAAAGCAGTCTTGTCTTAACCCTCCTGATTTCTAGAGACGCCTACTCTACTTTTTTTCCCACCACTATAAAACATTTCCTGAAATAACGTCTCTAATGAAACAAAGTTTCTCAGATTTGAAACGAAAAATATTTTCCAAATGCTGGACCAACGACATGAACTGTCCCTAATGATTGCTGATTGCATTGGCTGACCCCCTAAATTCAAGTAATTCAAATTACATCTTAGAGTCATTGTCCCCTAAGCTACTCGAAGCAGTATCCTGTCTTCGTTTTTCTCATGTTTTTCTTTATCTATGCCTATCGTTTATTTATCTCTTTTCGATACATAAAAATGTGAGAGAATTATGTCAAAGTTCCATTTTTATTCTTAATAATTAAGAGAAAAATATGTCTATCTTGATTCCGGATGAAAATAATTTCCCCAAAAAATCCCCAAACAATTTCCCCTGCATTTGTTTTCCCCATTCTTTCCCCACAACGAAAAAATATCCCCATTTTGGGGGCCAAATTCCCCAATTTGGTAAACCCTGATTCTAAGTAGGTTACGAGAGCTCAGCGACAACACCGTTGCATCTGCAGCATCGTTGTGAAGTGTAGTGCAATACTGTGTAGTATAGTGACGTGTTGTGAAGTGTAGTGCAATAATGAAGCAGAAAGAGAATTGAAGTGCAAGTGTTGTGAAGTGAAGTGAAGTGGGGTGGACTTCAGTGTAATAAAAAGTCGTGTATTTATTGGTGTAAAATATCTGCAGATGTACAAGACCGCCATAAAATGTAGAATTAATGCGGTTATTGTTAAAGGCCTTTAATGGCATCATTGCTATCACATTATTATTAATATTATTGTCTTAAAATAATTTTAAGTTACATTGTATTTAATCCCTAATTATAATATGTAAATTTTAGTGTTCTGCCACCAGGTTGCATAAACCTATCTGCGGAAATAAATATCTATCATTGACCGAGAGGTACTAGGGTTCGTGTCCTGGGTAGAGTGAATTTAGGATTCGAGTTGGGTCTCAGCCACTGTCTGGAGAATTCTAGCTGCCGACCGCTCTGATTCCACTTTTTCGAAGGTTCTCTGTTTATTTATTTATTTGTCAAAAAACAGTAAAAACTGTATATGACGTTGTGGGGAAAGAAATTTATCTGCGCACATTTTCTTGAGGGCCAGAATTTAAAAAAAAGTACCAGTCGAATGCCGGAGCAGTTCCGAAACCAAAGGTCAAACCGCGTGCGATATTTTATTCATCAACCTTGTCTTCTCCTCAGCTCTTGTAGAGACACATATTTACATGCATTACACTACCCCACATGTTGATAGACCAGTAGAGAGCTTACAGCATGTCCCGGGTGGGACAATACAACGCTGGGGAACATATGGGCCGTTGAGAGCAAAAGTGGTGTAATAAAAAAACATACTTTCCGGAAAATGAGTAAACAAAAACCGCTGTAAAAATATAATGTTTAGAAATAAATGACCTAAATGTTATGGAGGTGTTAAGGAGATATTCTTTTAACTTACTACAAATACTTTGGATTGAAATATTGGTAATTAATTATTTTGTTGACTTACATCACTTTTGCACACACCATTTCTGAAAACTATGACTTACATTGAAATAATTGGCATGCATAATTTTCGTAATGTGATGAAAAATAGCAATATAGAGTAAAATTATGGCAAAATGCAAAAGAAGAATAAACTCAATGTATTTATACACTAAGTTTGGATATTTTATGCATAAAAATTATAATTAATTAATATCACAAAAATAAAGTAGAAGTTAGTTTACTGTTATTACAAGTTCTACATTAAGGCACTAAGAATAAGTATCTTGGTGAAGGGTAAGTCTGCAGTGCTCATTTTATTGACAAGTTAGTCGAGACAACAGGCTCCTCCTCATCTTGAACTTGTTCCTACTCGGGCCATTTCACTTGCTGTTCTTCTATCTAGCTGAACGGATGGTATTATATCAGTCAGAGGGAACATATTACATTTTATTTTTGCCAGCTTGCTCTATGTTCCCAAAATCGGGGTCATTTTCCATAAATAAGTGCCCTGATTTAGGAAATAATGTTTAAATTACTGGCTATGTCACGATTTTCATCGAAGTGAGAGCAGTTTTGAAGTGGCGATTTTGACCTGTGCACGCATCATTAAAAGCAATTAAATGTTTTTTTTCGAATTGCTTCTTCTGTGATGGATACAGATGAACCAGAAGTTATTTCCTGGGAGCCCTTGGATAGAGATAAACAAGAAGTTATTTCATGGAAGCTCTTGTTTCGTCCCACCTGTGACTTACACCACAGTTGCATGAAGCAGTATGAGCAACTTGTTGGCTACTTCTGCATTGCGCTGGCCTCTAGCGAAGAAATATTGAAGTTTCACTCACATCATTTTAGCACGTGATTGAACGTTAAAACCACCTATTAGTGCATCTAACTCAAATCTTCCAAAATTTGACTTACACCACTTTTGCTCTCAACGTCTCATATAGGGGAGGAACACGCAAGACAAAGTGTAGATGGGCACCGGATCTCATTCCATTGATTAATTGATTCGTGTTTCCGGGCGCGTCAACTACTTAGGTCATTAGTCCTGTAAGTATAGTGCGTGTTTTTCTCAGGAGGTGGCGATGATCTTTTCCCCGCTGGATGGCGAGATCTGGCGCCGACCTAGCGTCGACTAGCGGGGTTTTCCCCTCAACGAGGTGTCTTCCAGCAGGGGGAACAAGCTGTAAGCTCCCGACCGGTCTCCCGACATGTGTGGTAGTGTAGTGTATGTTAGTATAAGTGAAGAGGATAGGACAAGGAAGAGGAAGGAAAGATCGCGCGCGGTCCGTGGCCCATTTGTTAGGATACTGCACCGGCATTCGCCTGGTGTTGATCGGAGAAACGGAAAACTACCGATCAGAGCAGCCGGTCCCTAGAATTCCCCTCCAGACAGCGACTGAATTCAACCTAGCTGACAAACTAGTGCCGAAAATCCTGCCGCCCGCCGTCGGGACTCGAACCTAGAACCTCCCGGTCAGAGGGACTGCAGTGACATCAGGTTGATGCACAGGATCTCATTCCAGCGGGAGGGGAACACCACCACTTTCCGGGATAAAGCGGGCATTACACGTACAAGACTTACGACCTCAGTAGTCAAGGCGCCCGAAACACTCCACCGCCACGAGTCAACGGCGTGCGCTTACGGCTAATTGCATCAGCAACATTCGTTCCAGATTGCGCAATTCAGAACGCACCCTCCCCGACGTTAATTCAGCGCGCAGTCTAACCCGCCACTCGGCGCATATAGGCCGCGCTAGCTCCTGCCGCATTCTCGCTCGGGGCGTTATTAATTTACTCCCTCTTGTCAAAATGGTGGCGCGCGCGTCAGGCGCACTTTATTTCCGGCGCTGGAGCTCCGCGCGCCGGATGACCAACGGCGTGATTTGCATTTACAAGTGCGCTAATGCGAGAGGACGTCCTTCGATCCTCGCCCGCCCTGTTGCTGCCGCCGCCGCCGCCGCCGCCACTCAAATGGCAGCTGTCCCGACTAAAACCCTCCGCGTTGTAACGCCCACCCACTTCCCCGCTACCGATCTCGATATCTGTGAGAGAATCCACACGTGCGATCACTCGCTCCAGGTGTTTCCATCATCCTTTTCGCTTACTGTCGCCTCATCGTTTGTTTTTTTTTCGGAAATGCAAGACAACTACCGCAACTGGCGCTTAACCGAGATGAAGTTCTGGTTTTACTACCAACCGCAGTGTTCAGAGAGAATGTAAGTTTTCAAGCGTGACCATTACAATGTCTAGACAAAAAAAAATTCATGCGGCAATAAGTATATTTTATGGCAAGCCTATCACTTCATAAATTTATTAATTTTTTTTAAACAGTTTTGTTCCTCATATCACTTCTCTCCCATCCTCCTCTGCACTAGTTCCTTCCATTTTTTCTACGACCTAGACCATTTCCAATTTATCGTTTCTCTAGTTACTAGGGAGTTTTTGCACCCTCGAACGTGAAGCACTATCGATCTCCTGCTCATGCGCAGTTCAAGTTTGGCATCACGTTAGTGCATCTGCGCATGCGCAGAAGGTCGATAGTGCTTGACGTGCGAGGGTGCAAAAACTCCCCACTATTCCCTTCCTACAGTTTTCAGAGCGTGGCGTCAGTTTCTCTGTTTCCGCCTCTCCGCCAGTCGTCTCCGCTCATCCGCGGCCGCCTGCTCCCACCCCCGCTGCTGCAGCTACCGCCGTGCCTGCCTCCCCCCCCCCGCGGCGCGGCGCTCGCGCCGAAAATTAAATTATCTTCGCATTAAAATTCAGCGAGTGACGAGGCGGAAGTGGGCCGCGCCGGCGATACAGTGCGGCCGGCGGAGCAGGCGCCGCGCCGCGTTGCGCCGCGCCGGGTGGGTGGCAGAGCCTGCGCGGGGGCGGAGAAGCCCGCCACGGCAGGGGTAGACGAAGTGGCCGTGGGGAAAGCCACTACATTGGTGGGAACGGTGGCGGAGACGGAGAGGGGCACGGGGGCGGGGTCGGAGACGGGGGCGGAGACGGAGATGCAGACGGGAACGGGGGCGGGGTCGGAGACGGGGGCGGGGACGGGAACGGAGATGGCAGCGGGGACGGGTCGGAGACGGGGACGGAGACTGGGACGAGACGGGACCGGAGACGGGGACGGGACAGAGACGGGGACGGAGACGAGGATGGGGACGGAGACGAAGATGGGGACGGAAACGGAGACGTAGACGGGGACGGAGACGGGGGTGGGAACGAAGACAGAGACAGGAACGGGGTCGGAGACGGGGACGGAGACTGGGACGAGACGAGACCAGAGACAGGGACGGAGACGGGGAAGGGGTCGGGGACAGAGACGGAGACGGTGACAAGGATGGGGACGGGGACGTAAACGGATAAGGGGACGGAGACGAGGACGGGAACGAAGACGGGGACGGGGTCGGAGACGGAGACTGGGATGACACGGGAACAGAGACGGGGAAGGAGAGGGGGACGGAGACGGGGACGAAAACGGAGACGGGAGCGGGAACGGAGATGGGGACGGAGACTGGGACGAGACGGGAACAGAGTCTGGGACGGAGACGAAGACGGGGACGGAAACGGAGACGGGGTCGGAGAGGGGGACGGAGACTGGGAAGGGGTCGGGGATAGAGACGGGGACAGAAACGGAGACGGGGGCGTAGACGAGGACGGGAACGGAGGCGGAAAAGAGGACGGGAACGGAGACAGTGACGGGGTCGGAGACTGGGACGAGACGGGAACAGAGACAGGGACGGAGACGAAGAT
The DNA here is from genome assembly GCA_031308135.1 of Acheta domesticus. Lineage (NCBI taxonomy): Eukaryota > Metazoa > Arthropoda > Insecta > Orthoptera > Gryllidae > Acheta > Acheta domesticus. The sequence continues at coordinate 13,390,209 of JAHLJT010009436.1, forward strand.
GGGGACGGAAACGGAGACGTAGACGGGGACGGAGACGGGGGTGGGAACAAAGACAGAGACGGGAACGGGGACGGAGACTGGGAAGAGACGGGAACAGAGACGGGGACGGAGACGAGGATGGGGACGGAGACGTAGACGGGGACGGAAACGGAGACGGGGGGAAGACGGGGGCGGGAACGAAGACAGAGACGGGAACGGGATCAGAGACTGGGACGAGACGGGAACAGAGACGGGGACGGAGACGGAGTCGGGGGCGGGGACGGGAACGGAGGCGGAGGCGGAAGCGGGGGCAATGGCACAGGCGGCGAGCCTGGCGGTGGCGATGGTGGTGGCGGTGCTCCAAAGCGGTGGTGGAAGCGGTGACGATGCCGATGATAGGAGGGGGCAGAGGCAGAACCGGTAACAGAAACGGAGGCAGAGGCGGAAATTGCGCCGGTGGTGCAGGCGGAGGAGGTGGTGGCGGCGGTGGCAGTGGTGAAGGGTAGTATCGGAAGCGATGACGGAAGCAATGGTGGAAGCGGGAGTGGCGGCAGCCGAGGCGATGGGGGTGGCTGAGGCAACAGACTACGGCGCTGGCAATGGAGGCTGTGATGTTGGTGGTGGCGGCGGCGATGGACTGGGAGTGGTGAAGGACGGTGGTGGATGTGGAGGTTGTGGCATTGACGGAAGGAGCGGCGGTGACGAAGGCAATGCCTTTGGAGGAGGTGGCCGTAGGAGGGGTGGAAGCGGTGACCTCAACTTGTGATACGCGTTTAGGGTCTTGCAGTCATACATTTTAAAGTAAATAATCAACAGTATGTTCCTTTTACTAAATTCACATGTATCCATTGAAAGAATGCAAGATCTCGGAGAACAATGAAACTCGGTAGTAGATACAGCTATCTAGTATTTTGTCTGGAGGATAACTAAGAAGACAAGAACGTTGACTTAGAGTAACAATAATAGCAATATTGAATTATGTACGAACACATATATGATTCTGGTTACTACTTAGAAGTTTGAGAAGATATTAATTTTGCTAGGGAAAAGTAAATATAACGCTTACAAAGAATCAATGAGTTATTGTATCTGATTAGAGAAAACAGTTTTTTATGTATAATTACAATAATTTACATAAGAATACTGTCTGCATGACCAGACGTTGCAAAATTGCAAAGAAAAATGCCTTTCTCCCACTGTAAGAAAACACACAATAAAGTACGTATGCCAGCGTCGCACAAGGCAAGTGTCACATATAAAACATTTTCATTTTGCAGGGGAGCGGTTTCATTACGAGAGGTGCCGTTTATTACACAGAAAAAGACAAAGTGTTTTACTCTATTTAAACTCAGCAGTTTTGTGAGCTACCTTTACGAAATACTAATAAAATATACTATTTTCTAAATTATTTCTTCATTTATTACTTTCTCTCCTTACGAATACTTCGTAAGAAGAGAAAGTTATGTAATCGTGCGCCGGAAAACGGCGAATTTTCGCCAGAAAAACTCTTATAGCTGAGGTGTGGTAAGGAAAAAATTGGATAAAACCTGTTGCTAAATTTAGAAAAAACATTCTCTCTCTCGTGGCGTAGTCAAAATCTCTGTTTTGTTGCTTCTTGATACTACAAAATCCATTGACGGCAAAACGTCAGTCTGTCCATCTGTGGTCAACGCTAGCGCCTATACTCCGATTTGCTTAACTTTGCTCCTGACAGGAATCAGTTGTTTCGCTGCCATCCAATCGGGAGCTTGTCTGTCGCTACAGTGACGTCACTATAGTGACGACGTTTAAGCTCCCGATTTGATGAAAGCATCAACAGCTCATTCCTGTCAGGGGCAAAGTTAAGAAAATCGCAGCATAAACCGTTCGGCCGATTTTCTTCAAAATTGATATTCCCCAATCGTTTTCACTGATGTCATGGCTTCTGGTTTTCTTGTATGTAAGTGAAATATAAATTATTGTAATATAAGTCATATAATAAAATACTACATAAAATAATACACTCCCTTGATTTATTTAATTGATAAAACTAATAAATGGGATTCCTAGGATACATTCTATTATTTAAGAACGATAAAAAGAAAGAATATAAAAATAGATTCAATTACAATATTAGGATGACTGTGGAAATAGGAAGTTGCACATATCCTCATAGAAACTTAAATGTTTCCATAAGTATAATTTTTTAGGGTTTCCAATAGACTAAATAATTCATTCAAGTATGTAGAGGTTTATGTCTAATAACAGGATATTAAATATACTAAATTGATATTCACAATCAAAGTGTTATTACTGAATTTTTGAACTATTTAATTTATTTTATTTCACTATTGACATGAGGTGGGCAAAAAAACTTTGTTACACCTTGCTTGGAATTGAAGGCAACAGCAAGAAGAAAGTTCTTTAATATTAATGCTAATTGAATACTTATATCGTTTAATAGATGCTGTCTTCGAGGTGTACCCTTCATTTTGGAAAAGGAATTTATGTGAACTTCCGAATTACAGAAATAGGATGTTGTGGATTACCCTGAACAACGAAATTTGAAAGATTTTGTGAAAACCATCATTTAAATCCGTTACTTAGAAATATGGTAGCGACCTCCAGCAAATTTGCTGAACCCTAAAGTTATCTTGGTACCATTAGGATGAATCAAGATGTATTAATGCCCAAAATATAAGTAATGGTACGTCAAAAGAAAACGAGTAATTAATTATTAATGCATACTGTTACAACTTATTCTGAATTAACTATTATAGTATTTTAACTAGTGCAAACATTAAATATTAAAGAAATACTCCATTATTTTTTATACCAATTGACCTGCGTAATTTAATGATGTTTCTCATTCTGATACAACTCCCACATACGACATGAAACCAACTACTGAGTAGCAGTGCTTGTAATACTAACTGAACAATGTAGTTTAATATTGTCTCAGCCTAATGTAACTTTCATATTAAAGAATTAATCTTCGACGTGCGAAAGACTCCAACTTCACTGCTGCAAAAACGCGGATATTATCCCAAGGTTCAGTGTAAGCCGTAGCTGCTTTGGAGGGGAAATACATTTTTAATGCGGTGCCCAAGCGTCGAGCACCCCTTGGCCTTCTATGGGCCACTAGCATTTTTACACTGTTAATTTTTTTAAATGTCCAAATTGTAATGAAAATGTTGTGGTCCCTGCGCTGCAGCACAATTAGATGTTAGTGCAAGATTCCTCTGGGATGAGGAGGAAGGAAGGTTCTGTGTCGCCGGTGTTTGGCTCGGGGCCAGCTCCAGCGCCCTCGCGGTCCCCCTCTCAACCACCCAGAGGCTCCGATCGCCGCCCCGCCCCTCTCACCCCTCCACGCCACCCCTCCACGCGCGTGCGGTCGGGCCGCTGTCCCCGCCCACACGCTTCCGGCTAAGTCAACGAGGGCGGCAGCGGAGGTCCTATCCAAAGGGGACAACGCCTCAAGCAGGGACCGCCCGGCCAAACATCTGCTCTGGAATCCCCAACAGTTCCACCTTTGGTCGCGGTGCGGAAGCTGCCTTCTAACAGAGCACAGATGGTAACAAAATTTACACCAGGAGGACGACATTGTTGGAATTGCTATTCAATGTGGACATAGCTTACGTAAGATAGTACGGTCAGCGCTCGAAGACTGGCACCTGCTCCCACAGTGAAATCACCCTTAGTGGTATTGTAAAGAAAGGTGTAAAATAAATCAATTACACTGCTGAAGAGAGACCGAGGTGTAGCGGGAGAGAACGAGGTGTAGCGGAGACCGACTCGTGGCTCAGAGCGAAGTCGCTCGCCTTTCACCAACGAGGTCCGGGATCGATTCCCGTCGCTTCTCATGTGAAATTGGTTCCGACAAAACGAGTTCGGCTGCTTCACAAGGGCTAGTCCAACCCTTATGAAGTGTCCTAAACCTTACCCCTTCCTCATTCCTTCCCAATTCTGGCCGCTGGGTAGTGACGCAGGGGCGCGCGGTGTGAGGCGCGTACGCGGAGATGCTACTTAGCGGTCTTCGAGACGACACAGACTACTGACACTAGTATCGGAGGATTACTCCAAAATTGGAAATAATTGATATAAGCGCTCAACGCCCCACAAGGGGTGAGAAGACGCGTCGTGAGAAACACGCGATAAATGTAAATAAAAAAAAATTGGATTGCGCCATTTAAAGGCTCCTTCAAAACACGTTCAGATACATTTATGAAAATATCTTTTAGATATTTTTTTTCAATATATTTTTCTGAAACAGAGCGATGACAGTGCCATCTCTGGGTTACCAAGACTCCAATGCTGGTCGATTCAAGTCAAATGTACGGCGGGGAAAGAGGATTCGCCGCAAGTTTTAATGGAGATTCTCCCCTTTTCTATTCCACATTTTCGTTCATCACATCAACACCGCCCATCCAACAAAGCAGGTAAGGCTGAAATTGTTGGTTTGTGAATTTAATGATAAAGTTTCAATTCAGATAATGAGAGATTATTATTCGAGTGATTTGGACCGTTCAATTCTTCACGAGTTTATTCATTTCACTCATTAAATGTCGTAATTAAAGTTACAAGTGACTGTACAAGCAGATTTTTATACTTCTTCATCCTGAAACACAACTTAATGCACACAATTATTTGCAAGGATACTAGAATGAATTGGCGTTGAAAAATACAGGGGTCTACTCAAGAAGCATGGTGACGCGGCGCTCCTGGCTCCGGGGCGATGGGCCCTCGTTTCCATGGGGACTGCCTGCGTGTATATCGCTCCCTTCCCGTGTGTAATTAACCAATGTAAATATGTATGTACGTCGAAAGTATGCAGTAGATTTAAGTCTATAACTGAGTGTAAATTGTAAGTTTAGTATATATGGATAAGTTAGTTTAGTAAACACCCCCCTAGATAAGACTGTAACCCGTTAAAAAAGCATTAAATTGATTCGCTTCCTCACAACTTCCCTCGCAGGGGATGTTGAAAATGTTCTCCGCCTACACACACAATTAAGGCTTCTTCGAAACACATTTACTACAACCGTCATATCTATGTTAGATATTTCTTTCAACGTAATGTTTCTGAGACGCCGTTATTGTGCTTGTGTTGTTTTTGTATTCTCTTTCCTTCAACCCATCTCACAAGATACATGACAGTGAGATATCATGCCGGAAGATCTCCCCGGTCACAGACTAGTCATGATAATCTCTTGTATCTTAGATTGTTCACAAAACGTCATAAAACATTCTGTTTTGAAGAGATGCTGTGTGCACAGTGATGCAATGGGCTATCTGCACGTTGTGATTTCAATCCGAACCCCTTTTCGATCCCTGCTAGTTTCTGCGAGGAAGAGAAAACAATAATCGGCTTTGACAGTATTTTATATTTCAAAGTTTTTATTTATTGTTAAAAAATGTATGAGTGTCAATGAGCAAATTACTGTAATTGACAATTACAATATATTCTTGCAACAAAATAATGCACATGTATTGTATTTACTGAATTTTGAGTATTTGTAGTATTTTAAATACGTATGTATTTAGCACATATACGTATGTATACTCTATTTTGAGTATGTTTTTAAGTACTCATTTACAAAGTATTTTGGCGAAGTATTTAGGTCCTAAATTTAAAGTATTTTGCCTAACGTTGGGCACACAACAGGGGCGTTTTGCGAATCGCTGCGCCGCCGGGTCAGGGGACCGCGTGGGGGCGATTCATGGTCCGCGAGACCAGCGTTAGGCAAAATACTTTCAATTTAGGACCTACAATTTACATTCCAAAGTAATGCAATTGAATTTCCTGAGTCGCTCTTACTGGTCAAAGTGGGATCGGACCACTTGGAGTAGGTGAGGGGGACGGTAAGCTATGTCGCGAAATCAGTCTCAGTGCTCTCCAAGCTGTGGAAGCGGCAAGACGTCTGTTATTGCGCCGACCGTGTCACGAAAAAAAAATGGAATCGACGATCGAGCAACGTTACGCGATAAAGTTTTGTGCTAAACTGAAAAAAGTCTCTTGAGGAGACTAACAAAATGATTCGTGAGGCTTACGGAGACTTTGCTCTGTTCTACTCACAAGTTTCGAGGTGGTTAAAGGCTTTTAAGAAAGGCAGGGAAGAAGTTCACGACGAACAACGCTCTGGGCGGCCGTCAACCAGCAAAACCGACAACAATGTGGCTCATGTTCGACCATTGTTGGACTCTAACCGTCGATTGAGAATCAAGATGATTGGCAATGAACTGAACAAGTCGTCTACTGTTGTGTTTCGCATTGGCACTGAAGATTTCGCGATGAGGAAAGTGTGCGCCAAGCTCGTGCCCAAGGTGTTGTCAGATGACGCGCTAGGAGTCCGCGAGTTCCTGGTTAACACCAAGTACCAACGTCTCTGTAGTCCTGACATCACCCCAGCAGACGTATTTTTGTTCCCTCGAATTAAGGCATTCCTGAAAGGAACCCGTTTTTCGTCCGTAGAAGAGATCCAATCAGCCGTGACGAAGACCTTACGAGAGGTCCCCGAAGACACCTTCCAGGGCGCGTACAGTTCATAGCAGAGTCGGTGGAAAAAATGTGTAGGAGCCAAAAGACAGTACTTCGAAGAATTTTAAGTGTTTGTACAAATCTGTTCAATAAATTAATTTAAAAAATAATAATTGCATTACTATCGGAATGCACCTTGTAAATACTTTGCCAAAATACTTTGTAAATAAGTAATATAAAATAGATAAGGTTTAATAATAATAACATAAAATAGATTAGGTTTTGAATCACTAAATACAAAAATATTTAAATAATACTCAAAATATATTAGGTTTTGAATTGCTAAGTACATACGTATTTAAAACACTTAAAATCATCAAAATTCAGTAAATACAATACATGTGCATTATTTTGTTGCAAAAATATATTGTAATTGTCGTTGTCTGGAGGATAGTTCTAGCGGCTGGCCGCCGTGATCGGTAGTTTTCTGAGGTTTCTCCGATCAATACCCCGCGAATGCCGGAGAAGGACCCTAACCAACAGGCCACGGACTGCGCTCTATCTTTCCTTCCACTTCTTTGTCCTTTCCTCACCCCTTACATGCGCTTCACGACCACACTTGTCGGGAGGCCAGCAAGGAGCTCAGAGCTTACCCTGAGTGGGGCGGTGCCACGCTGGTGGAAGATACCTTTTTGTAAGTCGACTTAGGTCGGCGCCGTATCTTGCCATGCAGCGGGAGAAGATCACCGTGACCTCTGGTGATAAAAACATGCACTGCACCTACGAGACTGATGAATTTCGGAAATGACACGCCAGGAATCACCAATCAATCAATCTTAGTGTTAGAACTGTAATTTAATCAACGTCTATTTCATCATACATAGGAACTAAAAATTGTAAAAAGATTTTTGAAAATTACCGATTTTCTTTATATTTTTTAAACTGTTTTTCTAATAGGTTTTTACTAGGTTTTCTTGCGAATCTATTCTGAAAACTCTGACTGTGTTTTAATGAAATGGACTTTATATTAAACCTGAAACAAGTGATCAAACAACAAAATGTGCAGCTGTTGTTGTAATTTACTCTCAACATTTTATGTTGAAATTTCCGCTTTGCTGACGACTTCACTTGATGTCATTTTTAATGCCCCAACGTGACATACGCAACGGTCTCTCATATTTTCATATCATATCTCTTTATATCCGTATTGACTATTTGGATACGTTTTAGTACCGTCGTTTCCATGCATTCTCATAATACGAATATGTACGTGGGCATATAATGTTTATAGGTACTCACTATAGTATGGCACACGGAGATGGTTTCGAGCGAGTTTCACATGAAGTGTAGTATTGCGAATTTACTCTTAATCTCTTATGATACGGTGCTACTCTTCTAACAAGATAGTAAACAACATGTGCATGCACAGCCAAAGAAGAAAAGTGAAGCTCAATTTTTAGCCCCCTATACAATTTAACATTTTCTTTAGGTCGCTTTTCAACATCTTGGTCATATAGCGACTACTGTGATTTTTAAACTGTAGGGGGAATACGTAACCAAACTCACAAACATTCATGCCCGAGGCGAGATTCAAGCCCGCGACCCTTCTAGCCGAGGTTACTACGGACCTTCAGCCTCCAAGACCTCGACTACCCAGGCCGGCTTAACATTCTTTACATGCGACATTTTTTATTAATAAAATTATAATCAAAACATACCAGAAGGAGAATGTATATTTTAACTTTAATGACACAATCAAAAAATGGGGGGAGAAAGTAATAAAAGTGATTTCTTAGCCACTAGTAAAGGCTGTTCCCCAAGGGCAAGCACAGGGAGATAAAAGTGAGATTATGCTCAAGTTATTAGAACTGTGAAAGCAACAAAGAACAAAATTCTTTCGTCTGACCATATCAGCTACTGATCTTAATGTATCAAGTGATTTGCACACTGGAATTAAAATAAAATGAATGTTAGTGAGGCTGTGTAACAAATAGTGAGACACACGTGGTAAAAGTGGTTTTATTTTGATTGTAGGATTGTGCTACTCGGCCTACCGGCGACGTGTCACAATCTTTTCTAGTCGCAAAATAAAAAGTCATTTTTACCACTCGTATCATAAATAACTATTATATCGAACCATTTACTGTGTTGCCAGATGGCTTGAAAAAAATCTTTTCCAAATGTAAAACAATTCCCCGAATTGTCAGGCTAAAAACGGGGAAATCGGGGATTGAAAATTAAATGATTTATTATAAGGGCCCCTTTCAAAATTTTCGGGGAAGAGACGGGCCTCCTCGCCCTGCTTTTACACACGCCTTTAACCATGCAACAGAACCTTGTTTAAGTTCAATTTCTTACAAAATCAAAACTACTATTCAGAATTTTTGGCGTTTGAATGCGAAATTCTTATTAATAATTGGACTAGGCATGCCTTTACTTTTTCACTTAAAACATGCTTCTATAAGGAATGAGAGAGATACTGAACGTGCTTCCATTCCAGTCAGATTTAAAACATTGAAAAGCAGGTTTTGAAATAAAATTTGCATTAGTAAAATGTAGGCCACACTTCATTATAAAACTTTACATTACATTTGCATATTAAAACACTTGGGGTGAATGTCTAGTGGGGTTTTGAGGAACGCATTGAAGCATTTTAAAATTGACGTCTCACTCCAGCTAATTAGAAAAGAATCTAATACAAAAGTGCTAGCATTATTTATTTCGTAGTCTTCGTTGAAAATTATTGAGATTTAAGAAACGTCAAGTTAACATTAATTGACAAATATATTGAAATAAGAAACAGAAAAAAGATTTTGTAGGTCTATCTGGAATGTAAATTGGACTGCCTTCATATGATTCAAGGGCGGAAATGAACATCCAGCAACGCTATTTGAATCGCAAGCACGCATTCGTATTCCAACCAATCTTGTCCTCGGAACGAGGTCTCGATGGAAGGCTCCGAAGAAGCAACGCCCTAATTTCCTCTAAGAAGCCTTCATCAACGGGATCGGGAATCCTTGCCCTGGAGGCCGAGGTCGAACTGCAGACAATAAACCTCCTGCGCTGTCGAAACTAGGGTAATGCTGATGGATAATGTCGCTATAATCAACGATAAGGGATGTTTAACAATCATGTTCGGAAGGAATTTTGTGTCACAAGGCAGAAATAGACTTAGGTAAACACGATAACTCGTTTGAGGTAAATGTTTCAGTGTTTAGGTGCTGTTTGTCGTACAAAACAGAAAGATATGAATATAGAAGTAATAGGGAAATCGGTAGAACTTGCTCTAGGTGAATACAGCGATATTACTACAATGGTGTTATTAATAGTTGCTATGATGGAAGAGGAAAATTAAAGTAGTAATAAGCGACAAAATTAAAATAGCGACTAGCAACTGATGTATGCTGAGAGATTAAAGGAAAGAAAATGAGGCTGCAAGGAGAGAAAAGACAGGAGACGAGAAAACGGTGAAGTGCAGGGACTAGTGAAGCTCGCAAGGACAGCGAAGAGGCAGGCGGTGACGGCGATTTTGAGAGCGGAGCGTAGTGTCATGGCGCGTTCAAACGGTGACTACCTGCGGCGGATGGCAGGATGTTAAACAAAGGGCGCAGAAGTTGACGCATTGGGAATTTCTGCCTAGCGTGGATACGGCGTGGAAGCAATGGGGGCGGCGAAAGGCCTATATAAAGGCACGAAAACAATGCCACTTTCTTCTTGCTTCTCAGCAGCGTCGGTGTGCGGTTGTGCGTAAGTTTGTGCGAGTGGCGCACGTGAGCAAGGGGCCAGCAATTCATTGTCGTGACGAGCGAGTCATGCATTAGGTCTCAGATATAGAGCGGTGTGGTAGCCGTTCGATTAAAATCTCTCCTAGTAGTGGGATTTATTTAGTTAATTGTAAGCAGAGAAATTTGTTATTTGTGACTACGGTCTAGTTTATGAATAAACTAACTGTTATTACAACCCACTCTCGTCTGTGTTTTGATTACACCCGTATGACGCCACAGGAGGCTACAAGGACACGGACCTAGGCGTCGGCGTTGTCGGAGGGAAGGTGCAGGTGCGATGGCAAGTGGGGACGTGGTGAGTGCAGTGGGGGCGGGGGCAGGGAGGCGGTGCGGAGGCAGTCCGCGGGGACGGGGTGGATAGCAGTGTGGAGCGGGATGGTGGAGTGAAGCGGTGGCGACGGTGGGGGTTGCGGGCAGGGAGGGGAAACGCGGTGTGAGCAGGAGGAGGGGCGGGGTAGGGCCGGGCAGCGTTAGCTGGAACGAGGTGGATGGTGTGGTGGAGCGAGGTCTGGGAAGGGTGGTGAAGGCGGTGTTGGGGGATGGGATGAGGGGCGGGGCGATGAATCCGAGCAGGGAGGGGCAGGGCGGGGAGGACGGGGCAAGGCGGGGCGGGGCGGGGGGGGGCGGGGCAGGTGTAACGTTTCGTACATTCCTAATGTTTATGTACATTTTACATTGTCATTTCTTAAACAAGTAACATGTGATGTACCTCGCTTGTTATGGGAATTAGGTTAGCAACCGATATATATTAATGGATATTGATGAATATCAAGAGACAGAAATGACGTAAGCTTGTTCCTCTAAAGATATTTGTCAATTCTAATATTATACAAAGTGAGAAGGTACAAGATGTTAAGATATTGAAGTACGTTGTACAAGAGAATTAAATAAAAGCTAAAAAATGAGAATTGAAGTGTTACTACTTAAAAAAATAAGTAGCAGCAATAGATGTAACAGCAGATGCAACAAGAGAAAATTGTTGACAGAGTGCAACGTTACAGAAATTGGTGGTAGTGTTGAACGTTACACGTTACAGAAATTGGTGGTAGCGTGCAACGTTGCACAGGGCAGGTCGGGCCAGGGCAGATCGGGACAGGGTTAGCCCGAAGGGGAGGGTGGCGGTGTGGGTGACGGAGCGTGGTTCCTGATGGTGGAGCGGGGGCGGGGTTGCAGGATGGGAGTCGGGGCGGGTCAGGGCAGCTCGGGGCGGGGAAGGGTGGGACAGGGTTAGCTGGAAGGGGAGGGTGGCGGTGTGGGTGGCGGGGCGCGGTTTGTGATGGCGGAGCGGGGAAGGGTGGTGGAGTGGGAGGGGAGGAGGGCGGTGTGGGTGGCGGGGCGCGGTTTGTGAAGGCGGAGCGGGGAAGGGTGGTGGAGTGGGGGCAGGGCGGGATTGGGCGCGAAGCGGGGGCGTTGTGAGGACGGGGGAGGGGGGCGGCGCGCGTCCTCGCCCCTATCGACCAGCAGCGGCGGCGGCGGCGAGCAGCGCGGCCGCGGGCGCCGTCGATGCGCCGAGGGCGGTTGCGCCACGCGGCCCGGACGCTGTCACACGGAGGGCAGGCGCGTGCACCGGACTAATGGAGACGCTACGACCAACTTATGCTGCCTCCAGGCCGGCAAGTCGTTGCTGCAAGTACAGTTAAACTGAGATTTTCGTAACTTTGCCCCTGACAGGAATCAGCTGTTGACGGTTTCATCCAATCGGGAGCTTGAACGTCACCATAGTGACGTCACTGTAGGGAAATAGAAGCTCCCGATTGGATGGCAGCGAAACAGCTGATTCCTGTCAGGGACAAAGATACAAAAATCACAGTAAAGTAACAGTCTTGTTTCTACAGTCCATACCTTGCCCGGAAATCGTTAATTTTAAGTAGAAAATTAAAACTAATGAAAAATATATTACAAGGTAATTGAATAATTTCAGTTAAATAAAATGTAACTTTGTACACCTGGACGAAACGGCCTTGAATTTGGAGTTAACCAACACATTTTGTTGCTGGGAAACCTTTCTAGCGACTAAATATGCTGGTGAATTTCAAATTCAAGGCCATTTCTTCTACGAGTACAAAGTTAATTTTAATTAACTGGAATTGTTCAATTATCTTGTTCAATATATTTTTCATTAGTATTGCTTTTCCACTTAAAATTAATGCTTTTCGAGCAAATTCTGGGCTGTACAAAAAAGTGCAACTTGGAGCAAGCTTGTTCCAATCCAAAAGAGCAATTTTGACTTCTCGCATACTACTTACATAGTACAGAGAAAGGTTTGTAATGCTGTTGCTACAACGGCAGAATATTCAATTATCTTCAAAATTTAATCTTTAAAATAATTTTGAATTGTCGCATTAGTTCTCGCACATATGCTACAATTGGTAATGAGTTTAACAAGTGAAGTCTGACATGTGACATGTCTTATTATGATGTTGAAGTATTGGAATATTACGTAACCGTTACTAATGCGAAAAAGTACGTACTGATGTAGCACAGCTGGTTTTTCTGGTAAGCACTTGCTATAAGTGATGGCGCGCAAGTCACACTTACATTGACTTGATACGTCCGTTGCATTATGTAACTAGTGGTGCTGAAACAGCATGTACTTTCTCGTCTTTAGTAATGGTTATGTAATACTATTTATGCCATAATTTCTTTTCCAATTAACACATCTCAGTCATCATTCTTTGTAAAACCCAAAGAAAAATTAAGCGAGAAATGAAAAAGCACTCAATTTACACAATTTGACTGCTTTTTTATTTCTCGCTTAATTTTTGTTTGAGCAAAAATATTCATTTCTTTTGTACATAATAAACAATTTACATGTTTCTGGAGTGTTTCTATGCTTCTGTAATGCATATTTTTGCCTAAAAACATTTTTTTAAACCCACTTTTGAGTGCTAATTGCGGCTCAACCAATCGGAATATCCTCGTAGTTTATTGGAGAAAATACGCTTAGAATTGTCTTAAGAGCTTATTTTCCAAGTTTCGACGTTTCCTTCCCGGACACCTGTATATGGAGCAAACCAAGAAGCCGACTCTTGCCGCGGCGGCGCAAGGAGTTTTGCTTGTGGACGGGGATTGCAGAGCAACTGAATTGCCAGAGTAAAACCAGCGAAATTTTGATTTCAATAATGTTTTTTGTAGATTAAATGCAATCTAGTATCAAATCCTTGACTGACCGCGTGCTTTACAAAACACATTTATTTAGTTCTTTCCTTTTATTCGCATATCGTTACCAATTCTTATTTTTATCAAGCTGAAGATGACAAAAATAATATTTAGGAAGATTTACATTAACATTATTGAATGAGGAAAATCGATATTTCTCTGATTTTTTCTTGATAAGTCACTCTTTATACCACTACCTAGCGATTTTTAAATTGATACGGTTTTTGAAGTTGATTTAGGTAAATGAACTCGATATTTTTCAAAGGGGTAGCGCGCCTCACGAAATGTGAACAAATTTTAAAAGTAAATATTGGCAGAATTGGAGTAGATAGTGCGTTGCGTTTCGATTCCTACAAATATTATTGCTTTTAGCGTTTACGTTGTCACACCTACAAATACCCTAAGCAATCATGGAAAAGTTAAAATTTAAAAACATTTGTGCATTTTTAAGTACGTAGTTTACTAAGAAATATCTTTCACAAGCAAGTAACATACTTCTTTCTCTTGCAAATGAAGGGAAATTATATTTATTTTCTGCAGAATTTATACGCGAAGCTCTCTTGGTGTTTACAAAAAAAGAATTCTCCGGACAGACTGAATTCAACGTAGCTATCTGGTGTCGAAAATCCTGCCACCGTCGGGTCTCGAACCTAGAACCTCCCGGTCAGAGGGACTGCAACGACATCAATCGATGCCCTCAGCCACCTCTCCTGGTCCGAGATAATTGCGCGGTGTTGTGCATCAACCGGCTATGCGACATCACACAAGTTTGGATATAATCGTGGTCATTTATTTATTTATTTTATTTATTTACGTCAAGAAACAGTTAAAAACTGCGTATGACGAGCTATGGGGAGAAGTGAATTTTGTGCACGTTTTCATAATTCTGTGGTCTCTATCCTAAACCATATTTTAGTCGAATTTTGAATACAGAAAAGAGAGGGTTTTTTCGAGTTTTGTTGACAAAATATTCGCTCCTATATAATAAAATCTATTTTCAAAGGTAAATTAGCTATAAATTCCTGCCCTGAACCCTCATGTTCTTCATGAAAGAATAATACTTTTTGCCGCGATAATATGAAAAACGATAATTTGAATAACTATATTTCCCACTGAAATTCAGAAGACGTGCACAAATAATGAAGTTACATTGATGTCCAGAAGCAAAACAAGGGACCATCTCAGCATTTGCTCAAGGATCAGGGAAACTGGACGAAAAACCTGATCGAGATGGGGGCCATCAACCCAGAAACTGTGGTACAATACTTGTTACAGGTTCTTTAGAATTATACAGTCCAAATGATAAATAATTACATTAACTATCATTGTTAAAATTAATTCTACTTTCCTTTTTGATGCTCGGTATAGTCTCGAATTGTATAGAAACAGTTATGCAGCAGAAAAGATTTACTTGGGACTTAAACTTTTCTATTGAATTTAATCGTTTAATGTCTTCTGGCAAAGTGTTGTAGAGTAATGTACATGAATTGTATGTGAATTTTTTGTAGTGAGCTGTTGATACTGCCACTTGGTGAATATGATTACTACGTCGTGTTCAAAGGTTTTATTACATTTTCAGCTCTAAAATCTATAATTTAATTATTTAATTCATTGAAGCGCCAAACTACACAAACATGAGTGTAATATATGGCGCTTACCTGCATAACGTGAAATTAAGAACAGCAGATTTGAAGATCTAGGCTTATAGCCGGTTATTGCGAAACATAAAATCCCTGATGTGATTGATGGCATTTACATTTTTCATTAATTATAAGGCTAGTTTTACAGATTTGGCGCCAAAATTTTGCGTACATTTAGAACATGGTCGAATGCAACTGATGGCGTCCATACCTAATTTTTTTTCCACAAAAAATGGCGCTTGACCGGTTGATGCATAACACCGTCCAATTGTAAATTACCTGTATTTATAATGTTCTTTTCCTCACAAAATGCCTAAACATCTGCATTTTCTCCCCTTTAAGCCCTGAAGGAAACCCATTTCCCAACGCTCGGTGCACATGGGGACTCGGGCGTAGAGGAAACGTGGGGTGTAGGGCAATGGAGGGGGGAAGGGCGGTGGGGAGAGGAGAGGGGGGGGACGGCGCCAACGAATTGAGCGCGCGCTCATCGGCAGACGGGCATTTCCATGCAAATGAAGGGGCAGCGGGGACGTGGCGCGAGATTAAGCCGTGGAATTCTTCATCGAGCCGAGCGCCCCGCGGTCCCGACACGAAAAACCTGATACGGCGCGATCCCTCCATCTCCACTGACTACCCCGCGCCCAATCCTGTAATTCAATCAATCTGCCGGGGTACGTGAGGTTTCAATTACACTCACTCAAAAAAATATTCGGACAGTGCTCAGCATACTCACATTAAACACATTCTGAGCCTGTTAAAACAATAAAATATTATACCAGCAATAATTTTAATATTCTTTTAGGTTTAAATACTAGTATACTGCAAAATGCGTTTTTTCTGCTTTTACATCAATGATAAATTTGCATTAGAACTTCCAGTAACGGAAATTGCACACCAAATAAATATTCGGACAGACGTATCCCCATCATTTTTGTCAACGAACTACTGGGCGAAAACAAAATGTAGAATCGTTTCCCACGGTTGATTCAAGGACGGTTGTAACGGTCAATCGAAGCGCTGTCGAAAATCAGTTTATTAGCGTCTCTCCTTGAAGCACGTTGAAAGAATGCCTCGAAAAGGAAAGAACAGCTCTTTCGAACTGCGACAATTAGTTATCTTTCACAATGCAAAAGGCAAAAGCTGCCGTGAAATTGCAAAAAACTTAAATATGAAGAAAAGCACGGTATATGACATAATTAAACGATTTAAACAAGAAGACAGGATTGATTCTCACCGCCAAAGTGGACGTCCCCATAAACTTTCCCGTCGAGAAGAGATCTTCGTTGTCAGGAAAATTAAAAAAAATCCCAAGTTAAGTGCACCGAAGATTGCTGCAGAGGTGAGAAAAGAACTGGGGAAGGAAGTACATCCAGAAACAATTCGAGTAATTCTACGAAAAGCAAAATTTCATGGTCGCGTGGCTACAAGAAAGCCGTTCATAAATAAGATTAACAAGAGGAAAAGGCGGGAGTTTGCTGAGGAACATGTAAACAAGGATCTTGAATGGTGGAATCGTGTGATATTTTCGGACGAGAGTAAGTTTAATGTTTTTGGACCTGATGGAAGAACATTGGTGTGGAGACAGGCAAACACGCAGTTACAAGAGAAGAATCTGCAGCCTACAGTAAAACACGGAGGTGGTAACGTAATGGTGTGGGGCTGTATGGCGGCGAGTGGTGTGGGTGAGCTTGTCTTCATTGAAGATATAATGGACAAACATAAATATCTAAATGTGCTCAAGGACAATCTCAAGAAAAGTGCTGATAAGTTAGGTATTGGGCATAATTTTAGTTTTTATCAGGATAATGATCCCAAGCATACGTCCCAATTAGTTCAACTGTGGCTTTTGTACAACTGTCCTAAAGTTCTTCACCCTCCCCCCCAATCCCCAGACATCAATCCCATAGAAAATCTTTGGCAAAAGTTGGACAGTGAAGTGAGAAAGGAGCCTATCGCCAACAAACAACAATTAAAAGTGCGATTGCGCGAAGAATGGAACAAAATTTCAGCTGAGTATACTAGAAAACTCGTAGAAAGTATGCCAAAGAGGTTGAATGAAGTTTTGAAAATGAAAGGACTCCCTACAAGTTATTGATGTATTTATTTTTTGTTTTATTTAGTTTTATTAATTTGTTTATATTATGTGTCCGAATATTTTTTTGACATTCCAGAGAATCAAGTTTTTTTCAAATTTAATGTAGTTTAATAATTTTTAATGTGAAAATTAAAATTGCATGTTGTTCTAACGTATGAAATGTGCGTCTTTCATTATTTACAAACAAAATTACGAAAAGTTTCATATCCTTTTCTAAATAAAAGAAAATATGGTAAAATCGCAGGTGTCCGAATATTTTTTTGAGTGAGTGTAACTGTTTTCGTCGGCGTTCGGGGAAGGGGGGGGGGAGCTCGCGGTGCATTCCGAATGCATTGCGTTGTTTTATTCCGCCAACGTTTTCCCCTCACAATCTTAAAGGCTCGTAACGATGTAAAAAGTGCTTTCTAATGCTGAGACACTGCTTGTAGAACAGCGAGAAATATTATGTTACCCAGAACTCATTTTGTTTGTTGGTCGGCTTGCAAAAAAACATTCAAAAGGTTGATAGAAGTGTGCTATTTCCCCCAGAGCAAAATAAAAATGAACAAAATGTATAAAGAAGAACTGTGTGTACATACAACACTTTATACATATTAAACATATACAAATGTAACAATTTTAAAGTGTCCATATTTACTTTACAACTAGCTGAAGTACCGATGTTGCCCGGGTATTTATCATAGTGATCTATTAGACAGGAACGAATTCTCTTCATGTTTTATTCGTGCCCTAACTTGCCCTAACCTCCAACGTAGAACTACGAATAAACAAGCCTGTCAAGTAATTCAGATAATACTACATCAGCGCATATTTTCTCGCATTATTTCTAAATCTTAATATTTGTTTTTAATCCCAGAATGATTCGCAAAAATGAAACCTTTAAGCGTTCCTTGTTCTATTCTTGGAAAACTTTTGGAATGGATTTGAGAATATGTCCTTTTTATAAATGCTTCAATTTCAAGCCCAAATTACATGAAAACTACTCATTTTAAAAAAATGTACGCACCCTATTAAAGAACTTATTTTTTAGAACAGATTTTATTTAAGGAAAACGTCTTTATCTTCGATTTTGTAGTTTTGAAATGTTAACTTTTGGCAATTTCGAAAATACAGAGTTCGCGGGAAATGATACTGACGCCAATTTTTGACACATACCAGGGGAAAATTGAAAAGAAAATAATTGGTGCGTTTTTTAAAATAATTGTTTAAACATTTTAAAATTTCCTATATTTTACACAACATTACGCAATAACGACTCATATTTTCGTAAAACTGTACATCACATTATTTCAAGGTGACTTTAAAGAAAAGATTTCATTCAGGAAAAAAAAATCTTCAACACTGTGGTTGTAGAAAGACGCCGAAAAAATGAAAACTTTTGCAATTTTCAAAAACAAAAAACAGGGATTTAAACGACAATCAAACTTGCACCATGCTCTTAAGCTCCTTTACGCTTTTCGAAATACGTTAAATAAAAAATTTGGAGCCATTTTTGAGAAAATTTTGCCCATTTTATTCAGGATTCATGAAAAGTACCCTCAAAAATCAAAACATCCGTTTCAAACTCACAGGACCTGGAGTTCCTTTAAATTGATTGCCGAGTACCAATTTTGGAGAAAATCGGTTGAACGGTTGTGGCGCTAGCTTTGACCATGAATGAACAGACGGACGGCCGGGCAGATGTTTTGACGTCAAGAGATTTTTCCGTCGCTTGACGGCAGGGACCCACAGAACATGTATTTTGACTACACATCATGTTAAAGGAAGTAATTTACTGCATAGAAACAAGAGTTATCCACTTTTTTGTTGCCAGGGCCCGGTAATACGAGTTTTTCTGTCGAAAATTCCCCGTTTTCCGGTACACGATTGCAATTCTTACGAAGTAAGGGCAAGAAAGTAAAAAAATTAAAATAAATTAGAATTGCCATCTGGCAAAATTCGTATTTGGTTAAAAAATAAAAAAGATAAACATCAATGTTAATAATACTGTAACCAGTTCCACTCCCTTAAAAGAATTAACACTTAAATTTTCGTCTAAGGGGCAGGGGTAATTTTTACAAACTCTCAAGCAATCAGTAACAGAGAAATATAAAATATTTTATTGACACTATCAAGATTATAACTATTCATAAATAAAACAGAACCTTCTAGAGATCTCGTTTAAAAAATATTTTAAAAATATTTCTGGAATTTATGAGCATTTTTTTCCAATAACATAATTGTTCCTTGTAATTGAAATTTGGTTTGAGCTATCATGGGCACCACTCATAAAAATATGAACAATTATCAAGGTGTAATTATATTTCGTTTTTTCTATAGTGGCCGATGACATAAGGTCATTGTTACATCTCCTGCCTTACAAAATGAATATTTTAAATTAATTTGCAAATGTCCTTCTCAATGGGGCTCGTGGTCTTTGAAATGTGCTTATCACTGTTAAAAAGATTTATGGTCAAAGCGTAAGGACCTTCTAAATAATCAAATATCCCATTCCTCTCGCGTATACATAGTAAAATGCGAGCTCGAGAAAACATTCGCGGACGATACATTGATATTAGAAAATAAATTGTAATTATTATAATATTAATAAAAATATAAACTGATTGTGATCACTGGACTGATGGAAGTATTACCTTTTTCTTGACCTATGGCCTACCTTCCCCCTCCTTGAGACAATATACAGGTGAAGGTAAAATCACGCAACGAAACACTGATGGCAAACATTTCAAAATCATCTTCATTCAAGGTGAAAACTCTTATTTGTATTTTCTTCTCAAAAAATCTAAAGAAATAACTAAGGCATGATCGGTACTACATAGAAGACATCTAGAATTCGTGAGAAAGAGGAACGTATAATAGCGGCGAACGTAAAATTACTGAGAAAGTTGCGAAGGCATGTGAGTCGGAAAAAGGGAAGAAGATGTTTATGTATTCCCTAAGTAATGCTTTGGATCCGGTTCCGCTTACATTGGAGCAAGTATTTCGACGAGACGGAGAATGAAGATTAACCCTCTACCATATATGGGGTCTTTTTGAACCCCATCATCATTAATTTGTTAATATTTTCCTGAACATTTGCAGGATAATTTCGGTCTTCTGGATATGCCTTCGTGGACCTATTAAGCAGGTACCAAACCATTTTCACATATTTTCCAAATTGTATTAGAGCCTTAACGTTTTTTTGTTACATGACACTGTTTTGACCTAAAGTACAGCCTGTTATTTTACTATTCTTATTTGAAACATCTTGCCATGAACTTCAAATAATGTGACTGATACAGTCAATATCTGATTTGATCTGTATTACAAGTTTATCTCGTTAGTTACTGTGTAGACTGATACAGTTAATAAGAAGGAATTCACTATAATAAAATATAATTCGTGCCTTCATGCAAACGAAATCATATTCTTCCCACGTCAAGAAATTTACGTCCTGTATTCCGTTGCAGTGTATGTTTGGATTTGACTTTCCAGAGGTTATCATTGCTTCAAAAATTCTAGAGGCCTAATTTGTAACTAATACTTCCACTCTACCCGCATTTCTCCAAGCCATCAGCCACGAAAAGTTGTGCGCTTATCACTTATATACTTCGGTTTTTCTTTCTTGGCACGTGGGGGTGTGCCATCAAAATGGAATATCTCACGGTATTTCGCGTCGTTCTCGGTTGTGTCGCTAGGAGTCGTATGATCGTCATCACTGCTCGATAGTCGTGATTATGCGACTCCTAGCGGCACAATCGAGAAAAAGGCGAAATGCTGTGAGATATTTCATTTTGATGACACACCACCACGCACAAAGAAGAAAAACCGAAGTATACTATATCATAGTTTATGTAGTAAGTACCAGTAAGTACTTACATCGTGGTAGTTACTTTGATAATATGGTACCTATATTAACCCAAAGCGCTAGAGCAAAGATTAATAACAATAATGTGACTTTGCAATTTGGTAAAAGAAATGAATTTGAATCAGAACCCTAATCCAACTTCAATATTAACCTAAAAGGAAGAAAAATATAAAGTCAATCGGATTAAGAAAAATTGGTTATAGAATAAGAAATATTAAAAAATATTGAAGTCACTGAAATGTTAAAAATAAGTATAAGACAATGTACATTACTAAGTACGTATATCCTGAAAGTATTATTTACGAAAGTCTGAAAAATCAATGGAAACAGATATCAAAGAATATTCAAAGTTAACGTTTGGCTCCGACAAACGGCAAGGAATTTAATCGAAAGCTACGTTGTTTACATCGGAGTATATCTGATTATAGTATGGTTGGTATTGGATACCTGATTAGAGAATATGGTTTACATGTACAAAAATAAAATTTTAGTGCAGGAGTCAACCTTTGAACGTGAAGTTCATTTGGAGACTTTATTCCTGCTGAACATTAGAACAGCGCAATATACTTGCTTCATTTAATAACTATTTTAAAATTGATTTCATCAAAATATATCAACAGATTTTCAATTAAATTTCTGATTCACTTAGAAACATTGTCTTCCTTTTCATCAACATAAAGTTTTAATTAAATAAGCTTTAATATTATTTGTAGAAATTGTGTATTATTAAATAAGCATTAATGCATTGTCGTATGAGCGCATCGAAGTCTTCTTTTCTAAGTAAATGACGTAACAATGCAGAAATAGCACTTTATACAAACAAGTCAGAATGGCAGATTAAGGTTTGTTTACACAATATTCGGCGAGGAAATGGAGCGAAGAATGGTTTTTATAACGTGTATCGTGCTTTTATTTCTTATATGTGGTTCAAGCGCTATAATCAGTCAAAATGGTAAGCAGTTTTGTGTGATAACAGTAATGTAGTGCCGTTACATAAGCCACATTTCTTAATGAGAAGCACTTCTGTTTTGTCATCAATGGAGTACATATTGCATTTCGTTTTTCTTACTGGTTGCAATTGATTGAATTATTGTAAAAGCAATTTGTGAACCATGTGTAATAATTGAAATGCTTTTCAATTGTACGATAATCATTAACAATGTTTTAAGCTAGTATTAACAGATTACACAGTGGATCCTCATATTTTCAACGTACCGCACGTAGTTTTCCACCGTGGTTAAACAGAATTGAATTCCTGCTATAATATAAATTACTATTAAACTTGGCATTGCCGTTGCTGTACACGTATTTGGAAAACTGCGATAAAATCAACCCTTGGGAGATTGTGTTGACATTCTTATTGTTTGTTCTATTCCTTCAAATTTCTCTGTTTTTTTATGTTGGCACTTTGATAAAAATACTAGTATATTGATTTCAATATTATTTCATGTTCATAGTTTTAATGTAGAAACTGTGTGGGAAAAGATACAGTAAGAGGTCGGTTATGTGAAATAATAATTGAAAGAGAATTTACATTTTATCAACTATTACTATTTATCAACTATTTATCCTATTGAAAGAGAATTTACATTTTATCAACTAAATTACTGAAGCGAAGTATAATAATGCTTCATTGACACACTATTCCAATAAAATACAAGTTTGTATTTCCTTTTTATACCATTTTAATTTTAACTGTGTGTGGTTTTAAATGAAACCAATTTCAGTGATTGCTACAGACTAATGAGGAATAAAGGATTTTTATGCGTATTTTGAAATGAATTTTCTAGAAAATCACTTGTTGTTTCACATAAATTTTTTCATCCGTATTTCAATTCTACCACGGGCGATGTTATGACAGAAATACCTAATTTATAACCAAAGAATTGTAGGATACAAAATATTTGAATTAAAAATATGAATGTTTAATAAGATTTTGTTGGAGGAAAAGAACAGTGACATAAAAAATATTCATTTTTTAGGTAAGGGAGGATACATATTTAGAAAACAGTAACTTTCACAAAGAAACAGGACATAAAGATAATTAACATGACCGAATATATTGTGCAAAACACTTTGCCGCAAAATTGAATGTTCCATTAAGATTTAAGCAGAAAAGCGACTAAAAATTGTCATCTGACGAGAGATGACAATTTTTAGTCGCTTTTCTTGCGGATTAACGAAAGAGAGCCTTTACGCATGAAAGTTAAAAATGCAGAAAAAGTACGTTCATAAGCTATATTTTATTTGTGCCGACAGATTTTTGTTTAAAACGTTTCTAAATGAAAAACGAACGATTTGGTTACGAACGAGTAGTAAATAAATAGTGCAAGCACACGAACATTTCGTTACCATCACCACTCGGAATGTATTGTTTTACTCGTCATTGACCAAACCCATACTCATTTGCGCTGCGTCTTGTCAAGTGACTGTTGGTACTATGGCCCCACAGACTTGGCTTTCTGGACGCTCCTGAAGGAGTACCACGAAATGGACCTCCCGGCGCAGGCTGTGGCGGCGGGAGGGGCCCACAACGACAGCGGCCGCGGCGGCGGGGGCCGCGCGACACCCCCCGTGGCGGTGCCGGTGGCGCGCGCGGGCCAGGCCGACCCGGAGGTGGACGAAGCGCCGGGGGCGGGGCCCGTCGCGCAGCCCGCCAGCGACGACGTGGCCCTGCGCCTGCTCGTGCAGCTGACGAGCGAGCCCGTGCAGCTGCGCGTGAGCTGCGAGCGAGGCTGCCCGCGCGTGCACCGCCCCTGCGACCTCTACCTGGCGCCCGGCAGCCCCCTCAGGGTGAGCGTTCCACCACCGCACAAGAAATACCAGCGATTTCTCCAGTCAAACCGAATATTCTGCGGTTTTTCTAACTTTGCCCCTCGAGGCCCGTCTTCACGATGGAATATTTCGCGACGTTCTCAGGATGTGCCGCCAGATATCGCATGATCGCGACCGTATCCAGCAGTGCTTGGGATCCTGCGAGTTCTAGCGGCGTGAAGGAGAAAGCCGCGAAATGCCGTGTGATTTTTCATCGTGGCCAAAGGGGCTTGAGGGGCAGAGTTAAAAAAATTGCACTATAATGATTGTATTTCTATCAGAGTGAAGCTGGAATGTAGATCAAGGGGGCATTTCAGTTTCTTAAATATTATTTTTGAATAAAATACTAAATTTTAAACGCAAATTTCTTCAAATGCCGTTCGATAGAGCTTAATGCGAATGACACATTGCAATGGTAATTCTGCAAATACTACTTAATCCTATTCAATAAATTAACTATTATACTCGTACAACAAATATTGGATTGGAGGAGGGGCAGGGCCAGGGCCAGGTTTCTGTTGATCTTCTACCTTCGTGTCTATTCGCGAATAAAGTACGTAGGGTCAAAAGAACTTCTGGGATTTGAACTTGCAACTACAGAGAGAAAGGCTTCATTATCAGGGTGATGCATAACATTAAAGGTACAGTCCTAAATGAATAATCCTCATAATGACTATAGGGTGAGCGATAAAATATGCAGCGGCCTACCTTGAAAATCATTTTAAAAATACGATGATGAAGTAATTATTTCTTTTCAAAACAGCACTACTACATATGGTATGACGTGCCCTATCACTGAGTGGAGAACTCCTGTACTTTAATCAATTTTTTAATTTTGGGTCATTCCATATTAAATCACAGTTTTAATTAAAACACAGTTTTAATTAAAATTTTACCTCACCATTTTAGATTTAGATGAAATTTGACACATAGGTAGCATGCATGGAAAATAAGAAAACTACCAATTTTGAGTAAAATATTTCCACCCGTTTCTGAAATACAGCCATGTAAAATTTTGCAAAATTGGGTTCCCGAAAATTTTTAAATTGATGTAGAACCTCACCAAATTAAGATAGAGAGCTGGAACATGTGTCATTTTTCAGCTTTCTTTATGGCCTTTTATATGATATACAACTCAATAGGGGTTGCGTTCAAAAAGTTTTTCAAATTTGAATTTAAAATTTTGATTTTGAGTTTTTTCAAAATGCTCATCTTCAAAAAAATTGAAAAAATTCTATAATAATCCTTGTATATATCCAAACAGATGGTGCAAGTTTAAAAATGGGACTGCAATGGGTTCATATGGTAATCTTTATTTAAAATGCACAATATTTACTTACTCTAGATTTTACTGATTTAAAATGCATTTTATTTCAAATTATAAGACCTAATATATACAAATTATTAATTTAGTGTTCTTATTGGCGAGTGTGTTGTGTTTTATTGTTATGAATTTTCTTCTTCTTCTTCTTCTTCTTCTTATTATTATAATAACGCGGAATATCAAGCAATTGCATATTTTTACTGACTGTGCCTATCGAAAGGAAATATATATATAACTTTACCTATCACCAAAAATAAAACAAACCATGGTCACCTTTTAGTTGATGAACCAGGTACGTGGGAACCTAAACATTGAAGCGAAATGAATCGTTGAGGAATGAACACCAACTTTGAGCAGCTTCAGCTGGTTATTTACCATCATGCAAAGGTTTAATGATGTCCAAAATTTTGCAAAATGCCATTAATGAAAAAAGCACAGTGAGTGACAATCTCATGGTCCATCAATGAATTGGCGATTGAACTGCAACCCGGAGGAGAACGTCCGAAGACTTTCTGATCCAGAAGAGAATCTTGTTGTGAAAATAATAAAGAAGGACCCTCGTATTAATGCACCAAAAGTTACTCCACAGTTATAAATTGGAATTGGCAAGAAACTAAATCCTGAAACCGTGCGAAGGGTACTAAGGAAGTTCAATTCCCCTAGCCGCGTTGTCAGAAGAAAGCCTTCTAAGTTGAAAGAGAAATACCCGAAAATATCTGACCTCGATCCTCTTCTCCACAAAAATCTGGAATACATGCACTAAAATATACCGCATACATTAAAATACGCATTTAAATTAAAAAATTGCACACATACAAAATAAAAATAGGGTAGACTTGTTTTATTTTTGGTGATAAAGTTATATACATTTCCTTTCGATATGCACAGTCAAAACATTCGCAATTGCATGAAGTTCCGCTGTCTAATAATAATAATAATAATAATAATAATAATAATAACAATAAAACACAACACACTGACCAACAAAAAACACTAAATAATAATTTGTACATATTAGGTCTTATAATTTGAAATAAAATGCATTTTAAATCAGTAAAGTCTAGAGTAAGTAAATATTGTGCATTTTAAATAAAGATTACCATATGAACCCATTGCAGTCCCATTTTTAAACTTGCACCATCTGTTTGGATATATACAAGGATTATTATAGAATTTTTTTCAATTTTTTTGAAGATGAGCATTTTGAAAAAACTCAAAATCAAAATTTTAAATTCAAATTTGAAAAACTTTTTGAACGCAACCCCTATTTAGTTGTATATCATATAAAAGGCCATAAAGAAAGCTGAAAAATGACACATGTTCCAGCTCTCTATCTTAATTTGGTGAGGTTCTACATCAATTTAAAAATTTTCGGGAACCCAATTTTGCAAAATTTTACATGGCTGTATTTCAGAAACGAGTGGAAATATTTTACTCAAAATTGGTAGTTTTCTTATTCTCCATGCATACTACCTATGTGTCAAATTTCATTTGAATCTGAGATGGTGATGTAAAATGACTGTGTTGATTTAATATGGAATGACCCTTTTATGTATTTTTTAGAGGGTTGGCGATGGTGGACTAAGTTACAGGGGAAAGTAATTATTATTTTATAACATTATGGGGGGTCATTTTATGACACCACAAAATGTGGATTCTGACTACACAACGTGTTAAAGGAATGCTTTACCACATATTGGAACAATAATTATGCCCATTTTTAGTATCAGGGACATACAATACTTTTTCTGCGGAAAAATCGCAGTTTTCTGCCCACAACCGTATACTTTTATATTACTATCTATTCTAAGAAAGCAGTATGTGAGAAAATGAAAACAAACAGGTGATTCTTCGGATTTTCTGGCTTTATTTTTAAAATGCTACTATTGAAAAAATAGCTTAAGTAGATAATCGAGAATTAAATGACCAAACAGACTACTGAATATCTCTATTTGTCAGAGCGTGGAGAATATTGTTACAGAGTATTTTCTTATCTAAATTGAACAGCAGGATTACAAACTTGACACTTCTCAAATCATAGAAATTTTGATATTTGCGAAGCTTACTCCACTATTTTACGATATTTTTAGTTTAGGAAATGTTTAACAAATATCAAATCAGCGCGAGTGGTGGTTTTACTTCTCGTCAGATTTTCATTGTGGAAACCCACTTTGGAAATATCCTGTGACTTTGAATGTCAATGGTGGTAAATATTTACAACAGGCAATTCAGATATACAAAATATAATTACTGAAATATTAGATATGACTAATCGTTAAGTTACTACAGTGGCTTCTAGTAGTGATGGCAAACTTTATTGAAACATTGGTGTATCCATACTTGGCCAAAAGTTTATGTCATTGATATTACAGTGATAAAATTATCGATAAAAACATCGATGTTATAAATACGAGAATCAAATAATTTGCTTTTAATGTTTTCAAAATGTCTCTTGAATAAACTTATTTAACCAAAACAATTAATCATTATTGTTTGTATGAAACACATTCGGCCCAGTATTTTGTTAAAAGTATAATAAAGTCAAACTTTCGAACAAAAACAATATTCCTAAAGAAATTTACCTCCAGATTTATTGCATAAGGCGAATAAAAAAAAACTATATGAACAAAATAATTAACATGGCAACACCAGAGAAAGGTTGCAAACTGTTTTGTGTAGTATGGTTTGACAGTAGTGACAGATGATAGTGGCAGAGTCTGTAAAGGTATACTCCGACCCTCAAGGCCACTCAAATCCCATCTTCGCGATGGAATATGTCACGGCATTTCACGTCTTTCTCAGTCGTTCCGCCAGATTTCGCACGATCGCGACCGTATGAAGGAGTGCTTGCGATCATGCGACTTCTACCGGCAAGACCGAGAAAAGACGCGAAATGCCGTGACATATTCCATCGCGAAGATGGGATTTGAGTGGCCTTGAGGGTCACTGTTAGAAAAATCGCAGTGTAGCAATCAACAGGAGAAAATGGAATATTGAAAATTTTATTTAGATTACGAAAAACTTTTTTCCCTGTGAAAACAATGTTTCTAACGGAAAACATCAATATAAAAAATCTGCAGTTTTGCTATCCCTAGATTCTATAGCTTGAGGGATGTAGAGAACGTTTAAAACTTCGATTTCTTGTTTTCCTCTATGGCAATTAGCCTCAAACTAGGGCAGCAGAACTATCCCAACATTGGTGTTTAGAAAATTTTAAGCTAGTAAAATGGCAGATCTCTGGGGGATACTTGTACGCGCATTTATTTGACATTTCTTTTTCGACATTCACATTTTTGAATTATTATTCAGAGCGATGTGCTATTTGTATTTTTCAAAATTTCAAAGAGAATGAATCAATCAAGCTTGTAGTTTGTTGTGCAGGGTATTGATACTTGTCATTATAATTTATTAATGACATGTGTCCGTTACAACTTAAGTGTATGATAATATATTTCCGGAATCCATATATTGCACAACTGATAAGTGAATTATTATTATTACGATTATCAATACTTAATTATTACTGGATCAACCAATATTTTCAAATATTGCATAAGCATTTGTTATGAAACAAAACGACTACCATTGAATTCTGTTTTACAGATGGTGTGCTATGCCATGTTGCCAGAGTGTATGCATTACGGTCACACTACCATCAATTGTGGCGTTTACTTTACGAAACGTTGGCCGGAGGTCATCCAAGGTGTCTGCACGGTAAGTAATGATTTTTTCATCCATTAGTCTTATAAGGACAAATAAGCAAAACTAAATAATGTGTTTGGCATCTGTCAGTGAAGATACATCGGTGTTGTGACTGAGTAATCAGGTTTGACAGTAGGGGGATACAAGCAAGGCTGTATAACCGAGATAAATGTTTTTACTTCATAATTCATTTACATTTGGTTTAAAGATAATTCTTGTATTCAAACTTTTTAAACGCCACAGACGTACATTTTCAAAAAAAAATTAATTTCATTTAAAAAGTAAATAAAATAAAATATTAATTTCGATGACAAGACCACTTCAAAACTTATGTTTTGTTTTTGAGTTCATTCATTTTGACCAGTTTCTCGTGATGTACTGCAAGACATTCGTTTGTTTAAACATTCATGTTCAAAGTGAAAACTGTCAACCACGAAACAGCAACTTTTGGCTTCAGTCTGTAGATACCGACGTCATCAGTTTAGTGGCATTCCAAACTTGTTATTGACTGCTGAGCATCTGCATTCCAGAATCAACACTTCACAAAATTCTCAATACAAAAAATCGTTGCTGCACTTGCCATGTACTTTCTTTACTACACGAATACATGCAGACGGTGAAAATGTTACTATAACCGACTCATGCCGACACTGACAAGACATCACTGTATCTGAGAATTGCACATGCTGGTCTCGGTTTTAGAATGCTCTCAGTTAATCTCGGGAACATTTTACAGATTACCTTCGCGATTCTATCTTGTGACCTAAAACCCTTCTGTCATGAAATGTGTGGTCGTCAACCAAATACATTTCTTTTCGTCCTAGCGTCAAGTTGTAGGTAACATGTAACAATCGCAATCTAATAGGAAAAAATAAACAATATAAAATATACCACAATAAATTTATAAATTGCAATAAAATAAAAACAAAATTGCACTTAAAATTTGTTCCATAGTAATGTAAACGCATACTTCAAACACTAGATGCCGCCGAAATACCCTTCGTTTATTCGCTGCGAGATGTTGGCAACAAGAGTACAAATTTAAGTTGAAAAGTTGCTACTATTGCTGGTGTATATGATATTGCATGTAGTGACATCACGAATCCCAGTGTGTCTACAAAGGTAAGCCCCTCCGAAAAAAAAATAGTTTTACTTCATTATGTCCAACTTGAGTTATTTAAACTACAACAAAATTTTGCCACATTCAATTGAATGAAACTCGCCCCTACAATAAACTCAGTGAAACATCGGATCATTGTGCGTAACTAGACTACATTTTGAGCAGTATTATGCGCGCACGTTTTCTGGAATCTTCTAATTTTCTCGAACTTCGAAATGTCTACCCTATCTCGTACTTCAACACAGAAGAGCTAGTTATAGTAGCTAATTATAACTACGAGCGTTCTTGTTGCCGGGAATGTTTTGGTATTGTGTAGTAGACAATTTTCACCCGCAAACAAGCTACCGATTTCACTGCCGAATATCACTGCCCATGAAATAACAAACACCCGCCTCTCCCCCGTCATGCGAAATGATAGCCCAAGAAAATGCGCGGATTAAATCAACGCTGAATTTGTACCCGACACTTGCGTTTGAATTGCGGACGTTTGAAGATAGACTGATGCTATAGTGAAAGACAATGTAGTACAGAACTTAGTACTACGTTACTTTGTTATTGCCATTCGCAGACTCTTTTAGAAAATCAACTTTTCGCTGGCCTCAAATCAACAACTCTCTTACTTTTAATGCCTCTAACCGTCGTAGGAGAATTAATGCATAATACAATGTTTTAACGCCACTGTGATAATACAATGTGTTTTAACGCCACTGTGATGCTAGACGTCACTTTGTTTATAACAAGTAATTGCAGTTCAGAAGGTTCATGGCAGCAAAAAATCACAACCACACCCAACCACAATCACCTCCCGCACCAAAAAAGAACCTCTTTGGTGAGCGAGCAACCGAAGCTCTTTGTCTTATCTGGAAGACGTGGCAACACCGATGTGACCAGATGTGACAGTTCGTAACCTTAGTAAAAGAAGTTTAGTTTGAGGTGAAGTTTTAGTTTTAAAAGTTTCAGAACGCATATCAAAAAATTCTGTATAAAATAATATTAATATAATGTTTTTAAATAGAGAAAATGTGAATTCCAATGACATACCAACGAAGTTTATTTCATTATTTAAAAGTAGTACGTACGATTCTTAAAATGAAGGGTGGCTGGAAAACCCCGAAAAATCCACATGTAGCATTGCCACTAAGGAAATTTTATTCGACACAATACAACGACCACGATATAATTAAAGTTCACACATCACGCTTTGTCCTTTCAATGAACAGAGAGAGGTAAATTCAAACGCCGGTGAGCGACACGGCTCTGGACACGAACTTGTCGAACAGCATCTATTTATTCTTTTCAAGCGACTCACTTGCATTTGGTAGGAGGCTTTTTTTTACAAGTAGAGAGGTGCAATGATCTAATGTTACGCGATAGCACAATAATAGTAACCAGAAATATAACAAGCTCTTCTCCAGCCAAAAGCCCTTGGTTGTGCAGAGTGCGTTATCTGACGTAACGGAATTTAACACTATTTACATTAATTTGTGCCGTTAACGAATACCAGTATGGTCGTTCTTAACTGTACATCTTCACAATGAACACTGTTGTACGTAAGGGAACGGCGTTGTACGTAAGGGAACAGAGTTCGACACTTGATTCAGCCTGATTAATAACTAAAATAAAACTATTCTTCTTCTTCTACGAATGTCATTGGTAATAATTAAAATAAACAGACAGTTCCTTAAAAATTTTTGACATTCAATTTTTTATTTTCCTATGAGTAACAAATTGTATGCGACGAAGTTTTGTGCTTTTATAACTTGTCAACTCGTTAAATGTTCATATTTTCGTGTTTAAAAAAGATGTCTGAGGATGGCTGTGGAACTACAGCCGAAACGTTACGTCGTCGCATACAATTTGTTACTCATAGGAAAATAAAAAATTGAAAGTCAAACATTTTTTATTTTAAAATAAAAAGAACTTCATTGTTAACCGCAGCTGGACTACCACACGTCGGACAGCATCTGCGCGTCGTTCGCTCGCGCGGGCGGCGAGGGCATGGGCGGCGGCGGGGGCAGGCAGGCGGTGGCCGAGAAGCCCTTCCGCCTCATGCTGGAGTCGCTTGGCGTTCGCCTGTGGCCCGCCAGCGCCAACGCCAGCGCCAGCGCCGGGCTCGCGGACGCGCCAGCGCCGGCCCCAGCCGCCCCGGACGCCGAGCGCGCGACCTGGCTGCTGGCCGCCGCCGTCCTGCTCGCCCTGCTGCTCGCCGGCTGCCTCGTGCGCCGCTTCGGCCTCGCGCACTGGACGCCCTGCGCCGCCGCCTGGCTCAACCGCTACCAGTAAGTGGACGCGCTCAGCCCGCCGGGCTGGCAAGTGAAGTGAAGTGTGTGCTCCGTGTTTCTAACGGCCCCTCAGGCCCCGTCTTCACGATGGAATATGCCACGGTGTTTCGCGACGTTCTCAGCGTGCCGCCAGATATCGCATGATTGGGACCGTATCGAGCAGTGCTTGCGATCGTGCGACTTCTACCGGCATGTAGGAGAATGACGCGAAATGCGTGTGATATTCCGTCGTGGCCATAAGGGCCGAGTTAGAAAAATCGCACTATAATCCCGACGAATCGATTCCGAGGTTGCGAGGTCAGTGAACGAAAGCGAAGAACGAGTGGCTGGAACGAGGACATTGTGTTTCGTAGTTCAAGCGAGAAGGGCGCGTTTTAATTCATTAGAAATGTATTTTGATATAAAATGCCTTGGAGAGGCTCAAGGATGTTTTGATGTTAATAGCGTAGCCCAGTTATAAACGTCGATAATTTTAGCTAAGCATCAATTCTGAGTTATAAGTGATCAGCAGTAAAGTGCTTTGGAATAAAATTCGTTTGAAATTATGCATTGGACAGACTAAACGATATTTTATATTAACTGTGATGCCTGAGGCGGTAGACTCGTGATGATTGATGAACTAGACACGTGATGCATTAACTCGCCTTTTAGTTTGAGCTTAGAACTACAACGCCATTCCGCTGGTTACAAGTACAGCGCCTGTTCTCGTTCGCTGGGTTCTCGCGGAAGTGAGCCGATTTCGTTTGTACCTCGCTTTAATCATAGTCCGTTGACGTTTCATCAGCTGTTACGGTGTCATCCAATCGGTAGCTTAAACGTCACTACCGTAACAAAACAAACTCCCGATTGGAGGACAATGTAATAATAGCTAATTGAATGTCAACGGTCTCTACGTTCAAATCGAAGTATGGTTCGTTACGATAAGGGAGAAAAAAAGTTTGTTTCCGTATCCACCAGAATTTGAAACGTTTCTTTCGTTATCATAGAAAACAGTTTTCATTGATCAGTCAAGCCACAGCCAATACACATGTATCGTCCTTTGAGAAGCCAACACCAGTGCATAAGAGAAGTGACATTTTGAAAATTGTGACAGAAAGATAGTATGGTGGCAATCGTTAATTTAAAAAGTTGTCATTTTTAGATCAGTTGAGAAATTTGTTTTTTAAATATCCTGTTTATACTAGTATTGTCATTAAGATAGTTCACAAGATAGCCGTAGAGGAAAGGCTTTGTGTTTGGCCGCAAAATAACGATAATTTTTGATTTGTCACTTTTCTTGTGCACCCACGATAAGGATCGTACATTGAAGGGCTAGATGACAGAAATCTCTCCTAAAGTAAATGATATCGTTTATTATTAAACAGTTAGATCCTATCATGACGTTTGGCAGTTAAAATTGTTTTACATCTATAGCAACAAATTATCAGACGAAAATAATGTCCAGGGTTTTCATGTTCATTGAAAAAATGTACCATTTGTAAAAGACAACAGACTCTGACTGTTTTGTCTTCGAATATCCCTGTATCTAAAGACTAAGTAAACTAGTGGTGCAACTACATCTCATACTTTCTCACATTATTTCTAAATTTGCTATTTTCGAATATTCAGAGAGTTCAACGAAATTGAGACTTGCGCTATTCTTTAGCGTCCCTTGCTTATCCGTAGAAAAACATTAAAGAAACTAGTAGTGCTACAGAATGGCACAGACTTTCCCGTATTAGTTTTGTATTTCCTTGGGTCTGGGCTAGCTATTCGGAATTGCCACATACTCGTGCCAGCTAACATCTATCGCCACCCAAAGTACAATTTTTTGACATTTTCTTAAGTTTTAGGTTTTCTAATGGTAGAACGAAAATATTAATTTTAGAATATTAAAGAACAGTAAAACCTCGTCCCAAAAAAAGCAATTTTCTTTGAAAAATGTAGAGCCGTTTTTAAGAAAATGGCGTTTAAGCATTACTAAAAATGCGAAATTTGACGCTCTTTTCAACGGAAAAATTTTGAGCTTTCGAAACACTTCATTTGAAGTCAATTGAAGAATTTTAACTTACAAATACAATGGTGTTTACAAATTGCTGAAAATGTGCAAATTAAAGATGAGAGAACTTTCAAAAATATTACATTGATGTAATTTTTGCAAAAACAAAAAATACTCGAAATTGAACTTTACATCATATTAAATAGTGCAATTAGCACTATCCGTTCCAAAAGTTCGAAGAGAAAATTTGGAACCATTAGTGACAAAATGGCGTTTGAGCATTTCTGAAAATGCGGAATTTTAAGCAAGTTTTCACAGAAAACGGTTAAGTTCTCGAAAAACTTTTCTTAACACTATTTAAAGTACATGTACTTGTAAATATAATGATGAGAACAAATTGCCACTGATGTAAATATTTCCGAAATGAGTCAAGTCAAAAAAATTAAATTTTTTGAGTTTTGAAAAAACAAAAAGAGAGAGCAATATGGCTTTTATGTCATCTCATAGAGTACATTTAGCACTATCCCTACCAATAGTTTAAAGAAAAAATTTGGAGCTGGTTTTGAGAAAACCTTGCTTTTGTAACTTTTTTTAAAATGGCACTATTTCGCACAATATTGCGCGAAAAACTAAAATTTTCAAAAGAACATCACTGCAAAAAAGAAACGTTTTAAAACCATTATAGGCGGAGGAAAACTAATGAAGTATGATCTCGACCTATTAAAAGAAAATCCACATGTATATCGTACTTTAACCATAGTTTGCAGCACACCAGGACCTGCCACTTGCCACCCAGAGGCAACGGTGCTGCCCTCCAAACTGCTACAGTGGGAACTACTATAGAAGTCGCATGATCGCAAGCACTCCTTCATACGGTCGCGTTCATGCGAAATCTAGCGGGACGACTGAGAAAGACGCGAAATTTTCCGTCGTGAAGACGGGTTTTGAGAGGCAGTTAGAAAAATCGTAATATAAATGTCACGTGTCCTGGACATCGCTATAGAAGCTACAAAATAATTTGACTATAATGTTGAAATAATGACTATAATGTATAGACGTAATAATTTACTTTTATTTTGCGTATTATAATGTACATTTTAAATATTTAATTATAGATTCGACAGTTGCTGATATTAATTATGTTAAGTTCAGATTCTATGATAGTCATTTTTCGGGATTGGTAAAAGTTGCGTAGGATTTACATTAAAACTAGCTTAGTGGAGCGACTCCGCGGGATTTTTTAATTGTAAAAAGTTTTATTGAGGC
Source organism: Acheta domesticus (assembly GCA_031308135.1). Taxonomy (NCBI): domain Eukaryota; kingdom Metazoa; phylum Arthropoda; class Insecta; order Orthoptera; family Gryllidae; genus Acheta; species Acheta domesticus. The sequence goes on from JAHLJT010009436.1 coordinate 13,425,657, forward strand.
TTTGTAAGATTATAATGAATATACATTTTTAACATATTACAGTTGCCTGGTTAATCCATTTTCGGTCATAGGTGAATTAGTTTCGACTAAATAATTGTTCTTTGTTTTATTACAAAATTAGGTTTAATTAGTATCGTAAGCCTGATTTATCATTTAGTAACATTTTATGTAAATGCAGAAAAGTATCGTAATTCACAGCACATCACCAGTTACAGTGTACTCGTAAGTGCATTGAATCATTAAAAAATACGAGTTTTTCTAGATGTTTTTCAAAATATCCTAGAGTGAACCGACTAAAAATTGTGTCAATCGGTTTGTCTTATCGAGATATATCGAATGAGCTGTTGATCACCTCCTTACATGAAAATCAACCAAAACGCGTTTTAGTTGTTTAAAAGAAGAAAACATGGTTTTTAGAGGAATTTCTTAGAATTTTCTGGATGGAAACGGAAAAAATGATCATTTCCCCATGAGGAAATTATCAGTTTCCCCGAGATAAGCCGAAAGTCACCTCATTCATTTCAATCAGCGTCTTCATTTAAATCAATTAATCTAATCGTGAGAGATGGACGGAGGCAGTTTACTGATTTCCTGTATAAAGATATATGAAAACGGATATGATAAATTTGTTAAAATATTTATTTTCATACCGTTTTCGAGACCGTGGTTTGGTTTGAAATTGTTAACCAAATTTCCAAAGCTATATCAATTGAATTTAAAAATTACATTATTAAGTTTTAAAAATTAGGATTGTACATGTCTTTGCGGCTTCAGTTGAGTTATTGTGGTAATTAATAATTCAGATACGTGTTTAGAGGTAATCAGACCACGACGAATAACGTTCACATAGTGTATTTAACACATATGACACCAAACCAGTTTCTGGGGACAGATATATAAATAATTAATTTCAGTGAAGATAATACTTACTCATGTAACCGAGATTTTCTAACTGCCATGTTGCATCACTCCCATTGTTTGGCAGCGTCCCACGAAAACTTATATTAAATAATATTCCTGATAAATAACTGTGTTAATTACTGCCAACTATTTCTAATTAAATAACTCTTGAACGATTAAAAGAAAAGAAGTCCCGGAAATTCGAGTTTTACGCAAAATTATACAAAACTACTCATATTTTTCAAGATTTCAAATATGGCCTTTTTTGAAGATCTGTGTTAGAGGCATAGATTTCATTAAGAAAAAATTTGTCTTCATTATTATAGTTGTAGGAAGACGCCGGAAAAAGTTTGAACTTTTGTAATTTTCGAAAATTCAGAGAGCGACGAAAATGCTACCTACGCTGTTTCGTTTTGCGACTTTTGCCGTATCACAGAAAAAGAAACTGGAGCCGTTTTTGAGAAAATTTGAAAATTGGCTTCATGTAAACTACTCCGAAAATCAAGTATCCATGTAAATTTCAAGGGACCGTGACATCCGTCAGATCGATTGGGGGATATCAATTTTGGTGAACATCCTGCTTACGATTTAACCGCTAGCGTCGTTCATACATAGGATGGAGAGACGCTTTTGCCCTCAGCCGATTTTTCGGTATCCGAACACGAATTTCGACTAAACAATGTGTTATAGAAAGTAATTTACTACATGTAAGAACAAAATTTATCCACTTTTCGTTACCAGAGCCCCACAATAAGAATTTTTCGATCAAAAAATTGCCGTTTCCTCCGCAGTAATACAATTCTTCCTCTATTCTGCATAAGCAATAGGGAGAATGTAAAAACAGAAACGACACAGAATAATCTAACTTGGAGATGATCTTTGAAGTAGAATATTTTCACAAAGACATCAATAGGCAGAGGAATCCCAAGAAATCTCAAGGACACTTCGCCCGCAAACCTGACCCTTGACCCCATGAACTTCTGCAAGAGTGATATGGTAGATGGATACTATCTGGCAACATTGTGAAGCCGCTGTTGCGATTTCGAACACTACGTGATACATCTAATAATGTTGTGATACATCATTTTGGCAACACGAGGAACATACACTGACAGTCGCGCAGTGGGACCAGAACAATTTTTGATCTTTGCAAGAGGAGGGGAAAAATTAAGCACAAATTTGGAGCAACTTTTGAGAAAATATTTTCTTTGATGGATTTGATTCTAGGATTGATGGCTAGTGGAAAGTATTGGACTGTTAGGTGTTTGCTAATGTTTCGAAAAATATATTTCCATCATCAGGGCTATTATGTAAAAAAAGAACAATAAAAAGGTATTAATTGATCGCTTAAGCCTACTCTCTCTCATTCAATATCTGTAACACCAAGGAAAGAAATACAAGTAAACTTCCTTGCAACCACAAAAAACAAAACAAGGAACTGGAGCTACATCCTGCAGGTGGTATAACACACGTGATATGAGAAACATTTGTAAAATAACACCACACCAACACAAATGTTTGCAAACATTTGTTCTTTTAATTTGTTGTGTCCTTTTAGCAATACCTCTCTTGTCCCTTTTTGGGATAAGAGACGTGTTGCGAAATATACCTTCGGAATATTCCAATGATAAGTTTTGTCGTTTGTAATGTCGCAGTAAGTAAAACCCTTTTATCCCTTCGACCACGGGCTCGGCACCAGCAGTAACCGCGGTTCTCAGACTTTTACCCATCCGGAAATCCGTGGTGTTTCGACTTAACTTCCGTGACTTATGTGCACTTACGCAATTCGGCTAATGACTTTTCATTGAACTGATTGTAACATAGACATTGTAATTGTCTTTTCGTTTAATACACATAACTAACAACATAATAACCAATTTTTACTTTCTTCATATATTATTTACGTAGTATAGAATGTTGCAACACAAAAGTACTGCAGCATTCTGTATGTAGACAGAAAATGTAGACAAGAATGTAAACAGACAAAAAATGGACATGTGGATTCCTGATAAGGGAAAGGTAATTCATTATTGTTCCTACATGTAGTAAATTACTTTCTCTAAAGCATTGTGTACTTCTAATCCACGTTTTCAGTGTCTTTAATTCAAAAAAATTGATTCACAGCAAAATCTCTGTGGTCAACACCAGCGCCTAAATCTTTCTAATGATTTTTTTTAAAATTGACATTTCCCCATCGATCTGGCTGAACTCGAGACTGCGAATTTGAAACGGATAAATTTGATTTTTGTGATTTTAGAGCACACAATAAGCGTCAACGAATTCTCAAAATGTTCTCAAAAATAGGTCCAAATTTTTGACTAATTTTTTTCTAGGATAGAGCAAGTGGCATAAAAACGGCACAGATTTCATTCTCGTTAAACTCCAAGAACTTTTGAAAATTGCAAAAATGCAAGATTTCTTCGGCATCTCTCTACTATGAAGAAAGGGGGGTTTTGTTAAAAAATGTTAACTGTATAATTGTTTAAGTAAAATAAAGTCCACCCTCGATGTACAAAAACTTTAATTCCTCTTGACATATCCAAGTTGACACTAAAATCCAGGAAATTAATTCTAAAAATGTCCAAAATGTATAAATCTAAAATTAAATAGTAAATTAACTTACTGGTGAAAATTTAAGAGTATATTTTTAAAGTGACGTATCGCAATGAAACACAATTTTTCAGAAAGGTAGTGTATTGACATTCAGACTTGTATTTCAAGGTAAGATTCAACGTTTTTTTCTTGATTTTCTTTTTAATTTTGTTCATGTGTTTAACGCAGGAGAAACGCCATTTTGTTTTGAACACAATATTTAGAAGCGTCTTAAGAGTTTATTGGTAAAACTATAAAATAAAAGGAAAGGAAAATGTTACTTTAAAATTAAACACTTCAATTAGGGTATGTGTGAAAATCTCGCATTTATTATTTACTTTATATTTTATTTAAAAGAGTTTATTTTAAACTGCAATTTTTCACTTAATGTTTTCCAAATGAATTACACAAATTGACGGTTGGAAATTTTTATTGGAAATGATATTTTAATAGAAGGATGTGGGAAGATGTTTTTACAGGAAACTTTAGCTTCAACATTTTGTAATTCAATATTGAATTGTAATTCAATTTCAGTGTAATGAATCTTGGGAAATGCTCAAGGTCTAGCATAGGCAATGAACTATTCATAATATTCTTTCGAAGGAATAACAAGTTCCTAGTATTCGTTTAAAAGGCAAGAGTTCAAAGAATTTGAAAAGGAAAAAGACACATAAGACCAAAATGATAAAATAGTTCGTACTTTGTAAATATTTTTACAAAAGCATTATTTGTTTGTTTATTTAGCCAAAAAACAGTAAAAACTGTATATAACGTATGGGGAAAGAAATTGACGTGAAATTTCTCCCCATAGCTTCACTTCCATAGCTCCCCATCACTTCTCCCCATAGCTCGTCATACGCAGTTTTTAACTGTTTTTGACGTAAATAAATAAATAAAAAATCCCGAAATCATAAAAAATTCTGCTTTAAGAAGTTTTAAAATTAATTTTTGATGACGAATGTTAATAATGAAAATGCAATAATTGAAAACTCACACTATAATTTGACTTTTTCTCCTGTATTCACTCCGAAACTTAAGTTTTGGCCCAAAATAGATAGTAAAATATGAGAAAGAATACTTTCAAATTTATTTCTTTTTGGATATTTAATTACATTTTGATGTTATTTTGTTTCTAATATATCCATCATTTTGCATTATATTTGGAAATCACTAAATGACCATGAAATTTAATGAAGCGTTTGGTGCTTTCAGGGTTGTAGAGGCCACAAGACACGTCGTCGGTTGCAGTCCGCTCAGCGTGGTAGCAAATGTTCCTTTTGATTCAAGCAATCCAGGGCACATCTTGAGTATCAGAACAGGACACACGTATACGGATACTCCCACTACTTCCAGGAACTACAAACTGTTTATGGTTTTTGTAGATGGAATAAATAATAGGAGGTTCACACTACCTGTGCCTTCCTCATGTTTGTATTTTGAGTCTGACAACCTAAGAATGGCCGAGGTTCCTCGAAGCAATTCATGTGCAAGTGCCCCGCCTTTCAATCACATTAATTCACCCGTGTTCCCCACGGCTATATCGGAGAACAATGAAGTGCTATTACCCTCACAGCCAATACATTTAACATTTAGAGATAATTCATCGCCTACGGCTTGCAATGCTCTACAGCTTTATCAAGAAACGTCTCACCTTCAAGATAGTCCGCGCGAATCTGCATCTTCTCACAATGCAATTGCGTCATTTACTGAATCCCCATTACAAGAAACATCTAGTCAACTGAGAAAGCAAAGCAAAGTAGTAATATCACATATGTCCACGAGTACAGAAAACTCCTTGGCTGTGGTTTCTTTGTCACATTCTACAGCATCTGTTTCTGAAAGAAGTTGTTTACCATCTCCTGATGCTCTCCAACTTCAAACAGAAAATGATTCACTTGAAATATCTCTTTCGTCTCATTTTACGTCAAAAAGTAAACCAACAGCAATGCCGAGTCAAGAAATTGAGTCTACATTACTAACTTCTCCATGTCCTCCAACAGCGCCTCAAAAAAACCCGAAACCTACCCCTGCACCAACCAATGCAGTGCATCCTCAACAGTTACATGCTTCAGCCTTACCGCAAACGGTATCCCTAGCATATCCAACAGCTTGGGTTTGTCCCATGGTCTTTCAGCAACCTATGACAACATCGTATCCGGGGGACCAGGCGTGCCCGCCGAATTCTTCCGAATTGGAAATTGGAAACAGTGAAGTGAATGTGCCAGGTCTGTCAGATGGCTATGCCCAACCTTCATCGTTCACACTAACGACAGAATATCCTACGATTGCCTGTCCTGATTCTCAGGCTTATTTTTCGAATGGACCCTGCTCTGAGACAGTTGTACTGCCAGCGATGCAAACCTACGCAGTTTCAGAAGCATATTCACCTGGCTGCCTTCCAACTACAGTCTACTCAACTGTTGCATTGACGTATCCTTTGACAGTGTACTCTCAAGCAACAATTAATCCACATAATGGGATACATTATCAGTACCCAGAAGAATCGGCAAGCCAAGTTCCTACATCCACGCTATACTCTAATTCCGCTTGCCCAGAAAATGCTGGCTACGTACCTGACTTCAGAGGAAGAACAGAAGGACCACTGCCAATTTGTTCTCTTCAACCACCGTGTTCGAATAACGAAGTTGTTCAGATTACATCAGATTGCTCAGAAAATCGATCTTACCCGGAATCGTTTGTTCGGCAGCCATTTGTATATTCCACACCTTGTAATACGGCAGGACTTCCTACGTATACAGCGAACCCAGCTGTATGCTATCCTACAGCATCAACTTGCCCAGTAATGTCCGAGAGTCATGCCGGTCCATATGCAGAAGACTATACTCAAAATTCTCTTTGCCAATCGGTCTTGAGAAACCCTCAAACATTTAATAATCAACAACCACTGAATAATCGCTCTGGTATGGCATTCCACTCTCCCCACCTACGAACATATGCCAACCAACAGCCCCCGTCCAACCAGCGGATTTTACCTCCCGTACGTCGTTCTACTCCTTCGAAGCACACGAATCAGCATTCCGTCCGTATTCAAAGATGTATGGATCAACAGCAATCTCCAACCAATTATCGCCCTGTAACGTACCATCGGCCGCCTGCAATCAACATGCGCCCTTCAAGTAATCAGCGATCAACTCCGCGAGCCGCGACCTACCAACAAACATTCTATCGTCCAGCACCAATGCATGCGCCACCACATTCTCACCAGAACGCAGCAACTAATCAACCTGCCATCCCTTTTAGAGCGACGACCCACTATGGGGCTACATATCACCCTGTTGCACCATTGCATTTGGGAGGCCCGTGTCATACTACTGCTAGGTACCATCCAGCAGCTGCCTATCAGGGTTTACCTGGGAATCTGACAGAACCTACTAACCCACCTGCACATAGATTCTCGCCATTAGACTTTTGCCAAGATGCGAATCCCCATCAAGCTGGTGTGGCGTATCCCAGTGATGGATACCAGCAAGAAATTCCTTTTCCACTTGACACTGTGAATCAATCTGCGGCTACTTATGAAGCAGTAGAAACATATAATCCAGACGCTCTGCAGCAGCCGCCTCCTGCTTATCAAACATCTGTATATTCACCTCCACTTAACTACCAGCAATCAGATGTCTTCCAGCCAGCGTCCATGTATCAGCAAGCACATCTTTACCAGATACCGGCCTTCCAGCATGGATCTGCAAACCCTTCAGCGCCTGTCTATCAAGTCGCATCTGCTCATCAGGCGCTACCTGGACAACTGCATGGTATTCCCAACGAGTTGGCGTGCGGGTTCATGCAACCATTAAACTGCCAGGAAACTCCTTATCCAACGTATGTTCCAACGATAACATCTTGCAATCAGAATTGTAACCAAATGATCGCAGCGGACGATGCAGCTTCGTCAAGACCCGACGCAACGGAGCAGCCGTCTTCCTTTGTTCCTCACCCCATGATGGGTTATTGCACTAATTCTGCTTACCTAGAAGCGGGCTCTTATCATGATACCTCTGGCGATTCTCAAAGAGCTCATACGGAAGTGCCTGATCAACAAAATAGTTGCTATTCGGAAAATGTACGTGAGTGTTCCATATCAATCGGTGCTCCAGAAGTTTGTGCCAACCAAAACAATTGTGGCCAACCATTTTCTGTTGACCCGAGATCAATGCAGATGTGCCAAATACGATCCGATTACCCTGTAATTTCCCCGATTCCTTTAAGAACGCCTTACCCTACTAGTGCAGAAAATATGGAGGCTGCATCTATGACAACACCTGGCCACTCAACAGCCTACATCACCAATGCAAATTGGGAGAACAATTCGGCACACGGAGGGACAATGATTGGGCAACCAATGCCTTGTTCGCAGCCGCCCTGGATAGGTCCGAATGCATCCGCACGTCAACAAGTGTATGAAGTCATCGACGAAGGAGCTTATCGAAACGAGGAAGAAAATTCTAGAGGATCGGACCTTCAAGAAGCAACACCTTCGTACAATTGTAATCAACCTTGTTACGAATGCAACACTCACCTGCAGACTCAGGCATACAATGCATCAGATGGAAACTGCCAGTTTTACCAGCAAGCTCCCGATCAGCCTACGGGCTCAGGAAATGAACAGAATGAGTCACTTCCACAACGAAATCTGATCATGGGGGCTGATGGTTGCGTCTATCAAGGGCAACCTGTTTTCAGGGATGAAAGGCCCCAGGGACTTCCAACGCGTCGAGAGTTAGGAGATGGCGACAGTCACAGGATACATTGTTGCGATAGGGCGCAATTTCAAGTGAAAGACGAGCCCTGCAACCCTTTGAAGTGCGAGATGCGCACAGACAATCGATTTTCAGGGACTCCAGCGGACAATAATTGCTATGACAGCGAAAATGTTAATACTCCTAGACAATTCTGCTGCGAATGCAGTAGGGGGTGTTGTAGCAATCCAGGAAGGAGATACATGAATGGATTTATAAATCCATTTCAACAAGGTGGAAATTGTATGATTAGAGATGCCTCTAATGATATTTCTTCAAACTTCTCACAACTTTCTCTTAATGAAGCAACGCATAGGACAAGTTGAATGCCATATAATTCCATCACTAAATCATAATGATTTCAATTTTTTCTTCACCTAGTATATTAAGCATCTTGCACATTACTTTTAAAAAATAATAATCTCCCTAATAAATAATATTTCCCCTTTTTAAAGACTTTCACATCTCTACATAACCTGTTAGCTAACTAAAGCTCTAAAGCTTGGGCTTAAGAGGATGTTGTCAGATGATACTTGCCACATAGAATTAAGTGAATGTTCATAATGTTAATTTGTTTAAGTGTTGTAAAATGATACGTTATTGAAATATAATAACGTTTTTAGTGAATTTGAAGAAATAAAAATCGAGTATCGTTCTCTTCGTAGAATAGTGCGCTTTGCGCAACATGTTGTACACTAAATAGAGTGTTAAGTTAAAATATAAGTTGTTGATAAATGTAGAAGTACTCAATTCAGATTGCAAATGTAAGTATATTATTTCAATGTAACGTTTTAATTTATGTTGAGTAACCAGTTTACAATGATTTTGTTTTCATACAATTTAAAACTACTGAACAACTAATTTTGAAGTTAATTATGTTTTCTTTGTAATAAATTTTTGAATAACAAGTGATATTTATTGATCTTAATTTCTATTGGTAGATTCCTTTTAAACGGAGCTAGATTCTACATAAAACAGAGCTGACTTCTCCCTAGCGCAATCGTAATTGGTTTTAAGACCAGAGAAAACTTGTGTTCGTAAAAAAATGAAAATTATGCCATTTTATTACTTTCCAGCTCTTGAACGTTTAAATGGAAAAATACCTGCATGAAATATTGAAACACAAACATTTGTATTCAGTCGATGTTATCTTAGTTGAAATTTCATTTAACGGTAAGTACGATAAGTATTACTAATTAATATGGCAGGTATTAATAATTAATACCGTGACAGTAAAGAGCTTGTGAATTTGAGGGGGAAATATAAAACATATACATAAAAATGAATTGAAGATTTTTTTGTGATTTGCTGTTGACTGTCAGGTTTTGGAACTTTCTTGCGAAAGAATATCATTGTCAAGAAATAGTCGAGTTTGATGTACAATCTTTCATGTGTACTGGTTAATGACTACACCTATCAAACAAGGAGCTTTTACTTTTTTCTTATAGCGGTCTTTCATATACTTGTAAAAATCGCTCCAATTTTACAACTGAATTAATTCTCTATTTTACGTTACTTCATATTACTCTACAGAAGTTTCGCCACGTTTATCTGAAAATTTTAGTTGATATTCTGACAGGACTTTTACAGAGTTCGAAGGAAAGAAATTTGATTTGATTTCGAGTGAACAGAAATAATATATTAAAACATTTGTCTCAACGTTGCCGAACTTATTTTATTCGCTGTGTATTCAAAGTATGTATATTCGTATACGAAGTAGTATGAAATGTAAAAGTTTAATACTCTACATGACGTATTCGAACTTATACGTGCTTATAGTTGACATATAATCCGATTCTCACTTGAGAATATTTTTCAAAATTACAACATTCCAAGGGGACATTCAAATTAGTAAGGTATTAAACGAAATATTTAAACTGTCGGACAAATTGCAAGATTAGGTAACTTTATACAGCCTTCGTTCGTCAAACTTCATTGATCTATTGAGAAGTTATGAGGACGGGGAAAAACTCGGTAACTTCTTTTAGAAACCTAATTTTCTTCCCTCGCACAGCTGGGTAAAAAAAGTCATTAATCCTGAAGTGTCCTCAGTGAGTGTACTTACTAGAGACCGGATTTTTATGTAATTACATATTTTTTGTCTTTCTACTTACCGTTCTCAAAATTGTAATCTTGGCGAATCATATCCCGCCTAACACAATTTCGAATTTTTTCGTTACATATTTTTATATATTTAGTACTATATTTCATATTTTACATATTTTTCTGTTTTCACAATACATTTTCTTATGTTATCAATTTTCTTTAATTTAATTCCATATTTTTTTTATGAAAAGATGTATTTTTTTAATATGAGCATTTTCCCTACATTATTGGGGAAATCTGGATGTCAAAAGCATAATTGATACCGCGTTTTGTGATTTGTAACCTTAATTTTGGAGAAAAATTTATGACCACTGACGTGTAACACTTTGATGAAGAAGCTTCAGTGTATATTTGCTGGTCGTAGATCTCACCAGTTTGTGCGATGGCTTCTATTGCTATTAGTCCGGCTGCTAAACGACGGTCCTGGATTACAATAGATGAAGCTTTTACTACTGACGAGAAAGTCGTATGATGTAAAGTGAGCAGTTTTTATAAATTTAATTTTGTATAACGTAAATTAATTTTATTATTGGTGTATTTTAATATTACATATATTCGATTTTACATATTTATTACATATACTATTTTCCTTACATATTTATGTACATATTTTGACGTTTAATACTACATATTTTTCCGGTCTCTAGTACTTACACTTTAACCATGCCACGTGGGCCGACCTCACCACGTGGCTTTGCTGAGGGCGCCGCAATTCGCAGGCCCAGCTCAGCCGCCCGCCAGCACTCGGCTTGAGAGCCCCGCTCCGCAACGGCCCGGCCCGGCCCAGCGCGGCCCAGCGCGGCCCGGCGCGGCCCGGCCGCAGGCGAAAAGCGCGTCGCTCGTTGCCCGTGAGTTTTCGCAAGTTATAATTAGCGTCGCTTCTCCTCCCGCGCGGAAAGCCTCTTGCAGCGGAGTCTGAAGGCGCCACGCGGCGCGGCGCGGCGACTGAGCCGGATTTTATTGATCAGGAAGAGGCAGCAGCGGCGGCGGCGGCGGTGCTGCAAGAGGAGGCGGAAGCGGTGGCGGCGGCGATGACGATGGTGGTGGCTTGGAAGACTCAGACGGAGGTCGTGGGAGTGTCGACGGCGGAAAAGCGAGGCTTCATAAAGCGACCTTGAGGCTCGAGGGAAGGAGATGCTCCAGTTTTGTCAGGCATGTCTGAAGTGTTTTTATTTGTGGGATAGGGGCGAGCTTTTTGAAGAAATATATTTGCATTATATAATTATTTAATATACGAGTATGTATGCAACAATGACATGAACTGTATTTAACACCAGGATTTCGGCGTAAAATATACATAATTATTCAGACCACAGTATATCGAAGACGATTCCTTCAATAAAAAGAAAGTCCTATTACAATGTGGGTCTCGAAATGCTTCCATACCAAGATAAAAACAACTTTTATTAATGTTGTTGCTTGATGGCTGGACTAAAATGCTAGTCTGGTTACAAATCTTACAAAGCAGAAGTCATTTTGGGAATAAAATTGATATTGACCTGAGTACCTCTCAGCTCCTGTATATGATTTCCCACCTTTCCAATAGATTGGATGCGCTTTCTGTGGTTTGCAGTCTACTGCAATAAGATTTGTAAGATGTTTGTTCTCTGTGGTATTTACTATAACGCTCACAAAGAACTAGCGTGCATAAGTTACAATAAACTTTGGACGAATGGCAGTGCTCTGAGAGCGTATATCTTGTGTAAGGAATGATATTCAACACGCAGCTTGCCGATCCAAAAGAAACTTGAAGAAATCGATTGCCACTTTATGACAATATGCAAGCTTTACAAACACTCAGGGACACCAAGTCTTTGGTGTATGCGGCGACTCCTGAGCATGAACCCATTGTGGCAGCCTGACGGGCAGTAAGTACTACACCAAGCGTTTTTTAATGTGTTTAGCACTAAATGCGAAGACGAGCAGAGACTTGTCAGGCCGATGAAGTCACTTCGAATATTTATTGCCATGTGTGAAGATCACGTTCAAATTACTAAGTGTGATACCTGTAATTAAGCTTACTCGGGCCAATATAGTAAAGAACAGGCTTTCTTCTCCCTCTACGAAGGATCAATTTTAGAGTTATTGCAATTAAGTTTTGTTAAACTATATATTTTTTCAATGCTTTTAAATAGTTTTAGAAATAAAATTCAAAGGCAAAATGTGAAATGTTTTCCCGACGTACGAAATTGATTTGTCAAAGGAACTCGTTCTGAGCGTTAAGGGAATAGAACCGAGATAACATTCGTGTTGACAAGGGGTTTCACTGATCTAAATTGAAACACTATCAAACAGATAATTTATCGAAATGGTCCAGAAGAAAATTCTCATTTTCATAGAAATGATCATAATGTTAAGAGTCATAAATAAATGTATTACATTTAATTTTATCGCGTGAACACATTTCATGATATCCATAGTTTCGTACGAAAATTTGTGCTTGTTCGCATTTTCGCATTTTGCAATTTTCGAAAATCCAAAGTTTTCAAGCGACATGAGACCTACGCCATTCTCTTCAATGACCTTCAGACTATCCAGCAACAAAATTTAGTCAAAATTGTTGGCGCCATTTTTTTGTAAATTTTGAAAATGTCCCAGGATCTTCTTATAAAGTACCCTCCAAATTTTCGTTCGCATTTTCTAAATGTTTCCCTTCGTTGGTTCGTCCGCCCCCTGCTGCCACATCCCTTGCGTCGCACCTGAGCTTCATTCTTGACTCTTCTTATTGTTGCAGTGAACTGATGACGATAACTCCGAAATCACGTGGAGAAATTCAGTTAGGCAACACTACATTTTTCACTGCAATTTTTCTTTCAGTATTTCCGTGTATGCAAACCGAAAAAAGTGTCATTTTATATTGCAGTGGGTCGGGCAATTTTACTTGCTTTTAGTTATTCATTATTAATATTTATTACCTATACAAAATACATTCCAAGCTTACATTATAATTAATTACGCGAATATCCATTTCAGAGCACAGCGTGTCTCTCAATTTTGTGGAACTATAGACTCCTAATGGTCTTTGTGGTGTTGGTAATTTTAAAGCTCAACTAACAATATTGAAATACAAAAATTTGATTCAGCGGCGAGTTCAATCTCAAAGTGCAACTGACCTAAAGAAAATGTTAAGTTGTAAACGTATTCCGACATTTTTTTAAAACAGACAATGCAATTTTTAATTATTTAAAAAAATAGTATGCCGATCTAAAAGAAAAAGTCCGTTTTTCAAAAAAAGGTCAATACTTTTGTATAACGAAAATGGTTAGGATCTTTGATAGATTAATAATTAAATGTTTATTATATTGATATTTATTTACATTGTAAATTAATACTTCCTTTGAAATTAAGAAACCTGATAGAAGCGGGACAGTTTCACTAAGTTCGACTACTTAAGTGCATATACAGATACATTACTATCTTACATTATCATACAAGTAATACTTCAGCTTCTGGGTCAATGACCCCCATCTCGATCAGGTTTTTGTCCAGTTTCCCTGATCCATTGAGCAAATGCTGAGATGGCTCCTTGTTTTGCTTCTGGACGTAAATGTAGCTTCACTGTGCGCACGTTTTGTTGAGCACTCCTTTTGCTTGTAGTTCATTTACCGTTGAAATTGATTTTCTTTAGCTCGGGAACAAACATTTTTCAAATATTTTTATTTTTCTAAAATAATGATTTTCTAAATTCATTGTTCGAGAAAATGTGCGCAGATAAATCTCTTTCCCCACACGTCATATACAGTTTTTACTGTTTTTTTTACAAATAAATAAATCTCAGAAAATCTAGGGTTAACAGTGTCATTAAATATTTCTCTTGCGATGAATCTTTTTGAAATACAATATAATACAGCAAAATATTAGTATTTTATTAAAATACGCCGGAATCTAGTTTTGTATCTCCAGGTATTTCAAAATTTCATTAAAAAAATATGTAACTCATAAAATGTCCATAAAAATATTGGAAGACTGGTCCCACTTTGTTTTCGAATGAACGAGAACCAAATAATTCTTCTTGATTCTTCACTTAGTCCATAAGTTTTCAATTCACACTAATATTACAGTTCTGAGCTACATAAAATGCATGCCTAACCCAATTGGATCAAATGTAATGAGCATTTTAATTAAATACAATTAAATTACGAAAAATAGCAGCTGAAGCTATTTACCTGTTTGCCTCGAACAAAATATGTGTATTAAAGACATTGATAACCTGGAGATGTACGTCGTAACTTTTCTGATATTTTTTGTAGAAAAAAATATCATAAATTAAATTGACTTTTTGAACAGAAATAATGTAGTATGTGTGAATTAAATGAGTCATGAAAACAGTAAGCAATTTCAAAAAAATATGACAAACGATGTACGAATTTTAAATTATTTATCTGGATAACATTGACCGCTTTGTCATTTATGACATGGTTTCATCGAAACATTTTGCATTCGATTGTAGTTCAGAACCCTCCCATTAAACAAGGAGCTTACTTTGAAATGAATTTCAATTTCTCGTTCGAAAGAGAATTCAAAATATGATCGCACATCAATATAATTTCCACCCGTAGTAGGCAAGGGGCTTTCAATGCTTTCGTCATTCCTAGTGTAAACACACATATGAACTCAAATAGATGGGCTGTGTAAGTAAATATATGAAAATTATACATCCAGCGCAAACAGACGGATGGCACTATGGACGGGAGAGAGCAGACGCGCCGCGAATGTCACATTCTGTTTCCAGTTAATTATCGAACATTCACAATATGGGAGCTCACATTTGTAACTGTCTACAGGAGACAATATGAAGCCAAGCTTCAGAGACAAATAGGAACGTATTTTGACTGATCACATGGTGTGTATACTGATCGTTAACTGAGTACTAGTGCAGCTGAGGACCTTGTGGTTTTCGATTGGAAGCTCAAAACCAAGTTTGTGACTGAGCAGGTTAAAAGTTGTGTAAAAACTTCGTTTTCAGAAAAAAAGCTGTTCTTCTCAAAGTAATTAATTTTCCGAGTTGAGTGTAACTTTCGACTCTAAGTGACAAAAATGAAACTTTATTTATCGTGACAATTACCCAGAGACGATAAAGAATGGTTCTTCTTTCTGTAAGGCAGACCAAAGAGAAAAATGTTCTAGGAGTTTCAAAGAACCAAGTGTCTTTATTTAAGAGATCGACACATGTTTCCCAAAGGGTGAAGAGTATGTTGCAGACTCAAGCTTCTGCCGCGTTTATTGCAAGATTCTTTCAAACGTCGATGAAAAGGTCCTTGTAATATGAATGCGCTTCGCTCCAGCGGGAGACAGTAACTTAGGAGTTTAATATCTCTGAAACACGAAGAAGCAGGCTCCAGTCGAGAAAAAGCGATAGCCTCTGCAGTTCTACATAATGAAACGAGAAATCTCTCGCAACATTGTAACTTCTCATCCTTTTTCTTGAAAACGATGGTTATAAGACTCGCCACTATCATTAAAGGTTCAATTTCACGTAAGAAGAAGTTCCCACAAAAAAAAAAAAAAAAACGTTGAACGCTCCAGGGAGGGAAAGAAAATGAATTTAAACGACCTGCAGCGGCCGCGCAATGCACATCGGGGGCGGTTTGCAATTATAATGACGTTGCGAGTGCGTGTAATTAGGGGTAGCGGGGCGAACCGCGATGGCAGCTGCGGCGGACGGGTGGGTGGGAGGGCGCCGCCCGCCCGCGAGCGGTCTGCGGCGTCACTCCCGGCTGGCGGTGATGCATCACTCGCCGCGCCAGCGGTCAGGCCCTCGCCTCCTTCGGTCCACGCCGCCCGCCGCCGTTTTGTCCACAACACAGTAGCCCCCTGTTTTCGTCAGAGCACCTAAATTGATTTTGTGGCACTATTTCGGTGCTGTGTTGATTCGAAATATTTGAAACATACTGTTTTCGGACTACTTTTTCAATCTGAGCAGTAAATAAAATTCGTGGTGCTTCAACAGCACATACTTTCTCGCGTTATTTCTAAGTTTGCCGTTTTCAAAAATTCAGAGTTCAACGAAAATGAGCACGATTTCAATACTCTCTCTTGTTAGGAAGTAAGGGCAAGAAAGTAAAATCCATCAGGAATTTTTTGGACAGTACAAATTTCTGAGAAAATAAAAAAAACAAAACAACAACAACAACAACAAAAACATGAAGTTGTGTGCGTCATTTATAAATAGAATTATAAAGTAAGAAAATAATCATTTCTTACTTGACATATTTTTCGAGGTATTTCCTCATTTTCCCCGGATAATTGATGAGCTTGTCTTCAAAACCACTTGTCTTCATTTCAGTTTCTTTTTAGTTTTGTGTATATATTCCTAAGAAGGCTCTTGATCATGGTGTCAAAAGTGTTCAAAAATGACGGTATCCGAAAACCATTGAATCTTGAACTACAAGGTTGGATTCCAATATTTTCCCTTCCAGTAAAATTGTATTTCTTTTAGATACGTCTCAACACATAATAGCAGCACTTATGTATGTTTCAGCACATGTTATTTTGAGAACAACGCTCAGATCGTATGTGTAAAAGTAAAAACAAGCTTTAAAATATGCTTAAAATTCTATTTTTATCACAGAGTCCGGAGGTTATGTAAAGGGAAATTGTACTTGCTGTCCCGAGCAATTATGAAATATTGGGTGACGATTTAGATGATTTTACAAGAACGTTTTATTCTGGTCTTTCCTTGCAAAGTTGTAATTACAAAGTTGACATATTAATATGTATTCGAACCCACAAAATTTGTTTGCGCCTGACCTGCGATCATCGACAGCATTAGTAGTTTAAATTAACAAACAGAAAGTTAACACAAACTAAGTGCTCTTCTTAGGAATTAAGGGCCGCCCTTACTTCCTCAAGTTCCTGTGCTTTTTCCTCTCCATCTTTTCACTCTGATCCCTTTCGGACTGTTCCTTTTCCTCTCTGCACCCTTTCCTTGGCCTCCTTTTCTTCCACTATGCTCTTGTCGGAAAAAATTCCTAAGTTGTTCACTTAGTAAATTAACAAATAAGATTATAATATCCAACGCCAATCAAATCCTTCAGCGAAACATGTTCAATACTAGGGAGCGGATTTTTATGCCCTAAAAAATCTTGAAATATGCTTTTTAAAATATGAATTTATGACCTAAAAATTCTGAAATATGCACTTTAATATGCAATTAAAATTAACAATATTTTATTTTCAGTATAAACCTTTATCAAATTCAAGTGAAGGATGCTTCGAGTTTAAAAAAAATGCAAACATGATGTAACCTAACTTACTTCTCGGGAGAAATAATTGAAGTAAATATGCATCTTAGTGAAGAACCTACCTTTCTTTCTTTCACTTTTTCTGCCTGGTTTAAAAAATATATCCAGAAATATCCTTAATTTGCATAAGTACTTTATCACATATAGAAAAGAAAGAAAGAAACTTCTGACAAGCTTTCCTAACAATGAACGCTCACAAATAGTTTCTACGAAAACACGAATCGTTTTCTCTATTTTAACGAAATATGCAATATATGATCTCATAATTACACGAATATGCCGAAACAGGAAAAATCTATCAAATATGCAACAATACAACTTTACAAACAAATTAATCTATAAAGCATCCAATTATAACCAAATGTCAAGAAATTACTCTTAGCTAAGTCTTGAAGCAATGGAGAAAAATATGCAAAATCGTAGAAATCCGCTCCCTATTCATTACATTTTGGTCGAGGAATCTCATGAATAATTCGTGTAAACGCAATTCAGAAGTAATATTTACGTTGTACATCCTCCGGTCATCTCGTCGCGCTGGTGGCGTCTTCCGCCCCCGCTGCAGCGCCGCGCGCTCCTCGCCTCCCCCTCCGCCATTGTGAAGCCGCGCGTCCTGCGCCGTCCGCTGCGTCCGGTGATGAATGGCGGATCCGGGCGCGCGCACCGGCAATTGCTGACAGGCGGAGATGGAACCGCACCCTCTCACCCGCGCCGCCTCCGCACTGCAATGGGCCTCCCAACGACACTCGCAGACCCCCTCCCCACCTCTCCTCTTCCCACTTCTTCCTCTACCCCCTTCCCTGACTTTCCCCTTTCCTCCCTGCTCCATTCTCCGCTCTGTCTCCTTTTCTCATTGCCCCTTTTCCTCACAATCTTCTTTCCTTTCCCCTTTTTTTTATCACCGATCCTCTTCCTCTACCCCCTTCCCTGACTTCCCCCTTTCCTCCCTGCTCCATTTTCCGCTCTGTCTCCTTTTCTCATTGCCCCTTTTCCTCACAATCTTCTTTCCTCTCCCCTTTTTTTATCACCGATCCTCTTCCTCTACCCCTCTCCCTCACTTCCCCCTTTCCACCTGTACCATTTCCTTTCTGTCACCGTTTCTCATTGCCCCCTTTCTTCACAATCTTCTTTCCTTTCCCCCTTTCCTGTCGGGCCCCTTTTTTATCTGTCACATTTCCTGCTTACCCTCATTCTTCTTCCCCCTTTCCTCGCTGTCCTCTTTCCACTCTGCCCCTTTCATCATTGCGATCATTCCTCTCCATCTTTTCACTCTGATCTCTTTCGGACTGTTCCTTTCCCTCTCCGCACCCTTTTCTTGGCCTCCTTTTCTTCCATTATGCTCCTCTCCGAAATACTCTTCACTCTTGCCTCTTTTATCCTCTTGACCATGCCCCTTCCTTTCCGCCGTGCCCCGGACATTACATTCCTCTCCGTTCGCTCCTCTCTTCCCTCCGCCCTCCTCTCTGTCTTCCCTCTCCGCTACTCTCTTTTCTGCCTCGCACCTCTCCACTCCACGACCCTGCCCACTCCTCTATGCACCGCGTCACGGCCTCAACCCGCCCCGCTCCGCCCCCCGTAATACTCTCCAGTCTGTTCCTCTCTTGTCCTCTTCATCTTACCCCGTCCTTTTCGCCGTGCCCCGGATATTTCGTTCCTCTCCGTTCGCTTCTCTCCTCTCTCCGCCCTCCCCTCTGTCTTCCCTCTCCGCTACTCTCTTTTCTGCCTCGCACCGCTTCACTCCACGCCCCACCCACTCCTCCATGCACCGCGTCCACGGCCTCTGCCCGCCCCGCCCTGCCCCGCCCCGCCCCGCGGTCCCCGCTGTCGTCGCCTGCCCGCCCACGCCTGGGTTGCTTTGCACTGGATGCGCTTCGCTCAACTGCCGCGCCACGCATTCGCATTCGCATGACGGACGCCTGCTCGTCTTTTCCAGCCATAACGTGCAAAAGGTTTCTGACCTCACGGAAAAACTCACACGAGTTGCTTTCCATTTCCGACCGAGTTAACTCGTCACACGCAAGTATTTGCTTGCGGTGATCTCTTTAACGAAAGTACTGATATCACCACGAATACCACCACGTTTAGCACATACGATGTAAAATAAATGTATTTTATAATGAAACTAAATTCACTGATTAGTAATTTCTAGATAATAAACAAACTACATCAAATTTTATTTCTGAAAATAAAGGCGTGCTTGTAAATAGTGAAGAACAAAATAAATTAGTTGTAAGAGATGGTATGGATCATTGCGTGTACTAATGCACTTCCTTGTTTTATGATTCAAAACAGACAGTAGGAGGGGAATTGTAAACAACTCTCAAATGGTCAAATATTTTCTTCAATTCCGTGATATTTAAAGTACAGTAATCACCGCATCCGGAAACGGTTGTTGACTCACAGTTAAATTTAATATTTGTACTACACATTCCCTCTTTCATTTTGTAATATTTAAATATTTGCTTTCTGCAATTGTAATTTTATATGTAAAGCGATGAATATATGCGAAGAGATTTTTTATGAATGAATCATAAGTACTAAGGGGTGAATTTGAAACGTGCAGAATTAAAACAGCCACCAAATGTAGAGGAATATTTTGGATCGTATTCCAGAATTCACATGGAATCAGTTAATTACCAACTACCAGAATATTGGGTTTTAAAAATAAAATTCAAGTTTTCTGATCCGCTTGGTTTACTATTTAATAACAGCTATTATAATTTGAAACCTCGAATGATGGAAATAATTACACATGAAAAAGTTATGACAGGTCATTGACCTGAACATTTGATTTGAATTAAGTAATATTCTGTTGTATCATTGACTATCATGTTCCAATTATGTTTTTATTTTCATCTAAGTAATACACTTTAATACAGTATAGATAATAATATACTGTAATAGCATAAACAGTACAATATCGCAATAGTCGATCATGTTCCAAATGTGTTTTTATTTGAATGTCTGATATACAGTTTAATACAATGTAAATAATGAATCACAACAGTACAATATGAATAGATGATCACGTAACGCTTAATTACTTAAAACGTGCTATGAAATTATGAATTTGGACGGAGAAATCAATATTGGGGAATTTCTGTATATGTTGTGTGAAAGTTAGGGTAGCTTCTCAAGAAGTATCGCAAAGCCAAATTGAAGATGACGTTCCAGAAATGGAAATCAATTTTTAAGAAGGAAGGATTGTCTATCGAGAAGAGAGAAAAGTGAATGCATTAAAAATGATGATACGAGGAAGAAAGCAAACTTGACCCGAATTCTCCGAGTTTCCAAGGCTCTGCAAGTGAACAGGGAAAAGAAAGCTAGTTGAAAAATTGTTTAAAAGCAATACACTATTTCTTTCTACAATTTTGGATGAGAGTTGAACTTTTATTTTTGGTTGAATAGGCAAGGTAAAGAAACCAATAAAAATTTGTCAATCGTTTTCTTTAATAAAGAAATTCTGGGAAGAGATATTGTTTACTCTTATATTATTCGGCATAATTTTCACTTCTCTTTTAACATGTTATTGACTACACTCGAGAAATATATACGTAGGTCATGATTACGAACACAGTTTAGAAGGCAGATTTCCACAGCTAGCAAATAGTTTCATTGAAGAAAATTATTTTTTATTTTAGTTCTGAAAGATAGTTTTTTGTAGTACGGCTTCGAAGGAAGGATTATTTTAAGGATTTTTGAGATGAGAGACATCTTGCGAATTTATTTAAGATGAAGTTGTTATTTCTGTATTAGTCTGCCCCTTCTTAGGGCGCGACTAGAGTCCAAATTGATAGATTCTTTAAAAGAAAGCAGAGATCTTAGTGAAAAAAGATTCGAAATTCATTTCAACACACAAAAAGACGTTTCTGTAAGGATCATAAGATCACGAGTACACAAGTATGTAGTCGTAAGTGTGCTCCGTTTTCTGACTAGTCTAATTTTGACTTGTGAATTAAATTCTCTCTTGCAGATCCAACGGTTAGCTGAAATTTTTTTGAGAAACAAAAATATTAATATTGATAATTATAATAATAAGAACAACAGGTTGCAAGGTTTTGTACACATTTGATTTTACGTTTGTAAATGGAACTACTAGACTTGGAGAAATGTTAGAAGATAACAATATCTGACACGTTGAAATGCGATTAACTTTTAATACAGGGACATTGTACATCCAGGAATAATAAGATTATCAGACGCTAAAAAGGTGATAACTGAAACCTCCAAATCCGCAACACCACGCCTTTTTGGAATGGAGATGCTTGTGAAAGGATAGAGGATGGTGACGTAACTTACGAGCAGGTCCGTATAATCAGGATAACGCGTGTGGGCTGTGAATGTTAAGCGTGAGTAACACGATCAACTCCCCGGTGCGGCGCGGCGTCGGGGGCACGGAAGGGAGGGGAGGCCGGGATGGAACTGATTGTTCCTCGCAAGAGGTGGAAGCGACGGGGAGGGCGGATGTGGTAAGAAGCGATGAGGCTGCTGAGGCTGGTAATTACGCGCGCGCGCCGCCCGGGGCGGCGGGGGGTCGAGGGCGCGAGCAACGGCTGCAGGGGCGAGGGCACAGAGAGGCTGGCGGGTTGAGGGGCTAAGGGCGGCTGAAGAGCTGGGCGCTGGAGGAAGGAGGGGACGGCGGTTTCGGGGAGTGGGATCGGAGGATTGTCGACGGAAATGGAGAATGGGTGCATTGGGGTTGGTGGTTGGAGGAGTGAGACGGGGGAGACCGGTGGATGAGTCGCTCAAGAACTGAATGGCTCTACGGGGAAGTGAGAGAAGTGGGTGAAGGATTGAGGTAGTGACAAGTTGAAGGTTGGGAATACTGAGATGGAGATGCCAGGATGTAGAGATGGGTAGATTAGACCTGAAGTCTGGGTTAAGAGATGCTTCAGCTGAGGGTCAGTCTGAGTGATTGGGAACTGAGGTTTGGAGGTCGGAAGTTTGGGAGTTGGTATCTGGGCGACTAAAGGGCTGGGCAACTGGGAACTGAGAAGCAATGAAGCTGGAAGACCACCTAATAGACTGTTGGGTCCTGGAGGGCTGGGTACCTGGTTGTTTGAAGACCGGGAGCCGAGTGATTGGCTGAATGAGAGGGTGAGGCCGAGGCTGAGGGAGGGCTGAGGCGCTGCGGGCGTCGCGACGCCACGCACCGGCAGCGGCAGCGGCGCGCGCCGCGGGGGCCGCCGCGAGGCTCCGACCACAATTCACCACTTAACGGGCGCGGCGCCCCGCCGCTCCCCATGCATATTCAGGAGCCCCGCCGCGGGCCGCGGGGGCCCTGGGACGCGCCCAAGTTTGAGATGTGTACTCGCATCCTCCCGTCGACCCCTCCTGCCACGCTCCAGAGAGGGACTCTCTCAGTATGGCACACGATGCGCGAGGGGAGAAAATAAGCAATGCACTAATTCTCAAAGCAAGACGTCTAACAGCGAAATAATGACAATAGAAATTCTAAAGCAGCTCGAATAACGTTTAAGAGAAAGCTATTTAATGTAAATTTCTATATCTTTGGACAGGAAAAAAATATCAACTAACAAATATTGCAAGGCTTAAGTCAGAGTATGAAATTCTATATCAATCGCATGTAATTATGTCTAAATAGCGTGTTAAGTCCATAAACCAACACATTTCACTCAAAACTTCGTTAGATTACAATGAAAATCAGAAAATAAAATGGAAATAAGGATGCAAGATAGGAATAAAAGAACATTAAGAAACCACCATACTTTGCTGCTAATAACTGTAGGAAAAGGTATTATACTGTATCCTTACGGAGAGGTACAATAAGACACGAATAACATTTACGTCATACGCAATGAAAGAAACCGGAAGTTGAAAATGGGGGCAGATACGCCCTTTTGCGTGCAAACTGAGGGAGTGACGAAGCAATTTCAAGAAACTGCAGTTTCAAGCAGTAAAACTTTCGATCATAAAGATAATCATGTCAATAAAAACGAGTATTGCACAAGGCATTCAAATTAGTTTTGGTGACTGGACGGATATGCAGCAATTCTTTGATCGACGAAAATAAATTTAAAAAATATTATCTTACTTTACGATATTTAAACTTCACGTCTCCTGTTTACACGCAATTACTCCCATAACGAGACGGTTGCGCGATATCACCAAAACGAAACGAGCAAAGCCTAAGCCAGAAGCACGTAAATCGCTGCCTCCCGCACTTATTCCTCCGCAGCCTGGCAATTCCTGAGGCGGAGGCGGAGTGCTGGAGGGCGTTGCCTGCGGTAGTTGCGCGTAGTTGGGCCACTTGTTTTGCCGCGCGGGCGGCGCGGCGCGGCGCGTCGCGTCGCGTGCTGCGGCGCCCCGTCATTTGGGGGCCGTTTCAGCCTCTATCGACGCGGGTAATACGCGCCCGCACGGCACACACGCCCCGTCCCGCCCCGCTCCGTCCCGCCGCGCCCCGCCTCGCGCCGCCCCGCCACACCCCTCCCCCCGCCCCGCTCCGTCCCGCCCCCCCGCCCCGCTCCGCCCCGCCCCGCCACGCCCCGTTCCTCCCCGCCCTGCCCCGTTCCGCCCCGCCCTGCACCGCCCCGTGCTGTGCACGCTCGCGCCCACACTAGCGCCCGACCGCCGCCCTGCGCCGCGCCGCGATGGCGACCTGCACTGCACGCCCCCGAGAAACCTAAAAGCGGCTCCACACATTCGCTATTCGGCGGACAGCGAGCCACCGCTTGCCGAATCCCCAATAGTGTGGATGGGTCGCTTGCTATTTGCCGAGTGACGAGCATTCGGCGCTCGCCCTACCCATCGCGTGTCGGTCTTTTAAGGCGGCTACCGCTCGCCGAATCCCGAGTAGTGTGAATGGGTGCCTTGCTATGTGCCGAGTGACGAGCATTCGGCGCTCGCCCTACCCAACGCGTGTCGATCTTTTAAGGCAGCTACCGCTCGCCGTATCTCGAGTAGTGTGGATGGGTCGCTTGCTATTTGCCGAGTGACGAGCATTCGGCGCTCGCCCTACCCATCGCGTGTCGGTCTTTTAAGGCAGCTACCGCTCGCCGTATCTCGAGTAGTGTGGATGGGTGGCTTGCTATTTGCCGAGTGACGAGCATTCGGCGCTCGCCCTACCCAACGCGTGTCGGTCTTTTAAGGCAGCTACCGCTCGCCGTATCTCGAGTAGTGTGGATGGGTCGCTTGCTATTTGCCGAGTGACGAGCATTCGGCGCTCGCCCTACCCATCGCGTGTCGGTCTTTTAAGGCAGCTACCGCTCGCCGTATCTCGAGTAGTGTGGATGGGTCGCTTGCTATTTGCCGAGTGACGAGCATTCGGCGCTCGCCCTACCCATCGCGTGTCGGTCTTTTAAGGCAGCTACCGCTCGCCGTATCTCGAGTAGTGTGGATGGGTCGCTTGCTATTTGCCGAGTGACGAGCATTCGGCGCTCGCCCTACCCATCGCGTGTCGGTCTTTTAAGGCAGCTACCGCTCGCCGAATCCCGAGTAGTGTGGATGGGTGCCTTGCTATTTGCCGAGTGACGAGCATTCGGCGCTCGCCCTACCCATCGCGTGTCGGTCTTTTAAGGCAGCTACCGCTCGCCGAATCCCGAGTAGTGTGGATGGGTGCCTTGCTATTTGCCGAGTGACGAGCATTCGGCGCTCGCCCTACCCATCGCGTTTCGGTCTTTTAAGACAGCTACCGCTCGCCGTATCTCGAGTAGTGTGGATGGGTCACTTGCTATTTGCCGAGTGACGAGCATTCGGCGCTCGCCCTACCTATCGCGTGTCGGTCTTTTAAGGCGGCTACCGCTCGCCGAATCCCGAGTAGTGTGGATGGGTGCCTTGCTATTTGCCGAGTGACGAGCATTCGGCGCTCGCCCTACCCATCGCGTGTCGGTCTTTTAAGGCAGCTACCGCTCGCCGAATCCCGAGTAGTGTGGATGGGTGCCTTGCTATTTGCCGAGTGACGAGCATTCGGCGCTCGCCCTACCCATCGCGTTTCGGTCTTTTAAGACAGCTACCGCTCGCCGTATCTCGAGTAGTGTGGATGGGTCACTTGCTATTTGCCGAGTGACGAGCATTCGGCGCTCGCCCTACCTATCGCGTGTCGGTCTTTTAAGGCGGCTACCGCTCGCCGAATCCCGAGTAGTGTGGATGGGTGCCTTGCTATTTGCCGAGTGACGAGCATTCGGCGCTCGCCCTACCCATCGCGTGTCGGTCTTTTAAGGCAGCTACCGCTCGCCGAATCCCGAGTAGTGTGGATGGGTGCCTTGCTATTTGCCGAGTGACGAGCATTCGGCGCTCGCCCTACCCATCGCGTTTCGGTCTTTTAAGACAGCTACCGCTCGCCGTATCTCGAGTAGTGTGGATGGGTCGCTTGCTATTTGCCGAGTGACGAGCATTCGGCGCTCGCCCTACCTATCGCGTGTCGGTCTTTTAAGGCGGCTACCGCTCGCCGAATCCCGAGTAGTGTGGATGGGTGCCTTGCTATTTGCCGAGTGACGAGCATTCGGCGCTCGCCCTACCCATCGCGTGTCGGTCTTTTAAGGCAGCTACCGCTCGCCGTATCTCGAGTAGTGTGGATGGGTCGCTTGCTATTTGCCGAGTGACGAGCATTCGGCGCTCGCCCTACCCATCGCGTGTCGGTCTTTAATGGCTGCTGCTCCACACATTCGCTATTCGGCGAACAGCGAGCCACCGCTCGCCGAATCCCGAGTAGGGTCGCTTGCTGTTAGCCGAGTGACGAACATTCGCCGCTCGCCCTACCCACCGCATGTCGGACGTTTGGACACATCAAAGGGAGCGAACATTTGCAGAACACATCAGCTGTTGGGGATCGTTGGGGCTCGCTGCTCGGCGAATGCCGAATGTGTGGAGCCACCTTAACAAAAGGGGCTACGGGCCGCGCGCGCTCTCCCCTTCCTCAAACTTTTTTACCCTCTTTTTCAATTCTATGATGCCTTATATTCCGTGGCGGGGCTCAGGTCATGAAGCCTGCTCTTCCGCCTGACCACGCAAAGTCCGCTATGCTCCTTTCACCGCCTGGCAGAGAAAGGTGGTGTCGCTCAGGCGATGAAACAGGCGGTTTGAATTTTGCTCCGAAGCTTCATTTAGGCTTGAGGATCTTTCATATGCAGTAAATCTTCTTCTCCTTCCACACACACTTCACACTACTGAATGTAAAAATGAGCCTACCGTTTTGTGTAATCTGATTTCTGGCTAATTTTGATCATAAGTGAAGTTCTTAGTATCTTTGTGAACACAGTATTTATTCTTCAAACAACGATTATTATCAATCCACACCTTTATAAAAAATTAGTTAAGTGAAAGTCAAGTTATAAATAAACGTATTTCTTTGGCCTTACAAGCTTATATATCATCTCAAGGAAAGACGTGATAAATTTAATTCTTCAAGTATCAACACATTCCATAGAAGACAGCTTTTTAATCTTTCCGAAATGAATATATTTGGACTTTAGTTGTTTTCTCACAAGAAACCATTCCTTTAACAATTTTGAAGAGAGAAGCATTAAAATACATACTTTTTAACATACAAATTTAAAATGTTGACTCTAGATAAGTAATTTTACATTCAGCTTGTATAACATTAGTAGGGAAACCTTTCTATATCCCATGATTTTTCCCAATAATATGTTGTAAACGTTCTAAAATAGTTTTTCTTCCTGCACGAATATATTTACAACTGCTCATATTCAATTCTTGACCAAATCAATGCAATGTAAAAGGGGTAAAGAGAGGATCAGCTACTCCCCCAGCTGCAATTATCAAGCAGCTGATACATTTTTATAAATTTGGTTCAACTGACTACGGAGCATCTGATAGACTACGGTGTCACTATCTATTGGTGTCACTAACAACTACGTGTATCATCATGAACCGGACCAATGCTGTCTCGTTTTTTAGAGCTCTCCTCAATACTCAAGTGTTTTGCATTCAGGTATCCCCAGAACATTTTTAACTGGACTTCGTTATCTCTCGCACTTGTGACCCAAGCACAAGGAGGAATAAACAGATAATTAAAAAATAAAAAAGTAGGCAAGTACGAAATAATTAAAAAATTAGATGCAGGAAAAGTTTTCACAAATAATTAATCTTTTATGTCCGGAAAGGTAAACGTAAGTTAAGAAATACGTGTATGGTATACGTCACATGTACAGAAATACATATAAGGTATGTGAGTATAGTGTGTTAAAATAATAGAAAGGTTAAACAGTAGCATGCTTAAAGTAGAGAAGGAATACATTAAAGTTTCCAGGTGATCTTCTCTTTAATTCGAAAACTTCACGAACGACATCAGTGAGAAATAGTGTAAATTAATACGTCATCGATATTACTGGCTGCGGATTTCACATGCATAGTTCTCCGTAGATCCCTACATATAGGTCTCTGCATTAGGTGTTATTTGAATTCGCGTATGCTCTTAGTGAAGGTTTGGGTACTTAAAGTAACAAGAGAAGACGTTGTGCATCTGATACCTTTTGTAATAGAAACCTACCACATTCCTTAACGTCTCATACCAACGCACATTCCTAATTTGAGACATTTTCCCTTGGGAGTAATGATATTTAAGCACAGAAAAATCTTTTAAAAGATGAATGCTCAAGAATGTTGACTTCGTCTCGTAAGTAATGATTTTCCCATTAGAGTGCACTGTCTGCGATCTCAAATGCGGCATTGCCGTCTCCTCCTCAGCGCCGTCTAACGGGATGTTCTCGAGTTTGAGTTCCGCCGCTGGCGGTGGTGGATGGTATGAGCTACATTCTTAAGGGGGATATAGCTTATAGCAGTTAAAGTTTTACTGATTTTCCGCGTTTTTTCTCCACTCAAATCCTACTCCACAGCAGTGAAAATGAACTGACACACAGAAATAGCTTTCTTCTGTATGGATAACTTTCCTTTCACTTTAATTTTTTTTTGAAAAATCAAAATTCAACCAGGTTTTCATGCACTGACATGGTATTTCCCTGATAACCCAAATAACTTTGAAGATATTTACCAATTTCCTCTTTTGATTTGTTGTAAATACTCACCGGTACAAAACCATGCTCTTTCATTTCGATCTCTGAATAAATAATATTTTTAATTTGTATCAAAAAGTAATATATTGATTATTAACAATTTTTTCAGTTTTATAATGTTTTATCACAAAACTATTGAACTGACGTGTACGATTTTGCATGGTTTTGTAGATAACACTTGGTTGCATGCATCCTAAAAATTTCATAGCTTTACGATGATTAGTTTTTGAGTTATATGGGGAAAAGGGTCATAAAAACTGTAATTCTGGAAAACAAGCGAAGTTTGATTCATGAGGTTTCCTTACCTTACTACTCTAATAGATGCATGATGCATACCTTTTAAATCATAACTCGAAAAATATAGCAGATATCGAAATATTTTTTCACCCAAATATTCCTGAATAATTAATGCATAAAGAAAAAAATGTTTTCAAAAATCAAATTTTTTAACGATTTAAGGTGTGTCTGCCTCCTTAAGTTGATTTCAGTGTTTAGGGGAGAGTTCTGGAGTTCGGCTGTTCTGATGGGTAGTTTCACGAGATTATCCGTTCAATACCACGCGAATGCTGCAGCTGTACTTTAATAAATGAGCCACGATTCGCGCGCGATTGCACTATTAAATTAAATGCCATTGAATCTGACTACTTATTTACTTACTCTTGAAATTAATTGGTGTAGTAACAGATAAAATAAAATCACAGAATATGAATAGGAAAAGAACAGCATAAAAATTGCAATGATGTAATTGCCATTGTTACACAAGCAATAATTTTATTACTATTATTGAACTGAAAATACAATCTACATCTACTTAATAGTATAAAACTGAGACATTCAGTTCAGTGGGGATGGGATGCAGCTCTTCTGAAAAGAAATTTCGGATGAGGAGTAACTAACGTCAGAGTAGCCAGGCCAACGCATTACTCAGTAAACAGCAACAACTTCTCGAGGCTAACACGAACGAAAACAGCGTTCTCCTTGCTGACAACGAACAAATTCACATTGATAAAAATCATCTCCACCAAAAGTAAAGCTCTGATGATCTTGAGTTCAATAAAATTCTCAGATATCAGAGGAACGATATCAGAGGATATCAGAGGAACGTTAACTCCATTAAATTGTATTACTTTTGTAATTTAACTATATTTTTTCTTTTTTGTAAAATTCTATTTTTGGACTTAGAGTTCTTTAATATTATATTTCAAAATCCTGTGAACATTAAGAATTAGCTGAAATTAATATTATTTTTATTTTTATTATTATTATTAATAATAATAATAATAATACAGTTCTCAGAAATTTATAATTTATTTCCCACGATTTTCTTCGAAATGTAATTTGATCGAATTGACAACTGACTAAGGAGGAGGACTAAGGAATGATTTAATTATTAGTTTGTTGAGTGATCGACAGTGATGTTATAAATGCTCAAATTGCACACCTCGATTTATTGAAAAAATAATGTAAAACTAGTGGGAATGCGCCTCATACCAACACTTTTCCTCCTCTTAGTGTAATTCCTCTCTTGTAATTACTTAACAACTAGTCATATTTTTTAAAAAGTGGATAGCATCATTTAAAGATTGAAAATTGAGCACTTGCATTGAGAAAACATATCTGACTTTAATATTGGTGATGTAGGAGATACTAGAAAATAAATGTGAACTTAACGATCTTATTAAATTAGAAAATAAATGTGAACTTATCAATTTTTTTTAAGTTTTAATGAAAACAGGAACCACACCATTTTAATGAATTCTCTTTGATCTATTCGAGCAAAAATGAAAAGAAAAAAATTGCAGTCTTTTCCCTGAAAATTTGAAAATGCCATGGAGGCTTTATAAAGTAACCCCAGAAATTAAAATATCTTATTGATCTTCCAAACAATGCAACTAATCGTACTCCTGACGTATTTACCAAGTTTCAGCTTAGAAGCTTCTAATCTGACAGTTATGCGTGACTCATGTATTTCGATCCATTCAAATACCCAAATCTTAGGGTACAAAAATGCGTTTATCTCCTCGCCACCTGCACCACTCTTAATCATCTTTAGAACATCACTCATAGATCTTAATCCTGACGTGTGTGCGAAGTTATAGATCAAAAGAACCTTAAGCACCGGAAAATTCCAGATAGTTTAGGGAGGAAAAGTTCATTTACGTAAGTTCATTTAAAGTAATATATGACATGTTTTATTGAAATTTCATAAAAATGTATGTTGAAAACGTTATCCAAAAGGAGTTGAAATTGTGAATATTGTATCGCGATCTATAAGTCAAGAAACATATTCAAGGATCCATGACCGACAACACTTAAAGAGAAGAGAATGTATCACTGAACGAGCGATTGTGGCGTCATGTAACGTGGAGTGCGCATTTCTGGAGAGACCAAGGGCTATGATGTCGTACCTCAACCACAAAATGACGTCACCTCATCAAACATTTACTTGAGCCTAACGACGATAATACATTAGTCTAGGCAATTTAGGGAGAACCAGAGAACAGTCTCTAAACGCAGGAAGGGCTTGTTTGCGAAGTTCTCGACCCGCCCTCCGTCGAATATCTCGGCTCGAAATTTTCCCCGGCAACTGTTCGCCGCGGAAGTTCCGGAGGGATTATTTGAAGGGCGCGAGGGAGGTGCGGGCGGCGCGGGTGGCGCCGGCGAGGCAGGGCGGGGACCGGCCGAACCCGAGTGAATAATTAAAACGGCGACCGAAAGCAACCCGGCTGATTACAGCGCCAGTCGCCCCTAGACGCTGATTGACGTCCGCTCCAAGGAGGGGGGAGTTGGAGAGGGTGCTGCGGCGCTCCAACCGAAATCCAGTGGCGACTCCGCCTCCTTCTGCAAGCGAAAAAGAAAAA
Organism: Acheta domesticus; assembly: GCA_031308135.1. Lineage (NCBI taxonomy): Eukaryota > Metazoa > Arthropoda > Insecta > Orthoptera > Gryllidae > Acheta > Acheta domesticus. Next base: position 13,457,108 of record JAHLJT010009436.1, read on the forward strand.
AAAAATCTTCCTTAATTGATATCCCGATCTGTCAGCCGTCTCTCCCTCCGACAATCCCTCTTCCACACCCATTAAGTCATTAATATCGCTCTTTGTCGTGGTGCCGCGCAGTTCTCTAAATTATCGTCGCTCTTTTTTTTTTGCGTGACGATTTCTCGGGTTCCCCTTCGCTAAATCTGAGAGAGGAGCGGAGAGGGTCGGGGCGAGGCGGCGCGGTACGGGTCACAGAGAAAGGATCTGCGACGGAGCGAGCCTGGGCAGGCGGGGTCGGAAAAAAGAAGGCTAGTTGACGGTGGGAGTGAGATCAGCTGAAGGTGGGAGTGGCGAAGGCAAAAGAAACATAATACGAGCAATACTCGTGATATGAACTAGAAAATGTGGATAAAAGGAATGGATTAAGCAGCACCAATTTATTTTACTAATTTAATGACAAAAATTATTTTTTAAAAATTGTATATAGTAAAATGTATGTACAAATTGGTGCGTGAGTGCTAAATTTATTGTGAGAAAGCAAAACAAACTGTCTCCTCCTATTCTGTGGATTATGGGAAAATGGACCAAAGGAATGATCCAAATGGGTTGCTGCTCAACGTAGGAAAAATCAGACAGAGACTGTTGAGGAGAGCAATGAACAGAGGCTCGAGGATGATGCAGTATTTCAGTCGTGTGAGGCTGACACGGATGAGCGTCTCTCTGATCCGAGCCGGAAATCAAGGGTCGAACGCAAAGGCCTGAGCGCGGCGCACCGCGGTTGCAGAGGTACAGAAGGCCGCGACTGGGCGCTGGCGGGAAGAAACAAGAACTGCGAGAGAACGGGAGGGCACGGGCAGGCGAGAAACGAGGTGGGCGTCCGAGCAGCGACTGAGCCGAGTTCGCGTTTTTGCGACGTCCGCCGAGCCGTGAACTTAACGCTCTCCGTTAATTGCTTCATCTAGAGCCCGTTCTAAAACAAAACAACCGCTTTCGAAAGAAATATAGGCGACAGGGAGGGTGGGGACGGGCGGGCGGGCGGGCGGGCGGCTGTGGAGTGATTTGCGGGTGGGTGCGTGGGCTGCCGGGCGTGGGAGGGTGGGCGGATCGTAGTGCGGGAGGGTGAGTGAATGAGAGAACGGGTCACTGAGCGGGTGGGTTATGCGAAAAAGAGAGTTAGCGGATGAGTGGGAAAGTGAAAGGATAGGTGGGAGGAAGGGCAAATGAGAGTGAGGGTGGGCATGAGAGAGGACGGGTAAGAGGGGTAAGTGAAAAGAGAGTTAGGGGATGGGTGTGTTAGTGAAAGGATAGGTGAGAGGATGGGCAAATGAGAGTGAGGGTGGGCATGTGAGAGGACGGGTGAGAGGGGTAAGTGAAAAGAGAGTTAGGGGATGGGTGGGTAAGTGAAAGGATAGGTGGGAGGATGGGCAAATGAGAGTGAGGGTGGGCATGTGAGAGGACGGGTGAGAGAGGTAAGTGAAAAGAGAGTTAGGGGATGCGTGGGTAAGTGAAAGGATAGGTGGGAGGATGGGCAAATGAGAGTGAGGGTGGGCATGTGAGAGGACGGGTGAGAGGGGTAAGTGAAAAGAGAGTTAGGGGATGCGTGGGTAAGTGAAAGGATAGGTGGGAGGATGGGCAAATGAGAGTGAGGGTGGGCATGTGAGAGGACGGGTGAGAGAGGTAAGTGAAAAGAGAGTTAGGGGATGCGTGGGTAAGTGAAAGGATAGGTGGGAGGATGGCAAATGAGAGTGAGGGTTGGGCATGTGAGAGGACGGGTGAGAGGGGTAAGTGAAAAGAGAGTTAGGGGATGCGTGGGTAAGTGAAAGGATAGGTGGGAGGATGGGCAAATGAGAGTGAGGGTGGGCATGTGAGAGGACGGGTGAGAGAGGTAAGTGAAAAGAGAGTTAGGGGATGCGTGGGTAAGTGAAAGGATAGGTGGGAGGATGGGCAAATGAGAGTGAGGGTGGGCATGTGAGAGGACGGGTGAGAGAGGTAAGTGAAAAGAGAGTTAGGGGATGCGTGGGTAAGTGAAAGGATAGGTGGGAGGATGGGCAAATGAGAGTGAGGGTGGGCATGTGAGAGGACGGGTGAGAGAGGTAAGTGAAAAGAGAGTTAGGGGATGCGTGGGTAAGTGAAAGGATAGGTGGGAGGATGGGCAAATGAGAGTGAGGGTGGGCATGTGAGAGGACGGGTGAGAGGGGTAAGTGAAAAGAGAGTTAGGGATGCGTGGGTAAGTGAAAGGATAGGTGGGAGGATGGGCAAATGAGAGTGAGGGTGGGCATGTGAGAGGACGGGTGAGAGAGGTAAGTGAAAGAGAGTTAGGGGATGCGTGGGTAAGTGAAAGGATAGGTGGGAGGATGGGCAAATGAGAGTGAGGGTGGGCATGTGAGAGGACGGGTGAGAGAGGTAAGTGAAAAGAGAGTTAGGGGATGCGTGGGTAGTGAAAGGATAGGTGGGAGGATGGGCAAATGAGAGTGAGGGTGGGCATGTGAGAGGACGGGTGAGAGAGGTAAGTGAAAAGAGAGTTAGGGGATGCGTGGGTAAGTGAAAGGATAGGTGGGAGGATGGGCAAATGAGAGTGAGGGTGGGCATGTGAGAGGACGGGTGAGAGGGGTAAGTGAAAAGAGAGTTAGGGGATGGGTGGGTAAGTGAAAGGATAGGTGGGAGGATGGGCAAATGAGAGTGAGGGTGGGCATGAGAGAGGACGGGTGAGAGGGGTGAAAAGAGAGTTAGCGGATGGGTGAGAGGGTGGGCGAGAGAGCGGGTAGGTAGGCCGGTAGATGGACGGTGGCGTGGTTATTTAGGAGGGCGAGGGAACAAGCAGTGGTCGAGCGGTGGGCCGTTGGGTGGGTGCTGTGATGGTTAGGTAAGAGGGTGGTGCGGTGGGTGGGTAGGTGGGTGCTGAGAGGATGGGCGGGGCGGGCGGGCGAGCGGGTGGGTAGATAGATGGACGATTGGGAGGTTATTTAGGAGGGTGAGCGAATAAGCGGTTGCGGTGGGTGGATGGCTGGGCGGGTGGGTGAGTGAGTGGGTGGGTAGGTAGGTAGTTAGTTGGGCGGTTGTGTGAACGGGTGAGCGAATGAACGGGAGGGTGAGCGATGGGCGAGTGTGTGATCGAGTGGGAGCAAGGTTCGCGATGCGAGGGGAAAAGAAAATATGGGTGGGTGGGCGGTTGGGCGTTTGGGTGGTTGTGTGGGCGGGTTAGCGAATGAACGGGAGGGGTGAGCGATGCGAGGGAAAAGAAAGTATCAAGGCCGCGCGGGGGTCGTCCGGAGCTGCAGAAGCCGCTGGGGTTGTGAGCGAGGGATTGAGAAGCGGCGCATGGGATGGGAGGGGAAGCTCAGACTGCCGAGCGAGAGCCGCGCAAAGATGTAAAATGAGAAAAAAATCGAACAGTTGAGTGAAGACGGCGAAGGATATCAGATGACGAGAGTGATAGTATGAAAGTGAACACTAAAGCTCCATTACGGTAATAGGGGAGAGCTCTGTTTAAATTGTTTTCGAATTAGTACAGTTCTTAAGAAACATGCACAGATTTTATCGACACTATTCGTATCGAATCTCAAGTAAAAGTACGATAAATCGAATTATTTACTGAAGTATCATGTTTTCGGCTTATCTTCATTTGAGATACGTTTACATTTAACATTCATTGCATTTCTGAACATTACATTGAATCTCTGAAAATATGAACACTCCAAGCAAAATATGTATTAAACATTCTACCGAAAATGTTACCTGTAGTACATGCATTGAAGTACACACAGATTTTGATGGCATATGTCTCAGCTATCACCAGCTCTGAAGCCTCGAGGATAGTGACGAAATACAATAACTATGCATGCAACAAACAAAACTTCAACAACACTATAGACATAAACGGACCGAATCTGGAATATTGCAATTAGGTAGAGGAGAGTTTGTAAAGATGGTATCAATACACTAGATAATACGGGCAGATGAACACGGTGCCATATGGACTGGATGCGACAATACGAGTGACGCAGTACCGTTTACGAAAATACGCAACGCCTCAGGGTCCTTAAAGCGTCCGGGCGTGTCAATTGCCTCTTCCAGCAAGCGCCGTAACGATGAAAACGACGATGTGCGCAGATCCTCATCAGTAGTAAAGAGGCGGCATTTCCTTCACAGCCGCCGTGGCCCTCGGTTCCAGAGTTACGTTTACGGCGCGGGTCTTATTATTCGACGCCTGAGAACGGCAGGCACGCGAATCTGGAACTTCTTTTCGCCGATTCCTCAACAGATTTACAAGTCTCTGGCTTGTGAAAAATTTACTCCTCATCAGTAGTAAAAGAAGTAGTTCATTACTGTCGGACGTTAAGAACACTTTATTCTGAATCTTAACGTCGCACTGAGCCCGAGCATTTCGAGCTGTCATTATGGTAAAAATAAACCGAAGAAAAATCCTGGGCATAGTCCGTTTCTTAATCTGATAAAATAACTCTCCAAATATATTGTTTAAATCCGGATAATGGTGATTGTCTTTTATAATTAGTGTGATTTTCTTTTGGAAAGAAAATAAATATCAAATGAGATATCGCACTGAAAAAAGTGTTGTATTAGTACACATATATGTATTATTTTTCATTTTATAACACTAAGGATTTAAAAGTATAGAAAGAAAAATGTTGGTTATTTGGTTATTAACTTGAAATGCCATCTCATGGTATAAATGTTTAATAAAAGCGATGACGCTTTAATTAGTAGAGTTAACTATAGTTCTTAACTGCTGTGGTATTCTGTTAGTAGTCCTAAAACTCACGATAAGTTTTCTGCTGTAGTTTACCGTCAGCTTTACATAATTTCGAAGCAAAGTACTAAAACTTCTAAATAGCTAAAATTTCAATGAGGTAATGCGGTTTGGTAAACATATGAAAATAATTTCACTTGTTTGAGCGTTCTTAAAATGCAATCTTGCACCCTTGAATGGTACAACCGTTTCCACAAATCGAGAAGCAGCCTCTTAGCTAACAAGTGAACCCTGCTTGGAGCGCGACACCCCCGCCCTCACAGCGATATTCTCAGACTAACAGGAAATTATGGCACAGCAACGCTACAGCCTAGTAGGGAGCAGAAATGTTCAAATCGCGGGTACAATGGGATTTGCTCAGGTAATGGGCTTACCGGCCCCTTTGTAGGATTTGCGAAAAGGATTTGTGGCAATTTGGACTCACACGAAGTGCCGTTCCCTGCCGCAGTCCCGCCTCCGCCCCCGCCCCCGCCGAACTACTGTCGTCATCACACTATGGCCCGAATGGGAAAAAATTGCGAAAAAAATGGAACTAAGTTCGCAGCTACTGCATCGTGGAGTAGGGATGTCTCAAGGTGGCTCCACACATTCGGTATTCGCCGAGCAGCGAGCTACTGCTCGCCCGATCCAGAGCAGCTGATGTGTTCGGCGAATGTTCGCTCCCTTTGATGTGTCCAAGACACCGACACGCGGTGGGTAGGGCGAGCGCCGAATGTTCGTCTCTTGGCAAATAGAAAGCAAACTCATCCACACTTCTCGGGATTCGGCGAGCGGTTGTTCGCTGTTCGCCGAATAGCGAATGTGTGGAACCGCTTTCAGATTCGACATCAACTAAACAGTTGTCATAGCCGGTCACTCCTGGTAGAGGAATTTACTGGCCGTCTGCTCTGATCGATCGTTTCATTCGATGAAAACCAGACGAATGTCTGAAAAGTGTCTTCGAACGAATCACGTGCATTTCTCCTCTCTTTGTCCCAATCTACACCAAAGTTCATTTCAAGTTACATATGTAGTTGGCAGGAAATGAAGATAAAATCTTCACGAATTCCTCAGTCATTTTTATAAGCAAAAGGTTGATGATATAAATATACGTACCACATTGTTTTATAATAAACATAGATATAACGTTGCTCCAAGAAGGCTCGACTCACATTATTTACCGTAAATATGAAAGTAATGAATGTGTTTCTCTAAGAAATATTGTTGGAAACTGAAGAATGATAAGACAAAATGCAAATTAAAAGAACAAGTACTGAGTACGGTGCATATTAAATTTGGGTCTCCTAAATTCTTAAAAACGTTTCATTTGCGAGCCAATGGCAAAAAAATCCCACAGATTTGCAGTATGAAAACGTGAACCAGTAGAGATTTGTCTTTTCAAGTGAACGTAATCCTGCAGAATTAAGCCATATTTTGAATGACAGTAGTCGCAGCGAACTGAGTCCGCGCGTAACGAAACGCAAAAGTAGAGTAAAGGCAGTAGGAGTACGTCAAATAAGCCTATAAATGAATGAGACCTACTTAGAAAACGCTCTAGATGTAAAAAAATATCTTAAAGAAAAATTAAGGACAATGGAAGACCAATTGTGTTACCATATGTCTGGTGCAGTGTTTCAAAGATTACATAAAATTTTTGTTAATATTTTAACAAACTTTCTTTAGCAAATTCTACGAGATTCAAAAATAAACAAAGCGGTATATTACACTTATCAGTTAACATATTTCATTCACATTACCACTTATCTATTCTTTTCCTTATCTAAATATTCTGAGCATGAGATGAAGTAGCCAGAAGTAGCGCCGAACTCGGATTTCACAATCAGTGGTAACTCTAAAATCACTGCAGTGATCAAACTGAAACGAAAAAAATAGTTTAAAACTACTGTTTGTGCGAAGGTATTGAAATTACGATTCTAAAGGACAAACATACTATTAAAAAATCGTGTGTACTGAGAGTCTGTGCTCGACTATTGCATGGTTAACGCAGTTGAAAGGGTTTGAAGAAACCAAAAATGGATCTTGCCGGACTGGATAGCCGAGGTCACTAAGACTGAAGGTCCTTGGCTGTCTTGGCTTGAAGGATAGCGTGTTCGAATCCTGCCCCTGGCATTAATGTTTGTGTGTGTCTGTATGCCTGTACCATCACCATTGTCCCAAATTATAAAGCGTTAAAATTAATGGTCGCTACATGACCATAGCAGCTGAAAAACGTAAATAACATAAATAAGTAAAAAAATATTGTTAATTATTCACCAACGGCCTTATAACGGTTCTAATGATCAAGCGACAACAAAAGTACGGGGACTTTTTGTCGCTGCTAGATCATTAGGAACCAGTGAACACCCGTACGTGATTTTATTTTTTACCTAATTTCAATTATTCATGTTTACTTATTTACTAATTAAATAGTTCTTAACTTGATTCAGTTTGGTCATTTCTTATTTCCCTCACATAATTCCCTCCGTAAGAGAACATGTAACAATATTCAACTGTTTTTATATTTCGTCAACACCACGATCCTCTCGATCGAGATAAGTTGTGCAGTGAATATCGAACCGTATCGAAGGCAATCACAAACAATCTTCTAACGGACTGTGTGAATCTCGCAAAAATCAGGGACAGATGTGGTATGAAGGGGGACCTGAGAGAGGACCTAGGAACGGAAAAAGCGGCGACTGGCAGGACGCAGAAATTCCTGAAAGAGGCAAATCCTTTCCATAAAATTTGAATTGTACTTGTGGCTGTGTTTGTGATTGTAATTATCCTCATGATTGTAAATTGTAGTAGTATATGTGATATTTCACAATAATCAGTAAAAAGGCTAAAGGCCTTAGTTGCCAAGCCTTCAAACATAATAAAAAATAGTACATTATGAAACGATGATGTAATGATGGGTATTAATACACGAGTGTAAAATTACGATACGAGTGAGGAACGAGCTGATCACGCACAGATGGCTTTGTTTTACCACAGCGCTTGCGAGGGATTATAAAAGTCCCGGGATTAATATTCCGACGTCACCATTTTCGCATTTTCTTTCATTTCTTGAAATGTCAACACCACCAGAAAGAACCACCATTCACTAAATATTTAAACTAAAGAATTGGCCGGTTTTTAAGGACAACCACAAGGCAGCAGGAAATAACACAAAATGACTCGCGTGATCTCGCATGGAGATCTTAACGTCACTCAAATGTTCTCTGCAATAACTACCACTGCGCTAGTCAAATACGATCAAAGTGAAACTACAACCCCAATTTATTTTAACTAATATTTCACGTAAAAGTCACTACTAATAAAAAGAAATTAAGAATGAGAAGCATAAAATAATATTAAATGCAATTTTAATACACACACTCGAACGAAACATTTACTGCAAAGATTCTCAATGATTAATGAAGCGACAATATTGGTTTGTAAGCGATTCTGTGATTGGTCAAGAACCTGCATCATAATGAAAACTGTATCGAAATGACCATCATTATGCAACTGGTTGCAGCCATCCAATGACAGCATTATACAATGGGAGTAGAAAATAGTACATTATGAAACGATGATGTAATGATGGGTATTAATACACGAGTGTGAAATTACGATACCAGCGAGGAACGAGCGAGTATCGTAAACTTCACACGAGTGTACTAATACCCATTACATCGAGTTTCATACGGTACTTTTTCTACGACTTATGGTGACTTTTATAAGTTAAACGTTTACATCGTATCTTTTCGTGGCAGTTGACATGCAGGATTCCGTCAAGGCCACCTAGCGGACAGCTCGCTACCCATCGCAGGTGGCTTTGTTTCACCAGGCCACCCTGGCCAGCCAGCCAGGGAGTACAGAAGTTGCTGCAATAATTTCGACGTCACCATCTTTGCTTTTACACTTATTTCTGGAGATCTCAAGACCACCGTTGATTCACCAGACATTTTAAATTAGACATTTTTTAAGGACAACCACATGGCAGCAACAAATAACCTAAAATGACTTGCGTTCAGATCTTAACTTTAGTCAAAATTTCTCTTCAATTACTACCACTGCGCTAGTCAAATAAGATCAAAGTGCAATTCAATTTATTTTAAATAATATTTCACGTTAAAACCTACTAATGATAAAATAAATTAAAATTAAAAGGCAGAATATAATATTAAATACAATTTTAATGGACACAATTGAAAGAAACATTTACTATACAGATTCTCAATGATTAATGAAGAGTCAATACTTGGTTTGTAAGCTTCTCTGTGATTGGTCAAGAACCTGTATCAAAATGACAACTGTATCGAAATGGGTATCATTACGCAACTGTTGCAGCCATTAAAAATCAGCGTTAAAAAATAAAATAGATTTTGCCCGCCTTTTCTGCGTGTTTGAAACCACCGTGCGTCGCGGCGCGTCGCGGGGCGGCGACTTCTTAGGGGCACTCGGCGCGGCCCCTTCACCTTTACCTCTCGGGTCGATCCCTCGCGAGAGAGTCTCAAAGAAGTCTCGCCTCGCCCCGCGCCTCCTCGCCCCGCGCCGCGCGGCGGCGGCGAGCGCGGGCAAAAGGAAGCCTTACAAGGTTGTCCCCTCTCACAGGCGACCAACTTGTCCGGAGGAAGTAGGTATTCTCGATACGTTTGGACGGGTCTCCGTTTCTGCCAGCCAGGAAATTGAAATGTGAAGTCACAAAGGTTTTCATTAAATGGTACTTCTGAGATTTATTTCGGATAAGGATAATCGCTGACAAGTTTAATGTGTAACCAACCGCTGAAAAGGTTAATGTGGTCATTTTGTAACGTCATTTCACGCAAGGGTAGAACTCGGTGCACTTCCTGATGACCAAAGAGTATATATGCTGATGACTGTGATAGGTATAGTTGTTTTAAAATTACTGCAATTGTAAGGATGTCAACTTAAAAGTGATCATGGTACTTAAGGTGTGGTTGCTTGAGTAATTTAGCATATAAATAAATTACAACAGCTCTGAAGGGCTAAATAAATACACAAATATTAGTAAGGAGAAAAGTGTTGCATTTATTGATTATAAATAACGAATATAATTCATATAATAAGAATTTATAGATGAATGTAAGAAATAAGAGTATTAACAAAATAATTTTCAACAGATGTGTGTATTGCACCTTTGAATGTGTAAGACGTCTCTAGACTTAAGTGATATGTTTGGCATGAACTATATGAAATCACTCTCTATTACGATATACACTTGCATTTGAAAATAATTTCATCTAACAATTACAGACTCCCCCTTACCTCTCCACGTAATAACTGCAATTAATGCATTACACTTAGGTGTCCAAATATGCATTGAAATGTGAAGAGCGACAGAAAGACGGAATGCTCACGATTTGTTGGAATAAAGTGTTAGCTATATTCATGCTTTTCGCTTTATGCAAAGATGAGAGATGTACGATATTCGGGGCCATATTGACATGTTCCGCTTCGTGAACTAAATATTAAATATTCTGGGGCATACATTCCAAATGCACATATCCCAATTTAGTAGCTGCGCAACGTAAAGAACCAGGTCTCAGAATAAGAAAATAATTTATTCATCGCTCACAGTTATTGAAAATAAATGGAAGACAATTGTGAGAATTTGATTATGAGTCTGATTATTATATTCCAGTCGAGCTTGAACAATCGTTGAAGAGAATTGAGTCAGGTATTAGCACAATAGAGATTACATAAACAAAAGACATCCAAAATATCTGTCGTAGAAAAGGTCAGAACTAGATTCGGGTGATGTGAGAAAGAAGAGAGATGAATCCGACCTGGGTGGTAACGAACGGGACGACGAAAATAGTCATAGCGAAAAGAGGCGGAAATAGAGTCACTAACAGACACACGAATGAGGGCTAAGGAGAACCAAGGAAAGAGAAAAAAAAATACTTTTTTCAGTGGGCAGTGGGGAGAGAGACAAGCCTTCAGATCTTTCATCCTTTCTGACCACTTTAAAAAATTGAAAACGACAAAAATACATTATTTCGATATTTCCGAGAAAATGGCATTGCTCCTGGGATTGCAAGGAAGGTACGGGTTCGGAAAATGCCTAAAGTGATTGACTACACTTTAATTAAATCACAATTAAGATAGCAATGTCTTAAGGCCGATATCGCAGATGTTAGAGAAAGATATCATCAAATCAGAAAACAAATGCTTTGTGAATAATTCATGATTGAACGGTGACACGAACGGTGGAGACGGGTTGGGGAAAAGGAAGGAGAGGATAAGAACAAGAGAGAAGAATGAACTGTAAAGAAAAGTAGGAGATTAATGAAGAAGAAGAAGAAGAAAAGTAAAAGAGAAAAAAGAAACAAAGTAGATGGAAGAGAAGATAGAAAATAGCGCAGAGACAAGAGGATAAGAAAGAGAAAGATGGAGAAAAAAATAATGTGAAAAAAGAAAAAGAAAAAAAGAAGAGTGAAGAGGCATGGAAAGTATGTAATGTACTGCAATGTAAACATGTAATATTTTTGCTCGTGGTAAAACAATGAACTTTTCCCCGCACGTGGACACTACTTTTGGATTGTGAGTAAGTCGGAGAATCAAAAGTAAAATTAGAGAATAATGATTATAAAATGGAGAAAAAAGAGTGAAAGTAGGGGCGAGTTGGTGAAGCGCAGAGAACAAGAGAGGGCGGGGCGAGGCGAGGGAGACAGGACAATGCGACGGTGAGGGGTAGACGTGGCTCATTGTACTGGCGGCGGTCCTCTAGAGTTAAGCATTTGGGCCAGGATTTGTATGTGAACGTCCTTTTATGAAATTTAGCTGTCGTTGTGGATCAAGCAAGGGAAACTAGTCTGCGTCGAAACGCACGAGCAGGTTGTAAATCAGGATTTAGCGGAGCCAAACCCCTTTCGAAATGCACAAAAAGTCGATGTAACATCAATCGAGCTACTCCAGGAACACAATCACACTGCCGTGATGCAGATAAAGAGTATTAGAACCTTACCGACAAAAAATAGTACAGGATAAAGAAGCTTTCAGGTAAACGGTACCTATGTCCTTCTATATAGGTAATATTCTGTGTGAGAAAAAAATTAACTCCTCACAATACAGACCACATACTTTCAAACGATAGCCACAACATCGCCTCATCAGAGGTCTCGACATTCTGAATTTATTCTTAAATATCACTAAAGACTGGAAATTCATCGGTAAGATGTTGTAAACAGGTAAACGGAGAAATTTTGAGAAAATGACTTTTTCTGTATCAAGGATCATCATCGTATGCACTTTGGCAATACTACGTGTACAAGAATGTAATACAGTGCGAATACGAGAGAGAAAGTATGCCGTACTAGTATACACTTAAATATATTGAAATATCGGCAGACGTTTTATGCATAATTATAGTACCTCCCTATAACACGCAGTAGAATACGAACAAGGAAAATTAACTATTTTTGTATCAGGGGCTCTCAAAACTTGTTTTTGCACCAATGCAGATGTTTTATTTGCGTATTTTCTCTTTTCTAGTAAGATGAGAAAGACTCGAGAAAAAATGAGAAGAACAACTCATAAAACATTAACGTAAGTGTATTAATATTGGAAAATAAAGCCTCGTCTCTCTTGGGCTATTATTAGTTTGGAGAATAGATCTACCTAATATTTAAAGAACCTAATGTTTGGTACTGACTGTGAAGTTCCCAGTTTAGAGGAGATTTAGGATAAATCATTAAAATCTGTTTTCACATACGTATGACCCACTGTGGTACATGAATGTTGTGTTGTTTCATTGTAGATCATGGCGGGCTTATTTTCCTAGTTAAAATTATGGTGAAATTTGAAAATGAAAGAGATCACTGTGTACATCGGGAAGTGCTTGGTTGAAGTCCTGGCTATGACGGATTTTCGACATGAGCTAGTTAAGGAATAGACACGTCTACGGCGTAGATCAGGGCATTCCAAGCCCGGAATACGCCCGTCAGCCCACCACATCGCACTGACAACACATCACAACATTTCTGTTGCGATTTGAGAAGCTTGCGTGTATTTCCATATACAAGCTGAAAGAGATTGTACTGAAAGTATGTAACTTAATTTTCTGTATCCCCGCAATTGTTTTGAGCAAGTCCAGCATGATAAAAAACATTTTTTGCATATTATTACTTACGGTTTAAGGAAATTCTGCAAAAAAGATTTTTTTGGACAGAACGCCTCCATAAGCAGTAAAAAGTCAAAACCCGACCTAGTCGCTTAAATATGTGGAGCTATTCGAACGAAATTATATAGTTTTCACGACATGCATTTCAGTTTCGCAGTTTCATTGAATTCAAGGTTCCGAATCATGGAAACCGAATTTGCAAAATGCAGCAACACCGAGTAGGCTCTTTTTTACATATATCTTAGAGATCTTTTGTCATCATATAAAAGTGCTCTAGGCAAATGTTTAAATCCATCACTTGCTAACCGGTCAATTTCTAAATTGTATATTTCGCCTTCGTTCAAGAAATATTCTGCAGAGAGAAAATGTTTATGATTTCTTCGGAAACACATGCCGCCCCTCCAAATTTGCAATACACCAGCAACTACTGGTATATTGTTAGCATAGCAAAAGTCCTTGTAATAAAGGCGAGAGCTCCCTTATTGTATCCGCGAAATGCCATTACATCGTGGAACAGGAAAACTATTTTCTCGATTCGTTGTGTATGTATATTAGTCTTCACGATATTACTGTTGATATATATTGAAAATGAAATTGAAATCGTTACATTTGAAAAAAACATTTACGAATCATGAGTTTATTTCAGAAAATAAATTTCAGTTTTATTTTAGTGGCTTATGAGGAGTTATCTCTTCTTCAATCATATAAAGATGAATGTATGTCCGTGATGGATTTTGATTAAATGAGGCCAACGAGACGGACATAAAAATTATTTTCTTATATTAATTTTCATAATGATAATATAGGAAAATCATTTTTATGTCTGTCTTATTGGCCTCATCTATTTCTATTCTTCAATCAGTCACGGTACATTGTATATCCAAATAATGCACTCACTTAGAAAACGTTCATTCATTGACGCTTTTGTTTCAATTGAAAATTTTAAGGAAATTCCAGATCTTACCATTTTGTAGGCAGAATTTCGGGACGGGCAGCGTTTTCCCAGGAAACACATACCTGAAATTTTCAAAGAAAAATATTACTTTCCCACTCGCAGGAACATTACTTCAACTCTGGTTCTTCACCTTTTAAAATAATGTCTGTCAGTAAACTATCTATAACTAAACTGCAGTGGGCCGAGATCATTGAGTGTTTTGTAGGATAAATATTGTTTTGCTAAACCAGTAACAAAGATGAAAACTCATTACTGTGAGAGAACGGCGTTTCAACCACTGAATTACTTTGCATTGGATCCAGGAGTATTTGTGCAATGAAATAAGAACTAAATAACCAACGTTAACAATGACTACGCGAAACACTTTCTGAAAAGCTGGATGTTTGCCTAACTGGCATGAAACTATTAGGAGGTTTAAAGTAAAATTTTCCCTCAGATTCTGAGTTGTAACAAACTAGAAAGACCTTTCTGAGTCTTGGAAATGCCATGGATCTCTCACAGTTTCATTACAGGGATTCTATGTTAGTGTCTAAGAGTAATTGCTATAAATTGATAGGGCATGTAGGGTTGTCGAAGATGGTCACTTTCAACGTGCTGTGTGAAATCCCATATAACGAAGGTATATCTGCTCCTGATTGGTAAGCAACTTGACCTACAATGGAGTTTGGTACAACCCCTTGCGTCAGAATGCGATCTGAATCAACAGTGTAGGATGTGTTGCCTACTAAGCAGGGGCAAATGTCACATATGTAGAGCCGGGCAAACGCATTCTATTATCGATCGTTCTCGCCGGCTTTGCTTTCTCAGTCTCGGAGCCTCGAAGGTCGCGCGCACGCTCCTTATCTGCCTGTTGAAATCTACACGTGGGTCTCTCTCAAGAATCGAGGACGATCGGAACCGCTCCATTCTCGGCTGTTCTCGTCAGTATTGGCCGGTACCCGCAGTCTCGGCAGAAGCGGCCGCCGCCGGGTGCTCGGCGCAGGCTCGGCGACTCGGCAGCTCGACGCAATTGCGGGGATTTAAGATCGCCACATATTGTGATCGCAGAACTCTTTCATTTAATTGTAATTGATTAATTATAATCGTAATAAAATACAATTTCAGTTTATCTATTAATTGGTTGAAAAGTAACAATCACTCGATTATTTGCAAATAATTTTAGAGAGAAAATAATACAATTTTGAAATAATTAAATGCAAAAATGTGAGGCAAAAAGTAATTTAAAATTAACCTTTTAGCAATATCAATAAAATAGAATAAAATAATTTTCATCAATTGTTTTTACATTGTGAATTATTACACAATATTGGTATCAAGGTTACTAATCAGAATTTCTAATAATGTAAATGGACCTGCAGCTTATTTTCAAGTAAGCAAAGAAAATAATGATAAAGTTTACATTCCAGAATTACATATCAAAGCACAAAAATATATGTTAAGGGAAAAATAATTCATTTCAAACCTATTGTTATGTCATTTAAGTTTCCTACAAGTTCGAATGTAAGGTATAATTTATTAAACACAATTAACATCTGGTATTAATTTCATCATTACATAATAAAAACGCATATGCGAAACAAAATTGAAGCGAGTACTGTTCTTCCCTGCGTGAAAACGTCCTTTCGTCACTGGGCACAATTCATTGTGTAGCAGTGGATGTAAGCCGCCTTGGCCTCTGAATTGGGTGAAACAATTGGCGGCCAAACAACGGTGCCCACTGCAAATCAGCCTATTAAACTCTTTGCCCCATCGCCACACACGGTTAGAGAAATTCAAAAATTCGAAATACATAATTGATTATAATATACTACATTAATACACCATATAAAATGAGGGAAAATTAATAAATTTATAACATTTTTGCGCCATAGAAAAATGCCGTAATTTAGTATAAGCCTAGAAATGATAAAAATAAATTTTTCAATTGACTTTAATTGTATCACTGGCATGCGAAACAAACCTAACGCGTAATTCTTTCAATTAACAGAACCTTCCTTCCATTTCCTTTACCTTCCTGGAAGAACATGTGGGACGGAGAGATATCAAAGTCGGAAGTCGCGGTTATCGACTTGCCCCCTGAGACGCGAGTGATGTTTGCATTGCGATTCTGATCTCAGCGATCACCCATGACCCATCGGTCACCTACGATAATCCGCTTCTTTTCTTTGTGTAAAGAATTTAGAGGAAAGCGAGCATCTAAAGATTCATAATGTCGAATTAAAAAACAAATGACATCCTCGGTCTAGATCTAGATAAAAAATAGAGGTACGATGTCAAACGGCTGGGATTAGTGAAAGTGGAAATGATTTGAACATACGTTTTTAACCAGAGTAGAAGAAAATAGAAATACATTTCAAGAAAAAAGGCTTAGAAAGTTAAATATGCCTTAAAATATATTTACGTGAAAATAGGCGAAATAAATATTGATCATAATTGTTATTTTTTCATTATTTTTATTATATACATGTCAAAAGCCGAAGGCTGTCTACAAAACATACAGGTGCCACTAGATTGCTTATGCATTGGTCAACGTACAAATCACGCTAATCGCAAAAATAGTTTGTCTTATTCAAGAAGACAGACTGCCTCGAGTTTGAACTATACTAAACGCTGGCGAGAGCTCCGGTGGCGCCTCCAGCATTTATTCGACGCGGTCGGCGCACACCGATAACAGGCCAAGTTTCGGTATCGTTCGTTCTCGATAATGGTAGTTCCGGAACTGACATTCTCGGACACAGTAGTATCGGCGCGCCTGGTATCGTCCCCGAGAACGAACGGAACTGAGGGCGTTTTTGTCCGGCTCTACACATATGTAATTTCGATATTAGATATTCCCCACCAGAAGACCAGTAGCAAAAAAAATTATCATCTACGGCTTTTTTACCGAGCGAAGTAGCTCAGTGCGTAGAGCACTGACTTCGCAGTCGGCAAGTTCGGGTTTGATCCCCGGGCCGGTCTTCCTCACCGGAATTTTTGTGGTTTTCCTCGGTCATAAGGCGAATTCTGGGATGGTTCAAAAATAACACGATCACCTCCGACCACCCCATCTACCACCATCATCACCCTAACACGTCTTATCACCTTTCACCCTTCATCATCACCCTATCTCTTCATTCAGTACCATCAGGGAAAGAAACGGCAAACTACCCTGATTTTAACCTCCCAAGAGAACCCAACATGTTGATAATACTGTGGAGTCATCTATAGGGGCGAACTTCCGTCTATAGAACAGGACCAAAGAAGACGGCTCTTTTTATGCCCTAAAAGGTAAACCCCGACACCTACAAACCCTAAATACTACTATACATATCTAAATTTTTTATAGGGCATAAAAAAGTTTGTAACATTATTTTGAGATTTCCAGTAGAATATGATAAGTAAGTTGTACACTTTGTGACCAACACATTTAGCAATCACGATAGTACATTCTTTGTCATTACTACTTCAAGTTTCAAACCGTACATGGAAATAAATACACGCTTACACGTCCTAACAGACATTTGTTAGATCACTCCGCGAGGTTCGTCGGGCTTTAAATGGAAGCGGTGCAAAGGCCGGAGCTCCCTCCGGGTATCCGCGCGTTGCCATCCAACATCCGCCCCTACCCCCCACGCGGAGGCCAGCAGACGCGATGACGGCGAGAGCAGCGCCAGCGAGCGCGAGCAGAAGGGGAGCGGAGGGCGTGGCGTGGCGTGGCGAGGCGGGGAGCGCCTGCGGTAAACGGCCCCGGGGGACGCAAGGGGCTGCGGAACGCCGCCACCGCCGCCGCCGCCGGCGCCAACTGCAGCGCGCTACCGCCGCCGCCGCGGCTCGCGTGTCGCACGCAGCTCTGGCGCGCGATCAGTGACCGCCCCCTGGAGACGGCCGTCGCCGCCGCTGCAACCGCCTCCGCGCGCCCCGCCCCGCCCCGCCCTGTGCTGCCCCACTCCGCTCCGTAACGCCCCAATCCAGCCCGCTCCGCCCCGCCATGGCTCGCACCGCCAAGCGCTGCCCCACTCGTCTTCGTAAGGCGCCCATCCGCTCCGCCCCGCCCCCATCCTCCCCGCCATGCCCCGCCCCGCCCTGCATTGCCTCTCTCCTCTCCGTAACGCCCTGATCCACCTCGCCCTGCCCCTCCCCGCCATGCCTCGTGCTGCCCTGTGCTGCCCAACTCCGCTCCGTAACGCCCCCGCCCTACCCCGCTCCGCCCCTCCCCGCCATGCCTCGCACCGTCAAGCGCTGCCCCACTCCGCTCCGTCAAGCCCCGCCATGCACCGCCCCCTCCCCGCCATGCCCCGCCTCGCCCCTGCCCCACTCCGCTCCGTGGCGCCCCGATCCACCCCGCCATGCCTCACACTGCCCTGCGCTGCCCCACTCTGCTCCGTAAGGTCCCTATCCTCCCCGCCATGCCTCGCCCTGCGCTTTCCCACTCCGCTCCGTAATGCGATCTACCCCGCATCCTACAATGTCCCTCCCCTCTCCATTTCTTGCTCCGCTCTGCCACTCCCCCGCTCCGCCTCAACATGCTCTGCTCCGCCCGGCCCTGCACCGCTCTGCTTCACAAAGTTTCGATCCTGCCCTCCATTCCCCGCTCCTCCCCGCGAAACCTCGCTCCTTTTCACCATGCCCTGCTCCACTCTGCCATTCCCCGCCCCCTTCCTCCCTCTATTCCCCGCCCTTCCCTGTCATGTCCCGGTCCTCCCAGACATGTCACTCTCCGCCCTGCCCTGCCTCACTCTGCCCCGCAATGACTCATTCCTTCCTGCCTTAGCCTGGCCCGGCCCGGCCCGCCCGCCCCGCCCCGCCCCGCCCCGCTCGACTCAGCCCCTACCCTCGCCAACCGCGCTCTCGTGCATACTAGGAAACCGTAAGCTAGTCGAGGTATTGACTTTTCTCGCGATGTCGAGCCGACCAAGGTAAAGAGTATTAACACAACGCACACGGTTTTCCTACAACATGAACAAAGTCTATGAAAGTTAAACCACGTGCATATTAATCTGTGATGTTGAAGATCACAAAATGTGATTCAAATTGAAATTTGATATGATATTAAGAAAAAGCGTCTTCCGGAATTAGGACGTAATTACAACATAATGATGAATGTATAATGTAAAGTATTTATTTATTTGGATATTATAATAAATATAAACATACAATAAGTATTGTTGGCAGATTAAGGAATATGTACAACAACATAAAAACACGATAGTAAAACATGAGCAGTTAATATTGCACTTTTAGCTGAGCTCAACTCCCTTTCGTACTATGTAACACTCGAGTTATGTAGCAACCCCTCTGGGTACATAATTGCTCCATTAACGGTCAGACAAACAACCCACGACGTAAACTCCAGTTTTCAATCTTATTTGTTCTCGATTTCACTTGCAGGTGCTTCCTCCTCGAGAACGCCCCACAAACATGTTATCGCTACTGTCGTCACCATGTATTAGCAACCAGTAGCACATAAAAGCACGAGCCGAATCGCCAAGAGTAGCATTCAGCTCGGAGCCGTATCTCTGTAACCACGTCTCGTTAAACTTTCGGCCAGAATGGAAAATTGTAACTTGTTTAAGCTAATAAACATTAACTGTGAATCTCCTCGAGCGTTTTTATTCCAACGAGCTGCATCCACCACAGGTATTGAACCCGTGGGTTCTCCTACTCCGCCATCACTACGAGACGGCAACGAGTGAAGAATATAACACTCGCTTCTCGAGAAGTCGTTCGTAGTCGGTCTTCAACTGACGGAAGGTTCCCTGGGGAGCCTTGTAAATGCACGATTGTTTTGAAAACCTGTTGCGAGAGCACACGATAATGTGCCTCTATCGTCTGGTTCCTAAGTAAAAATTCTGAAAAATGGAAAATATAAATTATATAATTGAGAAGTACAGAAAATAATAAAAGGAAATGAAATACAAATGAACAATAATAGAAAAGGAAAGTAAAGAAAGAAAAAACTAAAAATTACACAAATCATTTAAAAAAAAATAAAAAATGTGTTAATGTTGCCCCAAAAAATCTCATAAATATAATAATGTGAACAAATAGCCGCAAATGTAAATATTAACGACGTGAGAGACAGTAAAAAAAATTACATTTTTGTAATTTTTGAAAAAAGAAAACAAGAGAGCAATATGGTGTTTATGTCATCTCATAGGGTACATTTAGTACTATCTCTAACAAAAATTAAAGAAAAAAATTGGAGCCATTTTCGAAAAAAAATCTTGGTTTTGTAATTTTTTTAAATTGCACAAACTGCACGCAATATTGCGCGAAAACTACTAAAATTTTCAAAAAAATGTACAGAAACTTAATGAAAGAACAAACTATGGAGAACAAATTTTATTTGGAAGAAAAATCTCTTTCGTCAATTTTGTAGTTGTATAAAAACGCCGACAAAATTCAAACTTTTGCAATTTTTGAAAATTGAGAGTTATCCCTGAAATCGTATCGGAAGGTATTTTATTACAGCACGAGAATGGACAACTATCAAACGAGGACGTTATGCCTCGTGTAATCAGATGTTACGATACGAATATCTTTCAACATTTTATCCACTTTGTAAAATCCCAATGAAGGATAACTTTCGTTTACATTTCACTGTTTGTCCAGGGAAAGTGACGCAGTGATGTTGACACAAGTCAACACGAGAACATGGCCATTAGTTCGAATATTACTCACATTACGAAATTAATTATCATTGTTAATAGTGGGCCATGGATTATTAAACCACTTGTAAGGTAATAACTCTTAGTACCGCATTGATCTCAATTTCGTTAAGTTTGGCTTCAGAGAATAAGTGGACAAATAATTCAAAGTGGATAAAACGATATTAAGTGTAGAGATACGTAGCGTAATGTACAGTCAACAACAGAAGCGTACTAATATTATACTGAAGACGGCTCTTCACTATCATACATTTACTTTAACTCACTGCTCTTTCGTAACGAAAAATGTTCGGGAACCAGAATGTGTTGCTCACTTTTAATCGTAAGTTACATGAGGGAGTTACATGACGTCAGGGAAAATTATTTATAGAAGAAAGAGAGATAGAGAGAGAAAAGAGATATATAAGAGAAAAAATGTCCAGGGATAGTGTTTTTTTGTGATCTCTAGTTATGAATTACTTGTGAATAGTTTATGCTTGTGAAGAGAAACACCTTGTTGTTATTTATTTATTTATTTATTTATTCATTCATTTACATAATTTGCTTTAATGGCGCTGAAAGTTCGTTTGGTAACTTGTGAAACCCATTCACGCATTAGACAAGGCAAAAAGCGAAGCATCCCTCTCAGTTTAGCATAAACGGAATAAATAGATGCAATTGTTTATTTTGAGGTATTGCAGATTAAATACAATGTTTTGGATGCAGATAAACGTTTTTATCACTATTCCGACTGAATGTAAGCAGATTTTTCAAATAGCCAGTAGGTTATTTACCAGTAGGTAAATTTTTTCTACACATTTCTAGCAAATTATGAAAACGATATTGACATTCAGTCATGTAATTTGTTTTGAATTCATGTTCATTTCGTTTCGAAGAAGACGTCTCTTGACATTTCGCATTATCATTTGCATTATGCACACTAGTATGTATTGATGCGAACCGTGCACCAGCTGTCCGTTCCGGCCTCACCATAATGGGATACACGATCGTAGTTGTAATTTCCATTCCTAATATTAGTAAATATTTCATTTAATACTCATATTGGTTCTTGCCAAAGTAAGTCTTCTTTTGTTTTCCTCGCTTGTGGTACATTTATGAAATGAAATCGGAATATGTCAAACAAATACGTTTTGTTCAGAAAAACCTACAATATAGTATTTAACCTTTAGAATACATTCTCCATATACCTCTATCTCATTCAAATCCTTTTTAATTTATTTGACTGCTACGAAAATAGTAATTGAAATATTTTTTAATAATTAGACTTAAAGTTCACTATACTATTATTTCAAACTATTACCCGTTTCCTTTTCAAGACCGCTACATTTACCCAGCCGCTATATATGTGGTTATAGAGAGAGTTCAGCCTAGGTACAGCGCCTACAACACATACACCGCGAAGGAACTCTGCGCAGTTGTGTTGTTGTAGGTTTTCTTTACCATGTTTCGACGAGGTTATTGAAACTGTTCAATACGAAACACAAAAGTTGAATGAAATGTAAAGAATGAAGGTGGTGTGTAGCCCGGTGCATCGTAATGGGGCATCTGATCGGGAGATACTGTGCACAATGCGAGAACGCATCATGGATCTAGCTTTCTGTTTATCGAATGGAATTGTGATCCGACAGAAAGGGAGGTGAGATAGGAGGACGCTTCCGGTATTCTTCGGTCCAGCGTCGCTGTGACAGGCACGTCCTGATATTGCAAATACAAAGGGTGCGTACGTGAATGATGATGACGGAATGACAAATGTCAACACAGCTTCCCACACATGAAGTCGGAAAGAGACGACCTACAGAACAGCTAGAAATACAGATGATTTACTTACGGTACTCTTTACATTGATATTTCTGAGTTATAACTAGACCTCGGAATTTTAGACACAAAAAAGTTATGATTTAGGCACCTAAAATAAGTAACAAAATTATACAATTAGGTACTAACAGGCATGAAAAGTAACGTTTTAGGCTCTTAAAATATATTGCAAAATTTTTGAATGAGGCAATAAAAAATCATTAGACACGAAAATTTATGTTTCTGACATCTAAAACTGACCGCAAAACGATTAATAGAGGCACTTTTATTATTCAGGTAATCAAGTATTTTTACATTTACGAGCGTGACTAGAAGCATATTATTTTATTCAGTTACCCTTCTCCCTAACATACACAGACGAAAACTAGAAATGACCCTTTTTACTTTCTTGAGATTCAAGACATTGCTCTATTTTGTAAGATTCGCCTTTCCTACTGTAACTTTTTGCCTGACCTATGACTTATCGACTGGATTGCACAGACAACGTGGCAGCGCTATGTGTCAACCTGTCAAGTGCGCAGTTACACACAGAGTGGATGCAATTGCCTAAGAAATGCATACTGATCGGAGACGAGCGTGAAACACCCTCTTTATATTGACTTGTAGAACTCGCTATGTTGCGTGTGTTTTTGTGAGGTTAGAGATTGCGATGTGTAGTCGATTGCGTCTTTGTCGATCAGTAAATATTCGTGTTTCGGGAAATTGGGGAATGTGTTTGCGTTTTGGTATAACAAATTGAGATAATGAGTAATGAAAATATGATCATTCTTCTAAATTACTTGTTTTAGGCAGTCTCAGACAAAAATATCAAATAGGTATTAAGCAACTTTTAGAACATTTTAGGTATTATTAGATGCTCTCAGTAGATCTTTTTATGATTCGTAAACATCTGCAATGATTTTCCACAACCTCAAAAAGGAACTAAATAGGCATTTGCCCTAAAATCCGAGGTCTAGTTATAACGGAAATGCTTATACACATAATTTGCACTTGCTCACCGATTGCGTGTAGTTCAAAATCAGAAATTTATTACAAAAGATAACTCAACCAAATAGGCTTTTCGAGCTTATTAAACCACCATCCACAAATCCAAGAAAATCCCCTCCCAGACGTCCTATGCCTGGATGGGGAGCCACTCGGGGGCGGAGGGGCACAATCAGCCCTAGACGTGGCATTGTGCGTTGGCCGCTCTTGCCTCCCACCCACCCTGGAGAGGCGGCGCGGCGCCGTGGGCGGGGCTCTCGCGCCCTCTCGCGGGCGGCTCGCAGGGCGGAGAGGCCACGCAACAAAAGAGCAGCGGGCGGCGCTCCACTTTTAAGGGCGCTTCATGCATTGCTAATACCGCGCGCAGCGACCCGTCGCCCTCGCCGCCCGCGCCCCGCCCGCGCCCCGCCCGTGCCCCGCCCGTGCCCCACCCGCGCCCTGCCGTCGCATCGCGAAGCGTCGCGGCGCGGCGCGTCGGCCCCGCCGGGGTTGCTAATGGGGGAGGTTTGCGCCGTGGAATTGTCTCGGAGTTACGAGGAGCGCCCGCCCCGGAACACCAGCCCCGTCCCCTCCGCTGACCTCTTGAATATTATTCAGGCAGCAGCGCGGGGCAGCGCCGCCGCCTCATCTAAATTGAATTGAAGCGATCGTCTTACAAATATCCCTCGGACGCGGCCTTGGGCTGCTGGGCTCTGAGGGTGGGAGGAAGGGCCGGACGCTGAGGGACGGCGGCCCTGGAGCCTGGATGGCCCGGGCGTGACGGCCGTGCGGGCTTAAGTTCAGGGTAAGGCCGGGGATAGAAAAGGTGCGAGGTCGGAAGGGAAGGATAATGGAGGAATTCCTGAAGCACTAGTTGTGCCGAAGGTTACGGGAAGGGTCCGAGTTGGGATCGCAGAGGTGATGGAGAGGTCAGAAATGGTGAGTCATCAGTGTATGTAGGGCATTATAATATGAAGGGAAGACATTTTTATAATCATTCCAAAAATTCAGTCACGTGACTGACCATACTACCCTAAGCACCACTTCTGACGTTTCCATCATCTCTCAATCTCAACTCATATATCCGTTATCAGCAATGTCAACTGAAGCTGCAAATGGGCAGAGGTCAACGTGGTGAGTGCGTGAACGGGCATCCAGACCTTGCAAACAAGAAGCATGAGACTACTGAAACCGAGTGTGTTACGAGAGAATCCAGGAACAAAAAAAGTGAAAAGCTACGAAATAGGAAATAAAGAAGGAATCAAAAATACGCGCAAAGACAAAATTTCGGCTCCCCCTAGCAGTATTTAAGCGAAGCTAATATGTAGAGGAAGAAGACAAGCGAAGGAGAGGCTAGGAAAGGAAGAGAAGTTGAGCGAAATTAACGGAAAAACTACTAAAAACGAAGGAAAGAAGGAATCAAGAATACTCGCCAAGACAAAATTACAGTTCCCCCTAGCAGTATTTAATCGAAGCTAATATGGAGAGGAAAAACACGAGCAACGGAGAGGGTAGGAAAGGAAGAGAAGTTGAGCGAAATTGACGGGAAGCCAAGACCAGAAGGGCAGGTCTGCGGGCAACGGCCTGCGGGGCGGCTCGGAGGCCGAGGCAGGAGGGGCGCGGGAGGGCAGCGGGTCGCGGCGGAGTATTGTGCGTTTCCGCGGCGGGGTCGTGCTCTGCCTCTCAAGTGGCCGCGCCGCTCCGGGTCCCCCACAAACACAGCGCCTAAGCGTGCCCACCCCGTCTCGCCCGCCCTGCCCGGCCGCCCTTCCCAGCCCTCCCCTCCCGCCCTTCCCCGCCCTCCCCGCCCGCCCGCCGACCCCGCCTTGCCCCGCCCGCCCCGCCCCACCTCGCCTCCCCCGCCTCGCCTCGCCCGCCTCGCCTGCCCCGCCCCGCCCCGCCCCGCCGCGCCCCTCCCGCCCTGCCCCGCCCACCACGCCTCGCCCCACACCCTTTCACCTCCGACCCCGCCCCCTCGCCGGCACCACGGCGACTGCCGTCAGCGCCGCGCCGCCGCCATCACCGCCGCACTGTCTGCCATCGAGGCCACGCTACTACCACTTCAGTTTCGACACAGACCTTTCGACACCTTCGCCATCATCGTTACTACCACACTACCGCCATCACCAGCACGCCACAGCTGTCACTATCGTAAAGCTCGCCTTAGTAGTGCCATCACTATGATATAAAGAGAAGCGCCCAATACCCACGTAACGACACAGAGACTAAGAAACGGGGAAATTTCGAGTCGATATTTTTACTTATCGCCTTCGTAAGAAGTATTGTAATCGTGCACCAGAAATGGAGAATAATCGAGCGTAAAACTCTTATTTCGGGCCCTTGAAACGAAATTGTTGATAAAGGTTGTTCTCATCAATGTAAATTACTTCCTCTAACACTTTATGTAGTCAGAATCCATGTTCTGTGGGTTCTTGATGTTCTTGAAAAATCAATTGACGACAAAACATCTGTCCGTCTGTCGTCAACGTTAGCGCCCAATTAGTTCAGCCGATTTTCTCCAAATTCAATATTCCCCGACAGATATCAATGAGCTCGAGGCATTCTGAGTTTAAAACGGATATCCTGATTTTGAAGAGTGATTTACATGAAGCCTCAACATTTTCAAAATTTTCTCAAAATTGCTGCACATTTTTTTGATTTAACGTATTCTCTTATAGCATAAAGAAAGCTAAAGAGTATGCTAAAGATCTCATTTTCGTTGAAATTCCTAATTTTTCGAAAATTGCAACCATTCAAATTTTTTCCCCGCGTCTTTCTACAACTAGAATATTGAAGATGGAGATATTTCTAAATCAGATCTCTTGTTCAAAGTCATATCATGAAATTACGTCCAATATGTCACGTTCAATATTTCGAAAATAAGGGTGGCTTTTGCGTAATTTTGTGTAACATATAGGCACTTTTTAAATTTTTTAAAACAATTATTTTCCCGTAAATAGCTCCATAATTTTCTCTTCGTATGTATCAAACAACGGTAAAAAATGGTGCTAATCTCATTTACAGCCATGCTCTGTGTTTTCGAGAAAATGCGAAGAGTTAACAATTTAAAACTACGAAGTTGAAGATAGAGCCTTTGCCATACAGAAAATCTGTTCTAAAAATCAGATCTTTAAAAAGGGTCATGAAACATTTTTTTGAAAAAAATTGTCGTTTTCGCGTAATATGTTTTTGAAATCTGTGCAGTTTTAAAAATATTTTTTCAAAATCCGTTCCAATTTTTTTCTTTTAATTTTTTTCATGGCCAAAACAAGGAACGCTTAAAAGATTGTTATAGTACCAATAGATGTTAAACTCATGTACATGAATTCATCAGCTCACGTTCATCGACTGTTCTCCGTTGCTATCAGGTATCAGTTTTGTAACGCGACTCTGAACGTTCTTGATCCTGAGGAAACCAGGAGAAACTTTGCCTACACACTAAGTATACCCTGTTATCTTTGAGTCACGTGCAAACATTGCCCCTTCATCGTCTCCTCCGATCCCCCGCCCCCCCTCTCGGGAGAGGTGGCTCAGGGCACCAACAGATGTTACTGCAGCGCCTGCGATCGGGAGGTCCTAGGGTTCGAGTCCCAACGGCGGCAGGATTTTCGACACTAGCTGGATGCAGTAGGTCGAATTCAGTGTCTGGAGGAGAATTCTAGCGGTCGGTTGATCTGATCGGTAGTTTTTCGTGGTTTCTCCGATCAATGCCAGACGAATACCGGAGCAGTACCCAAAAGGGTCACGGACGTCGTGGGAGCTTTCCCTCCCTTTCCTTGTCCTATCCTAAACCTTTCTTTCACACACACTTACATGCACTTCACTACCACATATGCCAGGAGACTGGTCGGGAGCTTAGAGACTGTCCCGGCTGGAGCGGTGGGAGATACCCGCTAGCCGACGGTAGGTCGGCGCCGGATCTCGCCATACAGCTGGGAAAATCACAGCCACTTTCCGAGCAAAAACATGCACGACACTTACGGGAATAAACTTAGCAGTTGACGCACTCAGAATCACTAGTAATCAATCAACCGACCCTGCACCCCCCAAAGCAACCTCCGCCTCCCACGCGCCTCGACCCCTGCGGCCGACGCGGGGCGGAGGGGGTGCGGAGGGGGCGGAGGGCTGGTGGAGGGGGCGGATGGCGGCGGAGGGGGGTGGAGGGGGTGGAGGGAGGCGGAAGGGTGCGGAAGGGTGCGGAGGGGGTGCGGAGGGGTTCGAAGGGGTGCGAAGGGGTGCGGAGGGCTGGTGGAGGGGGTGCGGAGGGGGTGCGGAGGGGGTGCGGAAGGGTGCGGAGGGCTGGTGGAGGGGGTGCGGAGGGGGTGCGAAAGGGTGCGGAGGGCTGGTGGAGGGGGTGCGGAGGGGGTGCGGAGGGGGTGCGGAGGGGGTGCGGAGGGGGTGCGGAGGGGGTGCGGAGGGGGTGCGGAGGGGGTGCGGAGGGGGTGCGGAGGGGGTGCGGAGGGGGTGCGGAGGGGGTGCGGAGGGGGTGCGGAGGGGGTGCGGAGGGGGTGCGGAGGGGGTGCGGAGGGGGTGCGGAGGGGGTGCGGAGGGGGTGCGGAGGGGGTGCGGAGGGGGTGCGGAGGGGGCGCGGAGGGGGTGCGGAGGGGGTGCGGAGGGGGCGGAGGGCTGGTGGATGGGGCGGAGGGGCGGGGCGCTGGAAAGCAAGCGCCGGCGCGGGGCGGCCTCCCATCGGGGGACGTGTGTCGGGAGGCGGCCAAGGGTCACGGTCACGCGCCAAGGCGAGACCGGGCCACACGACTTGGACGAACGGGTGACGCTGAGTAAAGGCTGCTCTACAATAGCCCGCGAACGGGAACGGCTACGCGAAGGCGAGGACGGGAACGGGAACAAGACGTACGTGCTCTTCACAATAAACGCCAACGGGAAGAGGAATAGCGCTATGAACCTGTAGCGGCAAAAACGAGTACTTCAAGAAAGAGTGGCCGAAACCAAAGCTTTTCTAGCTGATCTACTCTGTTCACTTTTTGCTTTGCCATCTGTCAGTTTTTTGCATGTGGTAGTATGAATAAGAATACTTTAACGAAATAATATTAATTAAAAAAAATAATTCATCAGAATGAAAAAATGCAAAAATTACTAAGAACTTATGGAAAATACAACTAAAGAAATTTTAATCAATAAACAAAAAACTCCAATGTACTTAAACGAAACATAAAAAATATTTTGTGGGAAATTTCAATTATAAGTATTAATATGAATAGAAAACGTATTGTACTGAAATCACTAAAAAAGAACTGAAACAATTCAACAACGACAATCTAAACCCGCCTCAAGCCCTAACCTCCCAAATCCACCCTGTAACCTCAATACCGCTCTGGACCAGTTTCGCGCGCAGGCCGTGCGCTCGATCAGCTGGAAAGCTTCGCCTCCATTTGCTGTACTCTCATTGGTCGAGAGGCTTCCCGTTCCCGGGGCGAGATAAATGTTGACCATCTTTCGCGTTCCCGTTCCCGTCAAGCTTCGCGTTCCCGTTGTGTTGTGAACGCCTGCCTGAGATGTCCGCCTTTCAACTTTGCGTTGGTGTTGCCGTTTCCGTCCACGGGCTATTGTGGAGCTGCCTTAAGTCTACGGTCAGAGTGGACCCGTATTCGGCCGAATTCGCGTTCGGCCGAACACGGCCGTTGACGGACGAATGTTTCACACCCTCACTAGAGCGCAGGCACGGTCACATTGCATCCGACAAATTCTGGCGAACACGGCCGAACTTCCAAGTCGGCAGACCGATATCAAATGAATTTGATTTATTCGGCCGATCTGAGTTGTCGGAGATGGATGTTGTAAAGCTGGTTTCACTTGTACACGAACCAGATGCTTTTTGGAAGACATCGGATTCCAGATATCACAACAGGGACAAAAGCAGGAAATTATGAAATGAAATCGCAGAATAAATGGACGAAACTAGTACAAAACACGTTGTAAACGTGGAACATAACCTCTCATATCTTATGGGTATGAACAGTCGTTCCTCTGTAGTAATACATTTTCTAATATTCGACCTCTTTTCAATGTCATCCCTAATTGCTCCAATTGCGTAAAAAAAGTATTAGGCGACATTTCTGTATATTCGAAAAATTTCGAGTAATTGATAATATAGGATGAAATTCACCAGTACTTTGCGATCGGCGAAAGCAGGGTATATCCAGTAATCTTTTTGATTTTGAAGCAGAAGAAATTTAAGAGCAAAGCTCTCATCAAGCAGTTGTATCTGCTCGCTTCCATTAGGTTCCATGTATACTCAATAATTCACAGATGTCTATTCCAGTCGGATGCAGTGAAACCAGTCAAGCCGGCAGAATCAGTCGGCCGTTCGCGCGCGAACTTTACTTCTCAGCTAGGTCGAATTCAGTCGCTGTCTGGAGGAGAATTCTAGCGGCCGGCTGCTCTGATCGGCAGTTTTCCGTGGTTTCTCCGATCAACACCAGGCGAATGCCGGAGCAGTATCCTCACAAACGGGCCACGGACAGCGCGCGATCTTTCCTTCCTCTTCCTTGTCCTCTCCTCTCCTCTTACACACACACACACTTACCCTAACATGCACTACACTACCACACATCGGGAGACCGGTCGGGAGCTTATAGCTTGTCCCGGCTGGGGCGGTGCCCCGCTGGTGGCAGATACCTGGTTGGGGGGAAAACCCTGCTAGTCGACGGTAGGTCGGCGCCAGATCTCGCCATCCAGCGGGGAAATAGATCATCGCCACCGCCCGAGAAAAAACACGCACTACACTTTCAGGACTAATGACCTGAGTAGTTGACGCGCCCGGAAACACAAATCAATCAATCAATCAAGCAAACTTTACTTCGGCCGAAAACGCATCCACTCTGACCGTAGCCTTAGCAGGGAACCTCGCTCGGGACTTGTACGTGTGCCAGCGCAGGGTTTGCGGCGGGCGAGCGGGCGCCAGCGGAACTAAAAAGCGACGGAATGGACACGGTTCCACGAAGAGAGACGCCACTGCGTAACGGGTCAAGGTTGAACCAATAAAAGCAGCGGGGCCAGCGGGAAATATCGTGTGTCATCGCAACGTTGGAAATCTCAGTAGATTAGGTATATGGGTTGCCTCGCACACAAAGCATTTCAACGTTTTTACATCATGTTACCATGAATCTTCATTTTTAAAAAAAGTACCTTTTCCAAAACAATGAATTATTAGAATAATTTTTTAGGCAAATATTCTGTGGTACAGTGATTTTAAATGTATTTTATTCTATCTCTGTGAACACAATAAAATGCGAAATAAATAAAACAGAAAGTGATATAGTTGATTCAACATTTTCAATATTAAGCGCAATAAAGACATTATTAATGTTAATTTTATTCTGTAGATTGAATCTCAGGAGGAAACCCAAAAAGCCTTTTTCAAGAAATTGTTTTATTACAAATCGTCACATCACACCTCTGTGATAGTTACGATAATGATGGGGAACGTGCTACCATGATTTGAATTAACTTACAGTTATTAAGATCATTTTGTGATAGTTGAGTGCCACGGAGGCTGTCTTTGAAGGAATTGTAAACGAACATCGTACTGCGAAAGTGTCAGAAATGAAGCCGTATGTCCCCGCCATTTCAGCGGTTGTTCCGTAAGACTTCTGGAAGCTATTTGAGCGTATTAGGTCTTCGAAGTCACGTGCATATTAGAGCTGAAGTGTGTGGTAATAGATTTTGTGATTCAGTGACGACCGTCGATCAGCAAGTAATAAGTCAAGACTAGAGCTGAGAGGAGCTGACATATGCTCCCTACTCATCTGACATTGGTCCTGTATATTTCAATGTTAACTTTAAAAAAGTCTTTTATGCATTTCTCTAGGCTGAGAAGGATTTTTTATTTAAGTTATTCAACCCATTATATGACTTCCAGACGACAACAATATATATGTATTAAAAACTCCAAAATATCGGGATGCAGTTATTAGATAGAAAGGAAGTCCACTTTGAAATGCTTTGGCACTTTCCGAAAGTCAGATTTTCTACTCAGTGAGATTTGCGTTACGAGAATTTCCTTTGAAATGTCAGCGTATTTAAAGAAGAAGTCGCTTAAAGTTCAGCATATAATGGGATATTTCCTCAAAAGCGTCTTTGCTTTGTTTGTGGACACTAACTTAGATTACTCCGCCCCGTTAAATGTCACATTTTTTATTGTATTTTGTTTTAACTAATACAATAAAACACGATTAAAGCAACTAACAGATAAGTAAATAAGTAAATAAAAATTTAAATAAATAAAAAATAATAAAAATAGCATGGTAAAAGAACCGGTGGAGCCAGCAGAATAAAAGATCGTGAGGAGGAACACGGAAGGGCAGGGCAACGTTTTACCTTGGGATAGTGCGAGAGCAGGATGCGGGAGCTAGATACAACGGGGGACCGTCGCACGTGCAGGCTTGTTGAGCAGCGGGGACGGAGGTAGCGGGGACGCAGGCGGCAGGGACGCAGGGGGCGGGGGCGCAGGGGGCGGGGACGCATAGGGCGGGGACGCAGGCGGAGGGGACGCAGGCGGCGGGGACGCATGGGGCGGGGACGCAGGTGGCGGGGAAACAGGGGCGGGGACGCAGGGGGCGGGGACGCAGAGGGCCGGGACGCAGGCGGCCTGGACACTGGCGGCGGGGACGCAGGCGGCGGGGACGCAGGCGGCGGAGACGCAGGCGGCGGGGGCGCAGGCGGCGGGGACGCAGGCGGCGGGGACGCAGGCGGCGGGGACGCAGGCGGCGGGGACGCAGGCGGCGGGGGCGCAGGCGGCGGGGGCGCAGGCGGCGGGGACGCAGGCGGCGGGGACGCAGGCGGCGGGGACGCAGGCGGCGGGGACGCAGGCGGCGGGGACGCAGGCGGCGGGGACGCAGGCGGCGGGGACGCAGGCGGCGGGGACGCAGGCGGCGGGGGCGCAGGCGGCGGGGACGCAGGCGGCGGGGACGCAGGCGGCGGGGACGCAGGCGGCGGGGACGCAGGCGGCGGGGACGCAGGCGGCGGGGACGCAGGCGGCGGGGGCGCAGGCGGCGGGGACGCAGGCGGCGGGGACGCAGGCGGCGGGGACGCAGGCGGCGGGGACGCAGGCGGCGGGGACGCAGGCGGCGGGGGCGCAGGCGGCGGGGACGCAGGCGGCGGAGACGCAGGCGGCGGGGACGCAGGCGGCGGGGACGCAAGCGGCGGGGACGCAGGCGGCGGGGACGCAGGCGGCGGGGACGCAGGCGGCGGGGGCGCAGGCGGCGGGGACGCAGGCGGCGGAGACGCAGGGAGTGGGGACGCAGGCGGCGGGGACGCATGGGGCGGAGACGCATGGGGCGGGGACGCATGGGGCGGGGACGCATGGGGCGGGGACGCATGGGGTGGGGACGCATGGGGCGGGGACGCATGGGGCGGGGACGCAAGGGGCGGGGACGCAGGTGGCGGGGAAACAGGGGCGGGGACGCAGGGGGCGGGGACGCATGGGGCCGGGACGCAAAGGGCGGGGACGCAGGCGGCCTGGACACTGGCGGCGGGGACGCAGGCGGCGGGGACGCAGGCGGCGGGGACGTAGGCGGCGGGGACGCAGGCTGCGGGGACGCAGGCGGCGGGGACGCAGGCGGCGGGGACGCAGGCGGCGGGGACGCAGGCGGCGGGGACGCAGGCGGCGGGGACGCAGGCGGCGGAGACGCAGGGAGTGGGGACGCAGGCGGCGGAGATGCAGGGAGTGGGGACGCAGGCGGCGGGGACGCAGGCGGCGGGGACGCAGGCGGCGGAGACGCAGGGAGTGGGGACGCAGGCGGCGGGGACGCAGGCGGCGGGGACGCAGGCGGCGGGGACGCAGGCGGCGGGGACGCAGGCGGCGGGGACGCAGGGAGTGGGGACGCAGGCGGCCTGGACACTGGCGGCGGGGACGCAGGCGGCGGGGACGCAGGCGGCGGGGACGTAGGCGGCGGGGACGCAGGCTGCGGGGACGCAGGCGGCGGGGACGCAGGCGGCGGGGACGCAGGCGGCGGGGACGCAGGCGGCGGGGACGCAGGCGGCGGGGACGCAGGCGGCGGGGACGCAGGCGGCGGAGACGCAGGGAGTGGGGACGCAGGCGGCGGAGATGCAGGGAGTGGGGACGCAGGCGGCGGGGACGCAGGCGGCGGGGACGCAGGCGGCGGAGACGCAGGGAGTGGGGACGCAGGCGGCGGGGACGCAGGCGGCGGGGACGCAGGCGGCGGGGACGCAGGCGGCGGGGACGCAGGCGGCGGGGACGCAGGGAGTGGGGACGCAGGCGGCGGGGACGCAGGCGGCGGGGACGCAGGCGGCGGGGACGCAGGCAACGGGGACGCAGGCGGCGGGGACGCAGGCGGCGGGGACGCAGGCGGCGGGGTTGGTATCGGCGGGGACGGAGGCGTGGAACGGGGCGGTAAGGGTGGCCTGGACGGCGAAGGTGCCGAGAGCGATGAGAGCGCTTGTGTTGGAGGGGGAGGAAAAATGCGGAGAGGGGGTGGAGCAGGGAGGGGAGGGAGAGGAGAGGCGCGCCGGCGGAGAAGCGAGAGCGCGCGACAAGACAAAAAGCCTGTCAGGCGAGGGCGGAGGGGCTGCCGCGGAGACCCGAGCGAGGCGAGGCGAGGCGAGGCGGGAACGACGTCGGAAGAAGGGAAGTCTGCGCGCGCGGTACAGTCCGGCGAGGGAGTGCAGGCGCCGGCGCTCGTAATGTGAGATCGCTTCCGAATCGCCTTCCTCGCTGGCACGCGGGGGTTGTGGAGGACTCAGCATTGAAGGCTCCAGGGCGTCGTGTTCCCATTCCACACCAGCCATGGGAGTACTCAGTGTGACATTGTGAGGAGGAAGGCGGTAGTATATTATCAACTGTTCCATTTATATCCTAATAATTATTCATTCATTACTTAATCTTCAGTTCTGAAAGCGATGTTCACTACACTCTTATATAAGTGAAAGAAAAACATTTCTACCTTGAAAAATTCGAAAGACAATAATTTAGTGAATTGGAAATTTCATGAAATCATAGGAAAATATTAATTCAACGTTCTGATCACAATAATGATATTCAGTATTAATGTATAATTGATGTTAGTAGCAAGAAAATAAAAACTAAAAATAAAATTAATCTGTTATAAAAGATATATTCTAAAGAGTATCTTACACACAATATGTAGAATTCTCTCTAATTTGCTTTTAAGTCAAAAATGTTTAGTGGTCGTTTGGAATGAAAAATTTACAAAATGTGAAGGGGAAAAGTCTTTTCAATTAAATCCAATTTAAAATTAACAGTCTGTATATACATATCATATTTAGAATTAGCATCTATTATTTAATCTTCAGTATTGCACAATGTAAAAGATAACACCACATTGCCATATTTGTATTACACTTTTACATATTTTGAGAGGGAGAGAAAGGTTATATTTAGTAATCAGTAACAAATCAACAGATTGCAGCATTTACTGAATGAATATATTCATCTACATAGAAGATGCGATTAAAGAATAAAATATGTCAAACTGTATGGAGAATGTGCGGTAATCATGTGACGCAGTATCATCAAACGAATACCACTCCATAACATACGCGACGTTGAAGAAAGGGTCTGCGGTGTCCTGTTTATCCTCTGGAATGGATCGTGCACGTCATTGAAGGCAATCATCCCTTGCATCTACATTTCCCTCTGTTGTCCACATCGCCCTGAACCAGCCACCTTATCGATGGGAACGGGAGCGTGATGGTGCAGGGGCTTGGCTGTGGGACGCGCGGGGGCGGGGCGAGGGGTAGAGCTGGGGCAGAGCGCGCTCGGGCGGGGCGCCGTCAAGTCGCGTCGGGGGAGAGGCCGAGGAACCGTGTTGGTGGATGGATTTGTCACCGAGAGTTGTGAGGTGGGGGGGGGGAGGGCGAAGGAGTCTGCCGAGGGAGAGCGATGGAAGACGAAATGAGGGAGGGCAGGAGACTCATGGCTCGGAGCGCGACGTCTGAGGAGGTGAGGTGAGGAGGGAGCTTGCGGAGGGAAAATATGGAAGCAATTAGAGGAATGTCGGAATGAACAATGCCGACGGCCCAGGCATCACTAAGAAGGGGATGCAGTGGGGAGTAGCACTTACGCAAAGATGAAATAGAGACGAATCTCTCAGTAAACAACAGAGAAGGTTGAAGAAACGCTGTTAGAGGCACAGGAACATACATATAAAAGCAAACACGACGGGATTATTAATGAGTCATCATATAGTAAGTGGAAATCGATATGAAATCACGGGTCAATCTCGTAATTATCTAAAAGGAATTACTCAACCAAATAGCGAGTGAAGGATACAAACGTACATACGAAGGGAGTAGATTTATCACAGCACACATCACATTATAAAAATTAGCGGCGAGTGAAAAAAAACGCATCCCATTTAGAGGGCCTTCCTCGCCCCGCATTGATCGCGTGCTTTTTACAGAATGTACAGATTTGAAACCTCAGCACTGATGCTTTCCCCACCCACTCTCGTACCAGTCATGTACGTGTACGTCCTGTCCCACGGAGGGAAAGCGTTATGTAAATAATCGCTGCTGCCCCAACGTGTCCGCGCCCTTTGCGAGCACTGCACGCGAGCGCACGGGCGGGGGCAAGGGCGGGCGCGGACGGGCGAGGGCGGGCGCGAGGGCGGGTGCAAGGGGGCGGGCGCAAGAGGGCGGGCACAAGAGTGGGCGCGAGGGTGGGCGCAAAGGCGGGCGCGAGGGCGGGCGCGAGGGCGGGCGCGAGGGCGGGCGCGAGGGCGGGCGCGAGGGCGGGCGCGAGGGCGGGCGCGAGGGCGGGCGCAAGGGGACGGGCGCGAGGGCGGGCGCGAGGGCGGGCGCAAGGGGGCGGGTGCAAGGGGGCGGGTGCAAGGGGGCGGGTGCAAGGGGGCGGGTGCAAGGGGGCGGGCGCAAGGGGGCGGGCGCAAGGGGCGGGCGCAAGGGGCGGGCGCAAGGGCAGCCCAAAGGGTGGGCGCAAGGGCGGGTGGGCGCATCGCGAGTGCAGGGGCCGCGCCGGAGCGCGACAAGTGCCTGCGCGGCGCCGCGCGGGGCGAGGGCGAGGGCGAGGGGAGCCGCCTCCCGCGGGAGCGCCGCGCCGCCGCCGCCGCCCCCTTCCTGCCCCCGGCGCCGCCCTCAAGAGTTCCGCCGCATTGTGACGTGCCTGTCGCACGTGCGCCGCCGCCGCCGCTGTCAATGACGACGTCGCCCTCGCCCACGCTGTCGCCTCCGCCGCGCCGTCGACACTCCCACCCCCTTCCCGCCACCTCCGCCGTGGACCCTCGCCCCAACCGCCCCGCCGCCAGCGTCAGTCACCCGTTGCCGAGTGCCTCTCCCCTGCGCGGAGGCGGGGGTCGGTGAGGGAGCGGGGAGGCGGTGGCTGAGGTGGTGACGAAGGCAGCGATGGAGGTCGAGGTGGAGGCAGTGGTGGTGATCGTGGAGGTGTTCTTGCTGGTTGTGGTGATGGTGTTAGTGTTGTTGTTATTGTTGTTGTTGTTGTTGTTGGTGGTGGTGGTGTTGTTAGTGATGGAGAAGGAGGCGGATGCAGAGGTGAAAGCGGTGGTAGCGGAGGTGGCGGCGAAGGAGGGGGAGGAATCAGGGGCAGCTGTGGATGTGGAAGAAGCGGTGGTCGTGGAGGTGCCGGTGACAATGGAAGTAATGGAGACGGTGGAGCTAACGGGGGTGACGAAGGTACAGGTGATGGTAGCAGTAGCGTTGGCGACGGCGATGGCGACGGCGATGGCGACGGCGACGGCGACGGCGACGGCGGCAGGGGCTGGCGGTGGCGGTATCAGTGGCGGCAGCGACGGCGGCGACGGAGGCGGCGACGACGGCGGCGGGGCGGTGGCGGTGACAGTGGCGGTGGCGGTATCAGTGGCGGCGGCGACGGCGGCGACGGCGGCGACGGTGGCGACGGCGGCGGCGACGGCGGCGGCGGCGACGGCGGCGGCGGCGACGGCTGCGACGGCGGCTGCGACGGCGGCTGCGACGGCGGCTGCACCGCCGGTATCAGTGGCGGCGGCGACGGCGGCGACGGCGGAGGCGGTGGCGGCGGCGTGGGCAGCGGTGACGGCTGCGGCGACGCCGGGCATCTCTTTTCATTTTTGAGCGACGCGTCGGACAAGCGGGGACGGCGGCGGCCACGTCACCGCCTCCTCGCGTCTCCTGCGCGCTCTCATTTCCTGCAATGCGATTTGCCGCCTGATTGAGGGGGAGTGCGCGACAGACGGGATGATCGCCTTCCGCGTTTAACCGCTTCACATTCCGCATTCAAACGGCGATATGCTCTATGAAGCGAAAACTCTCCGCCAGGCGCTATCGGATTTTATCCAATCAGGTCGAATTTGTCACCCACTCATGAAAGACAGATTTTTCGCGTAAGTGTTCCTTCCCTGTGAGGGTTCCTCCACAAAAGCTCCAGAATCACCAGAACGACTATTACGCGAAATTATAACTGTCGTTCGTATTTAAACCTTCTATTCTAGGTTTATTTTTGAAATTCTTTATTTCATAAAATACTCGATTAAATTTGTGCAATTTATTGTGAATTACCTGTATTATGTATGTGAAATATATTTAGAATTTGCCCTTTTACAGCCTTAATTACAATGTGAATAAATTAAACTGTATGCACCCTCGAGGTATGATTAATATGCTGTGTTCGTACCACTAGTGTTTTATTCCCTATTGACAAATGTATTTTTATTTAGGAGACCTTTTATTACACATATAAATGTATAGAAGAAGAATAGTTCACAAATTAGTTTGCAGTGATTGTATTCATACTTATTTCTTTCAAGATTTAATGAATAAGCGGTTTTAAAACACTTCATAATTCTTTAAGGTACTTAATGTGATTATTCTTTATTTCGCTTTCTCTGTGCAATGAAGTGTACGAAAATCGAGTAAACGTTCCTTAACGGAACATTTAAAAATATGACTGACTAACACGAAATTTAAGTACATAGTATTTAGTGTAAATCTTTTTGAACTGCCATTTCTATTGTATCTTAATCGAATTATATTTTTTCATATACTAAACATATTCTTGCACTCACTTCTTCATTTCCTTCCTTCATTTTACTTTTCGCCTTTTTTCTCTCTTTTCCTCTGTTATCTTTTCCCCCTTTTCTCTCGCTTCCTTCTTGATTCGAGTGCTCGTCGGATTCCTCTCCGCGTGGCTCGATTTTCGTGAGCGCCGTGGCAGGAAGCGCCGGGTCGCGTGCCGTCACGAGCGCCTCCGCCACATTCCCTCAGGGGCGCAGCGCAGCGCAGCTCGAGTCCCTCGATACAGGGAGTAGCGCATTCCACTGTTCCACCGATCCCGCCGTTTTATGTTCAATTGTCAGCAGAATTAGAACTGTGGGATATTCTGTGAGCTGAGAACCACGAGTCTATTACAAATCAATATTTATAATCTTAAACATCTCCATAACGTCACCAATTGTTATAGTTTTTCTTCACTTCCTGGTTGGTGCCTGACGGGGTTGTCGGGTGAGAGGATATTAAATGGCGGCGGTTGCGCTACTGCGTTCCTGCGTTCCGACTCCCCGCGCCTGCCCCTCCGAGACCAGCGATGCGACATCGACAAAAAAAGAAGAGGTTTCTAAACGTTGATGTTTGAAATTAAAACATCGATGTTAATAAAACATCGACATAAAGCCATTGATGTTCGAAATTAACACATCCATGTTAATAAAACATCGACCTAAAACCATCGATGTTGTTAAACATCGATGTTTTTAAAACTGGATAAGTAACCATTGAAGTTCACGGGGAGGAGTTTTAATTTGAAAACCGTCTCGTTTATTAATTTTAGTCGAGATTTTTATGACTAAACAAAGTGAAAAAATCATTAAGATAATTAAAAAAATTAATTATCCAATTCCATAATTCAAATGTAATGCAGGGTTATTTATTGAATAAAGCTCATTTTTATGTATTTTTCACCTTCGTTACATTCATCTAAAGAATATTCAATTGATGGATATCCGTAAATCATTGTAAAATTTTATGATGACAATTTTTTCATTACAAAATATAAACTTCGTAAAACATCAACTCAACATCAATGTTAAAAAGTCCGCTTCAAATTATCGATGCTAAATACATTCATGATCATATAAAAAACGATATTTTGAAAACATTGACATCGCTCACGCATCTCTATCCGAAATACTCCACAGGGCAGTGCGAACGATTTATCGCGCGGGTTTTGTTGATGAAGGAACGAGGACTGATAGCAAGGAATAGATCGTTTCCGTTTAAATAAAATACTTGCAAGTGAGAAAAAATTATACCAATTTACAACTAAAAATTTGTATTAGTGATTTCCAATGCGT
This sequence comes from Acheta domesticus, assembly GCA_031308135.1. Classification (NCBI taxonomy): domain Eukaryota; kingdom Metazoa; phylum Arthropoda; class Insecta; order Orthoptera; family Gryllidae; genus Acheta; species Acheta domesticus. Next base: position 13,496,640 of record JAHLJT010009436.1, read on the forward strand.
AAAAATTAAAAGAAATGTAGGCGGCCCCCAGATAAATGAGAAGTGTCTATAGTTTCGTTAGACCCAAGAATTCGAGAAAAATACAATACAAATACAACAACATAGTTTCGATTTTGATAAAAATACAGTAAACATTTGATTTCTCTTATTGCGCGCATCGACGAAACGTACTCAGTGCATCCTGCTTGCAGAAAATTATTGAAATATACTGCTACATACATGAAACATTAGTTACGAAATAAATAATTTTTCTGCAATTATATTGCAATCTTTTCTAGGGTCTGTCCTCCTCCCCCCTTAGTGTCCTCCGGGCACCAGAGTGGCGTTGGCTTGCGACTGTTCACCATGGGACCGCAGACCGCAGCACGACTTCTTCCCACGACTTGAGTCTACTTCCATTGCCGCGATCCTGTGTTGGACTGAACGTTTCCCTTTGATCATGTTTCCGGCACTGCTGAGAGTACGGAGTGTAGCATCATGATATTCAAAGGCAAATGAATGAAGAGAGAGAGAGAAGAGTGGTAGACAAAGATAGAAAAAGAGAAGCAAAAAAGCGGGGAGTGAGAAAAAAGAAAGAAAGCGCTGTACTTGCAGTAAATCCCCATCAATGAAAAACAACTTCCTGCTTTCGCGCTCTACACATTTCACGCCCTCTATCGCCCCCTCCCCTGAGTGACGGTGCATTCTTTCCGGAGCTCGAAGGCAGAGACGCAAGGGAGCGAGGAGCGCTATGTGAGGCATAGAGGGGGGGCGCAGGAGGTGCTATGTGGAAGGCGTGGTGGTAGTGGGGGGACTGCGAGAAAGGGCACGACGCATGATCCGTGAGACGTGATGCTCGGGCGGTGGGCGGTGAGCGGTGGTTGGTGAGGGGTGGGAGGCGGGCGGTGGGCAGTCGGCGGTGGGCAGGGGGCGGGGAGCAGGGGGCGGGGGGCAGGGGGCGGCGGGCAGGGGGCGGGGGGGCAGGGGGCGGCGGGCAGGGGGCGGCGGGCGGCGGGCTGCGGGCTGCGGGCGCGGAGCGGGGAGCGTGGCGCGGGGGGCGTGGCGCGAGGGGCGGGGCGGGGGGTGCGTGGCGCGGGGCTCTGGGCGGGGGGATCGTGGCGCGGGGGCGGGGGGCTGTGGGCGCGGGTGGGGGGCGCGGGGGGCTGTGGACGCGGGGGGCTATGGGCGCGGGGGGCTGTGGGTGCGGGGCGGCGCGGGGCGCGGGGCGCGGGGCGCGGGGGCGCGGGGCGCGGGGCGCGGGGCGCGGGGCGCGGGGCACGGGGCGCGGGGCTGGGGCCGCGGGGCGGGGGGGCGGGCAGCGGTCACGGGGCGCGGGGCGCGGGGCGCGGTCGGGGCGGTCGGGGCGGTCGTGGCGGGCAGTGCGGGGGGCAGGAGCTCGCGTGCGGGTGCTTCGACGGCCGATGACGCGCGCCCGAGAGACGCACGCGGCCTGGATCCCGCGCACCACGAGGGGCGCCGTCTCCGCCCAGGGCCTGCCTGCGCGCCCGCGCTGCCTACCGATGACAGGGAGACGATCGAGGGCGCAGAATGACGTGGACAGAAAGACGAGAATACAAAGAAACGCGACAGATGACAATAACGGAGATGAACACAAGAGATAAAGAATGAGGAAGGGGATGAATGATAACATTATTTCATTCACATTCACTCTATAAGGTTAAAGAATTCCATGAGTCCCGACCAATGAAAGACGCCCATGCAATAATTCTATCACAGTTGTTCCCTTCGCTACTTGGCTAGTGAACATTTCCAGTAAATTCCAAGACACTCATAATATGACTTGTGATAAAAAAGAACGTATAAAATTAAAATGTCATTGCAGAAGATTTCAGGACGATGAGGAGAGGTTTAATATGAAGTCATTAAATTTTAGAAATTGGATGAGTTCATTCAGCTCCTCACGGTCTTTTCTTCGGTCTTATTCAGGGCTGCATTCACCTGTACTATATTGAAATTTTCATCTAAAAGGCGTCAATAAAAAGAATAATATAATGCAATTGTGACATCTTGTGGGAAAATGAACATTCCTCACTTAATAAGATTTCTTGGGCGTATTAAATTATCAAAATCATTTCAAGTTTAATGTTGTTTCAATTCGAAATTTGAATAATCTGAATTATTTCTCCTTTGATTATAAATATCCATCTCAAACAACCGTGAAAAATTCCTAGGTAGATGTCACGAGCACTAGTGCCAAGACGAAATCGCCCATCCACGCAGTTCATCACCCCGCCACAAGAGACAACGCCATCACTATTGTAAAACGGCGGGGTTATTTCTAATAGTTTCCTTTCCCGACGCTAGTTGCACAGAGAAGATCGTGGCATGCTCCGGTGACACGAAGTGTGCCATTGCCACCAGTAGAAGACCTTGACACGACTGACTTAGGTCACTTGGCATGAGTGTTGGTCTAATTCAATGTTGTCAAGGTCAGTGCCACGAGCGGGAGTCCATGGCACGACTGTCGCGACGAAATAGCCCCCCCCCCACTCAGTTTATTGCCCCGCCACCAGAGACAACGCCATCCCTATTGTAAGACGGCGGGATTACTAATAGTTCCCTTTCCCGACGCTAGTTGCGTAGAAAAGCTCGTGGTATGCTACGGTGCCACGGCGCATACCACTGCCGCCAGTAGAAGACCTCGACACCTCCGCTCTAATTAGACAGATGATCCAGGAGTTCTACCAGCAGGTCTGTAGCCACTAAGCAAATGCAGGGAGCGGTCGACGTACGAGCAAATGCAGGCGCCAGTCCCAGCGGGGGAAGGTCAATTAGAGGCGGTGGCGCCCCGGCTGGGGGGGGGGTGGCGGCGGTCGCAACGGGAGGAGCGAGGCGTCGCACGTGCACGAACTCATCAGAAGTTGGCGCGATGGCCGCGCCGTCGCCCGCCCGCGTCGCCACACAATATCCAACTGTAAATTCAGCGGACGCTCGTGAGGGCATTCTGCCTAGTTGACTCTTGCGCTAGGAAACATTAGCTGCCTTGGCCATGGTCTCTACTACATTAGTATCAAATTCAGGGTGAACTTTTTTGAAAAAATATCGCTCTTATTATATTAATACTAATAATAGTAATAATAAACATAATAATAATAATAATAAGCATAATAATAATAATAATAAGCATAATAATAATAATAACAAGAAGAAGAAGAAGCCGGCCCCCGTGTCGCAGACGGTGGCGGCGGCGTAGTTTCTGAGCTACATTGCGACAAAATGGGATGAATCCCATTTTCACAATTTTCTTCATAAAAACACCACAATTCACGTTCCTCTAGCGGCTAAATGGTTGGAGAAAAAAATCCTTAAGACATAAAGTGTAGGTAATTTTATCTTCTTTAATTTCATGTATGACCTTTATTTACGAAAAGTGGATGGTTTTTGAGTATTGTTAAAAACACTGAAAAATGTCGGATTTGTAACATGTTTTTTGCGAAAAAAACGTGTTTCCGGGCAAAATTTTTGTTGACAAAACATGATATTCGTGTTCAGCGACCCCAAAAACATATAGGACACAAAAATCAAAACTACACCAAAACTTTCCGCTATTTGGTATTTTTGAGCACCATTTGACTGGACTAATATAGGTGTGTTCTCTCTCAGTTTAAAACTGAAGCTTATGTGAGGCTAGTTCTCACAGTTCTCGCATATACAATAAGTGCTGAGATCTTTGGGCCTCATTTGGGCACGTCGTGATTGGTCGTGATCCATTCGACAGCTCTGTGGCTAGCCGATTTCTAATTTCAAGTCAGTGATTTGTCGCTATACGGTGGAATTGGTAAAGTCTAGAGCGAACAGTTACGAAAATGGGTAGGAAATGTTTTGTAAAACTGTGTAATAGCCACAGTTTAAAACGTCATCTTAAGATGTATATATTTCACCACGACCCAGACCGATCGTGCGCACCGTACGGACAAGCGAGGAACTAGCCTCAAACTGGCTTGAGAAAATTTGCCCTAAAGGCGGCTAGTTGGCACACCTATGTATCTTACACCGTGGTCACAGTGAACGCGGCCGAGGCACATTCCTGCGGAAAGTGACGCTTCCCCACGCACCCCTCGTTGAGGACGCCGCGCTCGCGATAACGTAACATCCTTGAGTCTGTCCAACGCATAAACACCAACGTAGTTTACGCGAACACACCTTTACAATAATTTGGCTTGTATATTTTCTTAATATTTTCCAGGAAACTGTACATTTTCTTGCCTTCTGTTTGCCTCACAAAGTTTATTCCTCCATAATGAATTAAATACGGGTGTTGTCTGGTATCAAATATGTATTGTACTAAAGATTTTTTCGATAGCATGGCAAGATCTTAAGTACAATAAATATTTGATACCAGACAACACCCATCTTTCATTCATTATTAAAAAAAGATATCTACATTACCAACAGTTATATTAATTATTCCTCTATGCATACTCGCGCGTGAACAAATCGTATGACAAACTGCATTTCAGACATCAACTACTTTGTTCGAGAAATAGAAAGCATGAATTAGCAGAGTCTGTTTTGATACAAATACTGGATATTTCTTCGGGGAAAAGTGCCTCATTTATTTTTCAATTCATATCCATAATATGTGGTTGGAAAAAACTTAACGTTCTTAAAATAGACTCTTTTTTTAAAAAAATTAAAGATTGCAGAAAATATTTTTTTGCTTTAAATTGCAAAGATAAGTATATATAATTCACGAACTGCTAATGATTCTCAAAGTCTTTTCGTTCGTCAGAAAGTTTAAAAAAAATTAGTCATGCCGTGCCGGAAAGCGCGAAAGAAAAGTATTCTGTACGATTTCCTGACGTAAATTGGAAAGACATTTCATCACACTCTCCCCTCGACTTCTAGCGCTCCCGAAAACGAGGAAATGTCCTTGAAGTATTTTGAGGGGCCCTTCGTGACTAAGTTTGCTCGTTTCCGCCGCCGAGCAGCGAGGAGTAGGTCAGTGGAGAGACAACGGTGTTATCAAGGGGTTGATCGAGAAACGCGACCTCCCAAACTCCGAGTGCTTGCCGCCTGCTTGTGAGGAGTAAGTGGCCGGTGCGAAGAAGTTTGGCGGAGCGTGCAGGTTGCGGTTCCGTCGTCGGTCGAGAGGCGGGACGCACGCGTGTGCAGACTCACGCTATGGCCGTGCGTGGCCCAGGTCACTTTCCTTGAGACGCGATACACGGGGAAGGGCAATGGATCAAACTGTTCCTGGGATCGTCCCCCATTACCCACATACGAGGACGTCAGCTGAATAACGAATCTGTTATTTATTATTTATTAATTTATTATTTAATACCTTATATTTATAACATGTTTATTAATGTGTACCGATTGCGTTCGTTATATAGTTGCGTAATAACACTTCCGTACATACACAGGTCTTACGTTCTAGTTTCTACGACAGCGTGTTTTCTTATCCCAGTTAAGCAGGTTTTGTCGAGGTGTGCTTCATCTTGAAATTCTCGAAGCAGTCTGGGTAGCAGAGAGCGCCTTAGCAGCCTCAGTTGGAAGGGTCGCGGGTTCGAATCTTTCCTCGGGCATGGATGTTTGTTTTGTGGATTGTAGGATGCTAAGTCCTTCCCCCTTCACCTTTAATTCTTATCCTTCCATGCCTTGATTCCCGCCTTTGCAATAAAAAGAGGTTGTCCTGATATGAGCCTACGAGCTACAACCAAACGGCGCAATGAGGGAGCTGGAGCCCCGACCTCTGAAAGGGTGAAAGTACAGCGATGAGCCCGAAAGATACCGCAAAAATGATAAAGTAACTGTGCGAGAAGAAGTATCTCGGAAAGGTGAAGTTGTATCAGATGGTCATTCTCGGTGGAGTGATATTCGTCGGAGGCATGCCTCAGTGAAGTTACCTTTGGAGAGAAAGGGAAGGGGGGGATCCATACCGTACTAGAAATCAAGATATAGATTGATTAACACAGGGATTGTATGATTGGCGAGTTGGAAGTCACAAAACCCAGGAAAAGATAAGCAAACTTAAAAACAACAACAACAAAAAACAATTCCTGAGTTTGATTTCTCTGATCGTTTGGTTACGTAGTTTCTCTCCAATCAATTACAGATTGATGTAGGAGCAGCATCTTCAAACAAAGGGACTTGTGTCGTGCACGATCACTCTTTTTATAGCACGTACATTTTCGTATTATTAGGACGGGGTGATACGACTGATCCGTCATTTATCTATGTGGCAATCTCCGCGATAAAGAAATGATTCGGACAGTACTGGGTGTCAAACCAAAACCTATGAAGGATTGTATAATAAAGAAAGATTTGCCTATTATGAAATCGTTTTTCTGCACAAGACTGCTCAATTTTGTTGCATACAACCAAGATCGTTTAAACATTAAGTTAAAGTAGGCCCCCATTATCAAAATCATTACGACTTAACACTCTAAGCATCTAGCATTACTTTTTCTGACGTTCTTAGGTAAAGCAACGATTTTTCTCTGAGAAGGACATTGCAATTTCCTTATTTACTTATATATTAGACTAATTACAAATCATGAAACACAATAATCATCACAAAGTTATGCGATTGACAATCACGTATTGAGGTTGCAATGAATTTCGAAGAAATTAATTTAATTTTGGACAACGTTGAAAGAGATTCAAATTATCATTGAGAAAAAATATGTGTATATATGACGATATTTTTAGTCGCCTTGATAATCGTATATTCCCTTCCATATGCTTCGAACAAGATATTGTTGAGTAACTATGACACGATAGTGTATGATCATGATAAAACTGTCGAAGAACAGTCCCCAAAGATTCCTAGTGGAGACGAATGTGTCCCTTGTCATATTTCGGAAAATACCCAATATCCATTGAAAAGCAGGCTGAGAGCCGAGCCCAGAAGCCGTTACAGAAAGTTGCGTGACTGGGTTACTAGCGTTGGCGGGAGAAGACGCTTACGTCTTTACACCCTCCCAATCCTGGGAAGACAATAACGTAAGTGGTTTGCCACTGTCTTCCGCTGGAAAGATGACGGTAGGGTGATCGCAAGCTTAATTACGGCTGGACAATAATACAAATGCACTCGTGATGTTCTTACGAGAAGCCAACAACAAAACATAATCACGTGGCGAAAGCACCGGGTGTTACGTGGTCGCTCGAACCGCATAGTTTGGCGTAGCTCCAAACCCTTGCTGCACCGACGCAAGGCAGAAAGAATGAACCGAAAAAAAATGAATTCACCTAGAGAAACTTTGCCTTAAAGCTGTCGATACACATTAAAAGTCATATAATTTTTTGACAAGTGAAGAAATATATTTATTAAATAACAGTTTATGTTTATTAGTAAAAAAAATCATAAAAATAGTTATCAAGAAGTAAAACGTTTTGTCTTTGGGTGTGGACCCCGCTCAGGATATAACTATTCTCCTGCAAAACGAAAGTTGTGAGATATGCGACTGTTTTTTGATTTTTGTCATTTTACTTCCAACATACGCAACCACTGCTCCATCACGATACGTTCATAACCATTTAACACATCCATTCTTCAGGAATGTGTGAGAAAGATGTCGTATACCGCCCGCAGGCGGGGCGTGGGTGTGGGCGAGGGCGTGGGCGAGGACGTGGGCGAGCGCGTGGGCGAGGGCGGGGGCGAGGGCGGGGGGAGTGGGCGTGGGCGAGGGTGAGACGAGGGCGCTGGCGTGGGCGATGGCATAAACGAGGGCGAGTGTGAGGGCGAGGGCGTGGACGTGGGCGAAGGCGAGCGCGAGGGCGAGGGTGTGGGCGAGTTCGTTGGCGAGGGCGCGGGCGAGGGTGAGGGTCAGGGCCTAGGCGTAGGCGAAAGCGAGCGCGAGGGCGAGAGCGTGGGCGAGTGCCAGTGCGAGGGGTGAAGCGATGTCGGTGGCGGGGTGCGATGGCGGAGCGCTGGGGCGGGGCGCGGGGGGCGGGGTGGCGGGGGCCAGAGCGGAGGGCGCGGCGCGGGGGCGCTGCGTTGGTCGTATCGCGCTGCCCCGGTGCATGCCGGGCGCAACTTCAACACGATCGCGTTTTGTCAGGGCCGTCAGTGGGCGGGCGCGGGGCAGCGATCACGCGCTATCGCCCCGCCGCACGCCGCCGGCGCGGTGCGTGCGCATGCGCAATTCATAACGCGGACGACACGCGCCGCCCCCTGCCCACGCCACGCGGGTGATCGCTCGTTGGTACACAGCCCCGCTCGCGCGCGAGCGCGGGGAGATTGATTCTTTGCAGCGTGTGCAGCGATCGCATGCATTTCCAAGGGGCATCGACGACAAGCTCACATTTGCAGTGGCAGCGATAATTCTTCAGTTTCTGAAATGCAGCTTTCACTATTGACATTTGTAACGCGTTTTAAACAGATGAGCAATAGTTTATCAAATATACGCACAAACGTTCTTTATGACGTCCGAAATAAAAAGAAATGACCAGAAAAAATAAATAAGAACTTGAAAATAATTTTTATTGAAAAAAAGTGTTCGTTCGATTGCCCAATATTTCCGAGTGAAATAAATTGATGGAAAGAAACCAAAATGAAAAAGACAGGAGATGGAAATAAGGGTAGAATAATACAGAGACGAATGGAAAAAATACATGGAAGGGAGGAAGGGAGAAAATCTAATGATTTAAAAAGGGATAAATTAGCTCGGTACACAGGTCACAGATGCTCGGTACACAAGGGAACAGAAAACTAAACACGAATTGACGGACGGTTTGAGTACAAATATTGTTATTCGAGGAAGATACGAAAGCAATGAAACGAAATGCAAACAATATAACAACACATTTATATCAGCATAGAACAGCTCGCCAGAAACTTTTATTAATGAGAAAGTGATTCAGTTTAGGAGATTTTCAGCCAAACAAATTGCCATTTACCGATAACTACTTTTTTTTTCTATAAGTCTTCGTAATTATTAATCGTTCTACAGGATAAAAAATCAATTAAGGTATGCATTAGTGGAAAATGTGTTTCTCACAAATGTTCAATACCTTCACTATTGCTATCATTGGATAGACATTTGCAGAATGCAACTGTGTGATTGCCAGCGTCCCACAAAGCGCTTACGTTATATCCTGAGTAACTGCTACAATTGCGCTCTCATCGAAGTCTAGCGACAAGTGTGCTTTTCTACGCCGGAAAAATCACTTCACGACAAGAGAGGAATAGAAAACATTTTTAGCGTTTCTTTTAGACAATAATCAAAAGTGCTGTTAAAGATACCTACGAGGTGTACTGTTTAATTTCAACATCCACGCAAATAGTTTTATAACGTTTCTTGTAGATCAAATATATTAACGATTTCTCTCTTAAACGAAAGTGTTGATAAGAGAAGTTGGTTCAATAATTATCTGATCTGACACTGAACTCTTGCACACTGTACGTTGTTAGTGACCACGATATTGATTTTCATCTAACTTCATAAGCTTTACTAGCTCCCACATTATATTTATCCTAATTCAACTACACTATGAGGAAAGTAAAGGATATGCACGCAAATGGGAAAACACAACAATTGTAATAAAAATATTCCTATCATGAATCTTATATTATTCAGTAACTGAAAAAAAATAATTTGGTGTGTTTTGTTTTGCTCATATATTAATTCACAGGAATTGAGTGAAATTGAAAAATATAATTATCTTTAATTTCTATTCATAATCTTGCATTTTTTCATTAGTTTTGTAACGTAGATACTCGTTAAAGAACAATTATTATACACCTGCAGCACGAAAAATGCTTCTGAACAAAACTTCACAAAATGTTTTTCCTGAAAGTCGCACGCACGCAGCTCAAAAGCAACAAATAAAAATATTCTCGCATTACACTGCAGTAAATTATATATTTTAACAAAAGCCGTTTTCACGAATACTGCAATAACATAATGTAATGTAAACCGATACTCAGGATATCAGGTCTTTACATACCAAGGATATAAAAAAATGCTGTTCGTGAATACATGTAAATAGCAAATATATAATGACGCGCAGCTTCTCTCTGAGAATTTTGCTGTCACATGACGTGAGATGTGTCGTAAACTGTATCGCTCTGAGTATGAGAATTCAGTCGATACGTGCAGTATGAAAATTCGGTCAATACGTGCAATATGAGAATTGGCAGAAGAACGCAATCAAATATTCAAATCTTTTAGTAAAAATCGAAACTGTTTAATTGATTTTGGATTTTCTCTCAAGTTCCTTGATTTCTAACAAAGCCATAGATACTTCTCTCTTGGTCGGAGGCCCCAAAGTTTTCATTCAATTTCTGTGCGGATAGGAAATTATAAATATAGATTGTAAGATTTTACCACAATCAGTAATCATTAGAATTCAAGGGCAAAACTACACATCATTATATCAAATGCATTCTTTCTAGGATTTCTTAATTACTTCCGTTACTTTAGATCGTTTGCTTTTTTATTATTCTTTATTTATTAAGGTCGCATGAACTGCTAGGTCATGAGCGACCACAATTATTTCAAAAATGGTACTAAACATTATGAACACTTCTTATTATAATGTTTTCCTATTTAGCGTTAGTGGAATATTCCAGTTACCTATAACAAGCACAGTTTTATTTTTAAAGGTTTATATAAGATCATACATGTTTATTTCTTGTTTATCGTTTGGCTTTTTTAATTCTTAAATAATCGGCATATTGATTGAAGAGGTATGAGGGCGGGAAGAAAAAAAAGTCCGCATTGAAAAAAAACATCACACTACTCGCTTTGCGCAGTCGTGCGAAAAACCGCGCCTGCTAAAGCGAGCGCGAGGTCGCTGCTCGCGAGCAGTAGCAAGAACAGCGGCGCCGCTTCCACCAAGCGCCAGCGCCCGCGCCCGCGCCCGCGCCCGCCTCTCGCTCTGCTGTCTGCGCCGCGTCGCGCGAAGAGAGTTTCGCGTGACTTGTGACGCTTTATACACGACGCCGCTGCTCGGAATGGAAACCAGTCGATGTCAACGAACTGTGCTCGAGGCAGGACCTGGGGGCGTTAAATAAGTTATAACATGGAGTCTCACACTGAGTCTGCAACTACATCCATTTAATATGGATCTTCTGTTATAATGACAATTAGAATTTTATTCGTGAAATATAATTGAAGTCTGTTTACAGAAAAATTTATTCTTGCGTCGTAAAGAGGATATGATTTCCATTATTGGTATATTCAAATGCCAAATAACGGAAGATGTGCTTCACGACAAGCTATTTTTAGATGAAGAGAAAGTTTTCAAAAATGAATTTGAGGTTCAGACCTGCCTAGAGCCAGCATATTATTATTTACACGGTGATGTATCATGATAATAATTTTAAAAAATAATAAATTTTAGACGGCATTCATTATGTATTGTTGATAATAAAATATCGTTCTGTTAACCGAAATTGTTTATCGTGTAGCAGTAAGAAAGCCCCACAGGGTAGCTCCCCCGGTGACGCAATCCCGGGCTCGATTCTCTGTCGGGGCAGATTATAGTGTGAGTTTTCCTTGCAATGTCCCAGTATCTGTTGCTGTGTGACGAGAAAATTCACTTCTCAGGTTGAGAAGACGAGAATACGCCGTAGGGATGTTTATGTCCTAAACCCATGGTCCTTAACCCATGGCCACCCCTTAACCCACCTTAACCCATGGCCACCCCTTAACCCATCGCCGCAAGGCTAGACACCGCTTATTAGCCTTGGTCCCGTAAGAGCTGTTGAGATAGTACAGACAAACAGTGGTAAGAAAGCGGAAAGTGCCTGTGGAACAGAGAACTCTCACAGGTTTGATTTCGTTTTTCACCTGGCACATACAATCCCCGGTAAGGGAAAGTGACTCTTTACGATTCCTTCAAAATCACACTCTCACACATTGTCTTTTTTATTAATTTAAACTTCAATTTTTAGGCAATAAACAACCATATGTGCACAATTCTCATATTTTTGAAAAAAGATTCATACAATAACTGCGATCACAATGCATCTGCGTTTTTGATATGATCGTAAACACACTATTTCTAGGCACTTTAATATTTTTCAGCAAGACTTACATTGAAGTCCTTCCTCAGCGTTACATTAAGATAAGAAATTCTTCTATAACCTTCGAATATTCCTAGATATGAAAATTCAAATACAATGCAACTGTCTTTGAAACACACCAACTCTCTTAGTTCGAGTTCATCATCTTTATATTATGGATGGAGCAGAGTGGAAGGCTTCCAAGAAGTAAATGCAGAAATGTGTCCCTCCCGAGACGGTCCTTTCACTCCCCCTTCTATTCGCAACATTCAATTCAAATTTCATTCAAGAATGAATTATACAACGTGTTTGCGTCCTATGTTGACAAACGCCAGTCTTGGGAAACCTTTTTTTGTAGAAGCAAATTTCTCTTACACACGTATTTTCACTCATATTCCAATAGAATATTCCTGCAATATGTAAACTGCTTTCGATTCCATAAATGTAAATATTCATCATGTGTGATAAATAGAAATGAAGATAAAAATTGAAAGTAAATTCGAATTTCAATCTTCATTTCTATTATCACGCATTCATTCAATTGAAATCAAATTGCAATTTCAAACTTCACACATTTTTTTCAGTACACTTTTTTTTATTTTAAACGAGATATTTAAGTCAGAATTCATCGAAAACATTTGTGAATAAAAGTTGGACTTTCCGAAGTTTATCCTTCTAGAAATAGGACGATTAAAGATGATCATCGCATGTGTAGCACAAGCAATGCTTTTTGTTAGTATGCAAATGGTCCACAGTTCAGAAAATCAACAGTTAATTATATTTAAATAATAATTTTGCAAGCTTGGAAATAAAATTAATTATTATTTCATTCTGAAAAATATAACATATACGTTTAGGAGAAGGTTGTTGGCAATTTTCTTTCATTTAAGCATAGATATGAAAGAACTCGGGCTACCCACATATTGTTACTTGCATTTGTTTTTTCATTTGTTTGACTGTACACTGCAACGAATGAGCAATTACATTAAAATGAGGATCGTCGAAAGTAATATTACTGATCTTCTTCCTCCTTTCACGGTTTAGGCCAGAAAGCCTGTTCCGGATTTTCTCCATCGTAACCTTGGAGAACCAGGATTTCTTTTTCTAGCTGGTCGATAACGGTAGTCCACTTTTGTGAGCCTATCATCTTCCATATTTTTTAGATGTTGTGTCCACGCTGAACGTTTATTATTTATTTGACTTTAAATGTTACCGATGTATTGATAATACTTCTGGTTTGAAAACTTTTTGTAGTGAAAGTTGCCAAATATATTTTATGGATATTTACATTCAAGATTTGTAGAATATTACATGTGATTTTCTGTGAATTGAATTACTGTTCATAAAATGAAAGATAGTTTCTCTACGACTGCTCCAGAATGTATACATTTCTGCACGTTAACGGATGCAGTAATGATGCCGATTCCACAAGCCGTGCGAGAATATTATTCTCACACGGCTGTCGACCAATCACATTCGTCTTAGTTCATTACACCACGACAGAGGGTTCTCGCAGTCGCCTACAGAGGCGCTGCGTGTTCTGCCGCGGCTGGTCGCAACTGTCGTTAGACAGGTGAGCCACGAAACAGTATGCGAGTTGGTGTTGAGGTTAAGGCGCCCAATGGATATTTTTAAAATATCAATTTTAAAGTCGTAGAGAAAGTATAGTCTTCTACTCGCGTAGAATGGCCATTATTCTACGCTCGTTGAAGAATATACTATTCAAGGATATTGCAATTAAGTCAAAAGGAGAATATTTTATTGTCACATCGTGATTCAATTTTTTTCAATACCGTCGTCTCCGCCCTCACATATACAAATAATAAAGAATACCAATTCACAGATTAATATTATGGAATACTCATCTGTAAGTATTAATAGCGTGCTCATCTATTATCAAATTGGATTGTCCCTACTCAGTATTTGAGTAACTGGGAGTGTGTGTGAGTCCGTGCGTGCGGTTCCCTCACTCGGGGTTAGACCACTTCCCCAGCACGTCTTATGAAGTGTCATGCGACGCGTCTCGGTCTCTAGGTGGGACACTGATAATTTCTTTTTTTTTCTATTTCAGCATTATAAACGACCTTTTCTGTTGCAAGAAATCGTTCATACTGAGGCGTTTTATGGCACAAATAATGATATATTAGATTTTACGGCACGAATGCTTGCGTCATCACACATTCGGCCAATCGCAGCGGGAGAATTAGGGGGAAGTAGAGGTAAAGAGAACAGCCGACCACAGTTTTCTCGAAGAGATGTCAAATACCTGAGATATCGTAGGAAAGTTGTTCGCAAAATTACGTTTCATTCCCTTATAAATTTATAATGCTGTCATTAAAAAATTAGTGTGTGCAACTCGTTTATAATGTTGATTTATTGCATTCGTACAAATTTGAAAACTCGCTCCTAACGTCACTCGTTTTCAAAACATGTACTCATGCAATAAAGCTTAACATTATAAACTAATTGCATAAACTACTATTCGGATCAAGCCAAAAGATTCTAATAAATTTCCAAAAATGTGTTTTAGCGCTGCCATCTTGGTGAGTGCGCCGGGAATTAAACCAACGCCACCCAAATAGTTCTATGCAGGGGGCGTTGGATGTGGTAAGTGAATCGCCGCGCGACACATTTCATTTCATTTGCATCCGTATTAACGTTTTTCAAAACAGCAAAAACCTACGAACAGTTTTGCCTTGGAACTTATTGAACTTGAAGACCTTGAAATAAATACGGAGAAAACCAAACTATGAATGTTACAGAGGAACATTTACATCTTTATGTTTTACTTCTCACATTACCATGCAAGTACCTATTTCCAAATAAACGTGGCTAACAACTTATTCTTAATAAACACCTTATTCACATGAACATGCAGAACAGTCGCCTTTAATATTTGTACAGTGCTAATTCATCTACAAAACGATAAACAGAGCCACTGCAGACGAAGAAGTAAATACAATTAGACTGACTTTGTGGAGTTTTAATCTCGTTAAAAATGATGGAATAAAATATGGAGGTGTTAAAGAAATCTGGGGAAGAATAAAATATAGTTGTAGAAGATTTTGCGTCAGAATTATCGGAATTAATTGAGAATTATCTTGTTAGAAAATAAGGCTGAAGATCACCTTGCGGATGATTTTTAATGTTAATTTTTGTGCATATTAGCAAAAAAAGTAAAAAAAATGTTTCTGTACTAAATTCTAACTATTCATACCTGCAAGTATTTTTTACGGCGTTTGTAACTTTTAAATTGCAACACTGTCACGTTCATATCACCTATGGAAGTAACATACAAGGAGGAACATAGCGGAACAAAACATTATTAGTTACTACGATTCATTTGTATGTCCAATGCTACAGACTGCAAGAACTTGTTTGAACAAAGCTATGCCTGACATAAATTTTTCCATGAAAAACTTCTCATGAAACTCATGAAAATACTTTTAAAACCATTTACAGCGTTGGCAACGCCACATTCATCTAGTTATTAATATCGTAATAATATACAAATTTGCATTACGGTACTAACGCAAGCTTGTGTGAAATTATCCTTGATGAGTCTGTTTAATGTACTGCGAAAAATGCAACATATAAGCAATATTCACTGACATAAAACGCGCTCTTCGATGGTTGCAATTTTTCCAGCGAACATGAGGAGTTGCAATTCCAGTCAACATCGTCCATTGAGGGTGCGTTTTCTGCCGTTGTAACCATCCATAATGCAAAGGGAAAAGTCCATCATTGTGTATTTTCCAGCAGAGCACCCATGAAGCACTTAGGGTCTGTATCATAATTCCAGAACGAAAGAGAACTTTAAAACTGACCAGATATGGTACATTGTTGCATCATAGTTATTACCATGAAGCAACATTTAAAGACATACTTTTACAGAAAATATTACATAAACTTTTTGATTTCATGGTTTGAAATATCCATCGCAAGTTACACTCACCCTTCTATTGTTCACGAAATATTCGTACTTTCAAACCACAATTTCTGTCATGTGCCTGATCACGTCCGGGACGAAATAACAAGTAAACTTGGAAGCAGGCTTTGCTCATTCACCATTCATAATCTCCCACTTTGCCTTATGGTGAAGGATTAACACAATAGAAGGAAATTCGTACACTACGTTAGATCATAAACTAACCTTGCATCAAGAAGTTGCTAAGTATTATCTCCTTGCGCCGCCACGGCCGCAGTGACCCCATCAAATCTGTTTACCCCACAACCGGGTCATCATCCCTGTCCAAGTCATCACTTCCATCGTCATCCCGACACATTCTAAGTGAGGAGGCCGAAGCCAACCTCATAAAACTGCCCCAATCGTGTTAAAGCAAATACCGTCGGTGGCATCCCTTTCGTCATCCATCCCTTTTGCTTAGGACTCCTCAATGGACTTCCTCAGGGCTCCCCATTGTCACCTATATTATTTAATATTTACACTGCTGATATCCCTACATCCAACACAATCAATATAGCACAATTTGCAGATGATACAGCATTGTATTGTTCTAGCACATCACTTGATATATTAAAAAACACAATACAACAATATCTAAACCAAATCAGTGCTTGGTCAAACAAATGGAAAATTAAATTAAATCCATCCAAATCAACAGCAAAAATCTTTTCATTAAAAACCATTTCAACACCACCACCTCTCACACTGAACAATAACATTATTCCTTGGACTCCACAAAACAAAACAGTGAGATATCTAGGACTACATTTAGATACTAGACTTAACTGGAAAGAACATATAAACATTAAAACACAACAAACAAAAGTCAAACTAATCCAATTAAAACCATTAATAAACAACCACAGTAAAATAACAATAGAAAATGCTAAGCTCATATATACAACAGTAATAAGACCCCTAATGCTCTATGCCTGTCCTGTCTGGATTAATGCAGCAAAAACTAATATCCATAAATTACAGGTCATACAGAATAAATTCCTGCGAACAATAACCAATGCACCCTGGTTCATCACAAACAAACAACTTCATAAAGAAATTCAAATAAAGCCTATCATACATCACATCACCAAGTTATCCCATAATTTTTATAACAATTTACCATCAATTACACAACTATCCCAATATAACCTAGGCAAAGCAGCCAGAAACGCAACCAGAATAAAAAATAGATTTCCCAACCATGTTTTTTATATACAATTTGCCAATTTGGATGATTCCTTGTGAGGTGCTCAGTGGGTTTCCTCTCCCTAATAATTAGTTTGTAAAGAAGTAATAGTTTAGTTTTTTAATGTAGATAATAAGCATCAAAAACATGTGAGAAAGTTTGTATTGCTAAACTGAGCCATGTATAATCTTCAAAATAATAAAAATTATTAAAAAAAATAAAAAATGACTCCTCAACAATTTCAATAATGTCACTTGGCCTCGAATCGCCTCCACTGCCAGTTTCCACACAGCCACCGCCACAGCCACCAACGGCAACTCCAAATGAACAAAGCTACGGACTCCAACTGAAGCGCGTTGGCAGCTCCAACTGAACCATTGCAATTGGCAAAGCCGTCATCTCCAAATCCTCGACAACCCTGCTGCCGCCGTCGCCACTGTCCCCTTCCACATCCCCTCAAAGCCGCCGCCGCCGCAGCCTAAACCATTACCACGTCCAAGCCATCACCACCACCACCACAACAACACTTCTGTTACCGCCAAGCCATCACATTCTCGCCCCTACTTCACCTAACGCTACCATCCCTGCCACCGCCTCTGCAACAATGCTCATGTAGTTACATCTCGCCGCCTTCGCCAAAAAAAAACACATTCACCGCAGGAATCCCATCATATTCCCTCAACCATTCTTGAGGCTTAGGGCGTCAACTGATGTACTGCTGTACCTCTGACTGGGAGGTCCTAGTTTCGAGTTCCGACAGTGGCAGGATTTTCAACATTATCTGGATGGCTAGGTCGATTTTAGGCGCTGTCTGGAGGAGACTTCTAGTGTCCAGCTGCTCTAATCGGTAGTTTTTCGTGGTTTCTTCTATCAACACCAGGCGAATGCCGGGGCTGAACCATAACAAACGGGCTACAGACCGTGCACATTCTTACCTTCATCTTCCTTGTCCTACCTTCACCCCTTACTTACACACCCTTACACTAGCTTGCACTAAACAACCACACATGCCGGGAGACCGAATGGGGCGGTGTCCCGCTGGTGGAAGACACCTTGTTGGGGAAAACCAAGATAGACGACTGTAGGTCGGCGCCGGATCTCACTATCCGCAAAAACATCATCGCCACCTCCAGAGGCAAACAATTCACTACGCTTAAAGGACTTAGGAGTTGTGAAGGTCGGATCCACTATGCAATCCATCAAAAGCGACGCCAGTGGGAGATCACCGCCACCTCCCAATGAAAAATATCGGTTTCAAATTCCAGGAGCCTTGACATCAGTAAAAATGATTGGGGAATATCGATTTTGAAGAAAATCGGCAGAACAATTAAGGCGCTAGCGTTGACCACAGACGGACAGACAGACAGACGGATGGATGTTTCGCCGTCAGTTGATTTTACAGTATCAAGAAACAACAAAACATGGATTTTGACTACACCACGAGGTAGAGGTTTTTTCCCCCTAAATTTAGCAACAGTTTTTATCCACTTGTTCCTCACCAGACTCCAGCTATAAGAGTTTTTCTGGCGAAAATAAGCCCTTTTTCGGCGCACGATTACATAACTTTCTGGTCTTACGAAGTATTCATAAGGCGAGAAAGTAAAAACAAATATGTACTACACTTGCGGAACTAATGCCCTTAGTAGTTGACGCACCCGGAAACACTAACAAGCCAAGGACGGATGCAACCTATTATCTTGGAGGGGGCCATCATAGAGTTTTTTAAATAAATATTTGTTAATTTATTGTATATTGTTTTTGTAGTGTATATACGATATTACAGAATATATTATTTTTTCAATAATTATATAATTCTAACATAAACAAATATTTAAATCAATTTTTCCAAATAAAAGAAGGTAACAACCGAAAACTCTATACCTTTTCGGAAGGGAACCATAGCCCCCCTGAATCCGCTACTGCAACAAGCCACCAACCATCGAACCTTCTACCATTCTAGCGTCCAAGGCTACCGCCAAAGCCGCCTCCGTCCCAACCGGCTGAGCCGCCGCCGCCGCCGCCGCCGCCGCTCCCCCCTCCTCCCCCGTCCACCCCCGCCCCCGGCGCGCTGTGACGTACTGCGGCGCTTATCGCGCGGTATCGGCGCCGCCGCCGCCGCCGCCCCCGCCGCCGCCCTGGCCGCAGCCCCCGCCGCCGCCCCCGCCCTGGCCGCAGCCCCCGCCGCCGCCCTGGCCGCAGCCCCAGCCGCCGTCCCCGCCGCCCCCCGCCGCCCCCCGCCCCCGCCGCCGCCGCCGCCCCCCGCCGTCGCCCCCGCCGCCGCCCCCGTCGCCGCCGCCCCCGCCGCCGCCCCCGCCGCCGCCCCCGCCGCCGCCCCCGCCGCCGCCCCCGCCGCCGCCCCCGCCGCCGCCCCCGCCGCCGCCCCCGCCGCCGCCCCCGCCGCCGCCCCCGCCGCCGCCCCCGCCGCCGCCCCCGCCGCCGCCCCCGCCGCCGCCCCCGCCGCCGCCCCCGCCGCCGCCCCCGCCGCCGCCCCCGCCGCCGCCCCCGCCGCCGCCACCCCGTTGCCGCCCCCGCCCCCCCGTTGCCGCCCCCGCCCCCGCCGCCGTCCGCGCGTACGTTACCGCCCGAAACGCCGCGTGAGCACGCGCCGCCGCGGTGAAAACTGCGCTTCTTCACGATACAACTTTCCTTCGGCTCCTCGCAAGGCAGCGCAAGGAGATCCCCCCACTCGCCTCCGCGCTCAAGCAGCTTTACGACCGACCTTGTCTCCCATCTACGCGAGACACGGAGAGCGCGCTTTTAACGTACGACATGCTGTTTTCGAGTTTCCGGTGGCGTGAGTTTCACTTTTATGCTGGCGTTTGATGAAGAGATCGGCTGTTTAGAAGAGGAAATTAATTATTCACGAGTAAAAAAATCACTACGCAGTCTTCTATGAAGCTATTCATACGGTTAGCTTCAATGATTGTGTAAAACATTAACATGATGTAAAATAACATAACATACCAAAGTTACTAGTTGTTAAACTTATCGGTTGACGTTTTGTAACTGCTGAGGCAATTTGTTAGATGAATAAACTCATATTCTGATGTTCGTAAAACATGTTATACATTTTTTACCAAAGTAACAAGCGAGTATTATTAATTTAAGAATATATGTTCATGAATTTCATAATTACGGACAGGCCAGGTGTACAACAAAGAAAATTAAGTTAAACAAAGAGATTATTAATCTTAGATATAAAGCAATATATTTTATCTCGAATTAGAGACGTGCATATTCAAATTTACAGTGTCTTATTACAAAACAATATTCCATTAAACTCACTTTTAAAATATAAACTAAAAATGAATTCATCACTTTCTTACGCTCAGACAGTCGCACTACCCTATTACATTTGTGCTTAAGGACCATCTGGGAGACCAAACATCCATCGTCCCCCTTTTCACATGTACAATCGATTTTACAGGCATCGCAGCACATAAAATGACAGCGTGCCCTGACCTGAGGTGCAGCGGGTGTGTGTGGCGCCCGGGAACCTCCATTCTGCTTAATGAATCGCGACCGCCACAGCGCTCCATTCGAGCCACGACGCCTGTCACTCCGTCGCGGCAACTACCCCGGCGGCACGGTTGCAGACGGCGCTGTTGCGGGGGTGGCGTTGGTCTTGTTGATGACGTTAGTGGTGGTATTGGTGTCAGCAGAGTTGGTGGTAGTGGTGGTAGGAGATGACGGCGGTGATGTGAGGGAGAGACAGATCTGTGTCGGTGTGGATGGCATTGGAGGGGGCGATGGGAGTGGTGACGGCAGAGGGGCCTGTGACAGTGGTGGAGGCGGGGGCGGTGACGGTGGTGGGGACTGTGGGGGTTGTGGTTGTGGTGGTGGTAGTGATAGCGGAGGAGGGGGAAGGGGAGGAGCAGGCGGAGGAGGAGGAGGAGGCGAAGGTGGAGGCAGAGGCAGAGGGGGTGTCGCTGTCGGAGGAGGTGGCGGATGCAGAGGCAATAGTGACGGCGGAGGCTGAGGCGCTGGCGGAGACAGTGGCAGAGGCGGTGACTGAGGCTGTAGTGATGGTGGTAGCGTTGTAGCGATGTCTGTGGTCGAGGCAGTGAGTGTGGCGGTAGCGATAGTGATAGCAATGTAGCAGAGACTGTGGTGGAGGTAGTGGCGGAGGCTCTGACTGTGGTTGTAATGATGGTGGTAGCGTTGTAACGGTGGCTGTAGTGGTGGTGGTAGAGGCGGTGGCTGTGGCGGTAGGGATCGTGACAGTGTTGTAGTGGTGACTGTGTTGGAGGCGGTGGCGCTGGTGGAGGCGTTGACTAAGGCGGTAGTGATGGTGGTAGCGTTGTAGCGATATCTGTGGTCGAGGCGGTGAGTGTGGCGGTAGTGATAGTGATAGCAATGTAGCAGTGACTGTGGTGGTGGCGGAGGCGGTGGCTGTCGCGGTAGCGATCGTGACAGTGTTGTAGTGGCGACTGTGTTGGAGGCGGTGGCGCTGGTGGAGGCGTTGACTAAGGCGGTAGTGATGGTGGTAGCGTTGTAGCGATATCTGTGGTCGAGGCGGTGAGTGTGGCGGTAGTGATAGTGATAGCAATGTAGCAGTGACTGTGATGGTGGCGGAGGCGGTGGCTGTGGCGGTAGCGATCGTGACAGTGTTGTAGTGGTGACTGTGTTGGAGGCGGTGGCGCTGGTGGAGGCGTTGACTAAGGCGGTAGTGATGGTGGTAGCGTTGTAGCGATATCTGTGGTCGAGGCGGTGAGTGTGGCGGTAGTGATAGTGATAGCAATGTAGCAGTGACTGTGATGGTGGCGGAGGCGGTGGCTGTGGCGGTAGCGATCGTGACAGTGTTGTAGTGGTGACTGTGTTGGAGGCGGTGGCGCTGGTGGAGGCGTTGACTAAGGCGGTAGTGATGGTGGTAGCGTTGTAGCGATATCTGTGGTCGAGGCGGTGAGTGTGGCGGTAGTGATAGTGATAGCAATGTAGCAGTGACTGTGATGGTGGCGGAGGCGGTGGCTGTGGCGGTAGCGATCGTGACAGTGTTGTAGTGGTGACTGTGTTGGAGGCGGTGGCGCTGGTGGAGGCGTTGACTAAGGCGGTAGTGATGGTGGTAGCGTTGTAGCGATATCTGTGGTCGAGGCGGTGAGTGTGGCGGTAGTGATAGTGATAGCAATGTAGCAGTGACTGTGATGGTGGCGGAGGCGGTGGCTGTGGCGGTAGCGATCGTGACAGTGTTGTAGTGGTGACTGTGTTGGAGGCGGTGGAGCTGGTGGAGGCGTTGACTAAGGCGGTAGTGATGGTGGTAGCGTTGTAGCGATATCTGTGGTCAAGGCGGTGAGTGTGGCGGTAGTGATAGTGATAGCAATGTAGCAGTGACTCTGATGGTGGCGGAGGCGGTGGCTGTGGCGGTAGCGATCGTGACAGTGTTGTAGTGGTGACTGTGTTGGAGGCGGTGGCGCTGGTGGAGGCGTTGACTAAGGCGGTAGTGATGGTGGTAGCGTTGTAGCGATATCTGTGGTCGAGGCGGTGAGTGTGGCGGTAGTGATAGTGATAGCAATGTAGCAGTGACTGTGATGGTGGCGGAGGCGGTGGCTGTGGCGGTAGCGATCGTGACAGTGTTGTAGTGGTGACTGTGTTGGAGGCGGTGGCGCTGGTGGAGGCGTTGACTAAGGCGGTAGTGATGGTGGTAGCGTTGTAGCGATATCTGTGGTCGAGGCGGTGAGTGTGGCGGTAGTGATAGTGATAGCAATGTAGCAGTGACTGTGATGGTGGCGGAGGCGGTGGCTGTGGCGGTAGCGATCGTGACAGTGTTGTAGTGGTGACTGTGTTGGAGGCGGTGGCGCTGGTGGAGGCGTTGACTAAGGCGGTAGTGATGGTGGTAGCGTTGTAGCGATATCTGTGGTCGAGGCGGTGAGTGTGGCGGTAGTGATAGTGATAGCAATGTAGCAGTGACTGTGATGGTGGCGGAGGCGGTGGCTGTGGCGGTAGCGATCGTGACAGTGTTGTAGTGGTGACTGTGTTGGAGGCGGTGGAGCTGGTGGAGGCGTTGACTAAGGCGGTAGTGATGGTGGTAGCGTTGTAGCGATATCTGTGGTCGAGGCGGTGAGTGTGGCGGTAGTGATAGTGATAGCAATGTAGCAGTGACTGTGATGGTGGCGGAGGCGGTGGCTGTGGCGGTAGCGATCGTGACAGTGTTGTAGTGGTGACTGTGTTGGAGGCGGTGGCGCTGGTGGAGGCGTTGACTAAGGCGGTAGTGATGGTGGTAGCGTTTGTAGCGATATCTGTGGTCGAGGCGGTGAGTGTGGCGGTAGTGATAGTGATAGCAATGTAGCAGTGACTGTGATGGTGGCGGAGGCGGTGGCTGTGGCGGTAGCGATCGTGACAGTGTTGTAGTGGTGACTGTGTTGGAGGCGGTGGCGCTGGTGGAGGCGTTGACTAAGGCGGTAGTGATGGTGGTAGCGTTGTAGCGATATCTGTGGTCGAGGCGGTGAGTGTGGCGGTAGTGATAGTGATAGCAATGTAGCAGTGACTGTGGTGGTGGCGGAGGCGGTGGCTGTCGCGGTAGCGATCGTGACAGTGTTGTAGTGGCGACTGTGTTGGAGGCGGTGGCGCTGGTGGAGGCGTTGACTAAGGCGGTAGTGATGGTGGTAGCGTTGTAGCGATATCTGTGGTCGAGGCGGTGAGTGTGGCGGTAGTGATAGTGATAGCAATGTAGCAGTGACTGTGGTGGTGGCGGAGGCGGTGGCTGTCGCGGTAGCGATCGTGACAGTGTTGTAGTGGCGACTGTGTTGGAGGCGGTGGCGCTGGTGGAGGCGTTGACTAAGGCGGTAGTGATGGTGGTAGCGTTGTAGCGATATCTGTGGTCGAGGCGGTGAGTGTGGCGGTAGTGATAGTGATAGCAATGTAGCAGTGACTGTGGTGGAGGTGGTGGCGGAGGCTCTGACTATGGCGGTAGTGATAGTGATAGCAATGTAGCTGTGACTGTGATGGTGGCGGAGGCGGTGGCTGTGGCGGTAGCGATCGTGACAGTGTTGTAGTGGTGACTGTGTTGGAGGCGGTGGCGCTGGTGGAGGCCTTGACTACGGCGGTAGTGATGGTGGTAGCGATGTAGCGGTGGCTGTGGTGGAGGCGATGGGTGTCATGGAGGAAGTGGTGACGGCGGCGGCGGTTGCACTACCTTTGAATACAGTCCATCCCGATGATTACTGCGCCCCGATACGTGGTGGAGTGTGTGCTTTGGACGGTTTTAAACGAGGTTCGTAAATGGGAGAACATGACAGACGCGATACACGGGAAAATATTGATGGGCTACAGCCAGAAACGTGGAACGATATTCTGCCTGAGGTTCATCGTTAACGTGTCGCGTCAGTCTTGGTACTCCACGTGTTGAAATGGTGTTTCCGATAGATAGAGGAAGCAGTCTGTACATTGTCAACTTTCCAATATGACGAATACTGATTTTTATGAAGTTTCAAGCTGAAAAGGGCGGTCTTGAGAAAATGAAATTTTAGCATGAAATTAAGAATGAAATACTCACTCACTATTACGAATACTTATTTATTGGACTAGCGTAGAGTCGGGTTTTAAGTATCGTCACTGCATTAATTCGCGTATTGTTCACGTCAAATTACACTCACTACATCTGTGATTAGTTACTGTACAAGACTTTTAGCTTCATAATACAATTCTCTTGTGCGAATTTCTGAACATTACGGTAAACTAATAAAGTTTTCATAATGCTCTTTTGGATGACAAAAAATAATAATAAAAATAAATGTATATCTAATAAAAACATTACTTTGTTTTACTGAAGGTTACGCGCTTTTGATGAATATTTTAAAATTTCTGGAATATTTATTTAGATTATTCATTTATTATTGTCACTTCATCTCTGAGTTGTTCCTGTTATAAAGTTACGTGGAAGATTAATGAAAAAGTGAAATACCCGAAGTGCTAACCGGAATATGACACACACAAATCGTTCATCGACTTTCATACAAAAACACGTTTTCTCACAAAAGATTGATTCGTCTGCCTAGAAGCAATTTCTTGAAATTATCTGGACATTGCTAGACAAAATTATACCACCGTCTGGAGGAGAATTCTAGCGGTTGGCTGCTCTGATTGGTAAATTTTCGTTTTTTTCAATCAGTTCCAGACCAATACCGGAATAGTTCCTCAACAAACGGGCCACAGACCTTATCGCGCGCGATCATTTCTTCTTTAATACTACATTTTCGTCTCCCCTTACATACAAGCACACACTTGCATTACATTTGCATTACACTTGCATTACATTTCCACAAACGTCGGGCGAGTACTCGGGAGTCTAGGCCTCGCTCGGTTGGGACGGTGGCTCGCTCGAGTAGATACCCGGAGGTGGAACACCACCACTTCCGAGATATAAGCACTACGCTTATGGAACTAATGACCATAGTTGAAACGCCCAAACACAGAAAATAATGAATCAGTCATTTCCTATTTTTCGCCGCAATCTGGCACGTACCTATATTGTCATACCATTGACTAGTTTTTTTCTTTGCATTAAAAGAGCCTAGTAGAATGTTTTATGAAAAGGTCTGGCATGGCGATTGTTAAGCAAACTTTTTATGGAGTAGACATACATTCGTCGGTCTAAATCTGACCGCACCAAACGAGGATGGGGATCACGTTTCAAATAGTAGGGCTGAATGACATTTCAAATTCTCTCCGGCCCGTTCCTCGAACCATTTCGTCAGTGAAACTACTGGAAGCAAACACTCGAAATCCTTGGCGTCGATCTCGCGAACACAACTTCAAAGAGCGGCGCGGCGGAGCTCTCGACAATTAGCCGAAGGGCCGCAGTGCTGTAGGACTGGAGGGCGGGCGACTGGGTGAAGTGAGAGTGGGCGGGCGGACGGAGAGGAGGAGGGCGAGCACAAGTGAAGGAGGACCGGACGGAGGGAGGGATGGAGGGAGGGCGTGCCAGAGAGAGAAAGAGCGGGTCGGAGGGAGAGAGGGTGAGTCGGAGGGAGTGAGAGTCGCAAAGAGGGATGGCGGGTCAGAGAGAAAGTGTGAGCCGGAGGGAAGGGAGGGAAGAAGGGAGGATGGGAAGGACGGCGAGAGGATGAGTGGGACGGAGAGGGGGTGGGCGACCAGAAGAGAGGGTGGGCGGGACGGAGAGAGGGTGGGCGGCCAGAGAGAGGGTGGGCAAGACGAAGAGAGGGTGGGCGGCCAGGGAGAGGGTGGGTGAGCCAGAGAGAGGGTGGGGTTCGGAGAGGGGGTGGGCAAGCAGAAGATAGGGTGGGCGGGCCGGAGAGAGGGTGGGCAAGACGAAGAGAGGGTGGGCGGCCAGAGAGAGGGGGGCAGAGAGAGGGTGGGGTTAGGAGAGAGGGTGGGCGGGCCGGAGACAGGGTCGGCGTGGCGGAGAGAGTGGGCGGGCCGGAGAGAGGGTGGGCGGGCCGAAGAGAGGGCGGTCGGGGCGGAGGAAGGGTAGACGGGGCGGAGAAAGGATGGGCGGGCGGGTCCAAGGGAGAGGGCGGGCATTCCCGGGAGAGGGCGGGCGGGCGGGCGGGCGGGCGGGCGGGCGGGCGGGCGGGCGGGCGGGCGGGCGGGCGGGCGAGCGAGCGAGCGAGCGAGCGGGCGAGCGGGCGGGCGGGCGGGCGAGCGGGCGGGCGAACAAGCGAGCGAACAAGCGGGCGGGCGGGCGGGCGGGCGGGCGGGCAGCGGAACGGAAAGAAGGTCGAGGGAGGTCGAAGAGGCGGCGCGTGGGCGGGCGCACGAGTGGCCGGCGTTGGGCCGACGCGCTCGGACCTTTGCTCGGTTGAGAGCTCTGGCTGGAGAGCGCGCGCCGAGCTCTCGGGAGGAGAGGCTTCTGATCCTCCAACGCAGGCGGCCACTCGCGTCCTTTGCCCTCCGCCCGCCCCTCCCTTATGGCCTCCGCCCTCGCAAATGGCAATGGCAGCCGACAGCGCCCTGGAACGCCGACTTCGAAAGCATCACTTCGGCGGAATGCGCTCTTCATGAGTAGAAGTCTTCGTATAATTTTGTTTTCTATAGTTGGCCTCGCGGCTAGCTCTAGGTCAGCCAGCTTTGCTTTCCACTACGCGGCCCCGGGTCCGATTCCCAGTGGAGGAAAGATTATAGTGTTCGTTTTCCTTGCAATGTGCCAGTACATGTTGCTGTGTGACAACGAGGAAATTCACTTCTCAGGTTGAGAAGACCGGAATACGGCGTGGGGATGTCCACGTTCTAACCACACGTGCCCCTTTAATCCATGGCCGCGAGGCAGGGACGTCGCCGGTTGGCCTGAGCCCGTTCACGCGCTGTCGCGCCAAGTACGTACATACATACATACAATATAGTTGGTTGGCAGACCTGAATAAGAGAAGGCGGTGCGGAAGTTATCATCGAGCAAGTCTCATTTGACTCACCTGCCTAGCGAAGGTTAAAAACGCTTATTTTATAATTTGTACAACAATTCTTTAAAGAATTGAACGGTGGAGTCGAATAATTGGGTGGAGATAGATGTACAACAGCATAAGCTAGACCAGCCAGCGCAGCTCGCTAAAGCAAACGCACACTGACGCTCGATTACAAGGTTAGTAGACGAGTGTGCAACCGTGGGCGACAGTGCATGTGAATTGGTTGTCTGTTCATATTCCTTGAATCCATTTGCGTTTCCCGCACTAACTCGCATAAAAGTTCATTTAACAATTGTAATCACAGAAACGTAGTATCTAAATTTAAAAAAATACAAAAATTAATGAGACTGAAATGTCGCAGGGAAACCTACATCGCGATTATGTCATTTCCAATGTAAACTCTTCGCGCGGAATTCGAAGAGGAGCAGGTTGCGCAAGGACCCTCCATGCTGTTATGGAAGAAACAGGCACCGATACACCCTCTGAATTAGTGGAATTTTAATGGTGCATTCTAGGTGAACTATTTACGAGTTATGACACTCATCGTCATAAAAAAAGCTGCACCCCGAAGGACCCTACTGATCCGCTGCAAACTCGGTAGGTAATTTGCACATCATTCGCTATGCAATGATTTCGTTTTCAAGGTCGGCCTTGACCGCGCCAGCCATTGCGACATCGGGTAGCGCCGCCAGAGCTTCACCTGCACGTACACTGTGCCTAGGGGAATGTAGTTCATTTCAATTTAGGGAAAGTTTAGAGCAAGTCTTTTGAAAAATAAACTAAAAAAATAGAAAGCAGACTCACCAAAAAGACTTAGTTGAAACGAAAAGGAAATACAAATATAATAATGTCCATTACACATATAATTTTGGGGAGTAAAGAAATTACATTGGATTATTACATTGGAAATTACATTACATTTTGGGGAGTAAAGAAGTACATTACTGAAAGTTATACATTTTACAAATAAATCTACTATGACCAACTCGCATACCAAATTGTTTACATTGCTCCACAGAACTTTCTAACGAATTAAATTTTCAGTACAAATCAACGTTTATGTACTGGATATGGACGGAAGTAAATAACATTGAGTTCAACAATAATTCCATTTTTTCTTAGGGGGCGGGTATTAATGAAATGTCATTTTTTTCTCTTTAGAAGAACGCCTTTTAGTGTAGGCATTAATTTCGTGTTACGACAAAAGAAAATGACCCATTCTTATATGACATTTGTTTTGCATTTTATGTCAATTTAGATTACTACGTACTTTTTTTACATTTTCAAAGCATTTTCACTCATTGCAAGGATTTTAATATCATTTTAACAGTACTTACTTGAAATAACATTTACGAGATGCAACAAACGTTCTCCACATCATTCCTGAGTGCCTTGCGACTTCCTCACTCAGAAATTGTAATGCCAGCCTCCGGTCCACCATGACACTAACCGTTGTATGTAATCTAAGCTTCCTGGGTCCTGTGACGTCCATTAGCGTCATTGTCGGGTCGGCCGATTTCGCGATAACTAAAGACAGATTTCCTGGAAAATAACAGTCCAAACCATAGGTTTGCATGCTGAGTTCACTGATTCAAACGAAGCAGCTGCGATTACATCAGTAACGTACTATCCAATCGCTTGAGTTGTTTATCTGAATTGGTATTGATACATTTTTTGTCATTTTTCTTTGATTTTAGGGTATTTTTAAAACAATTTAAAAGCATTTTATTGATCATGTTTGGCGATGTTTTACGTCAATTCTTCACCTAGTTATTATCATCATCATAATGCAAAGAAAACCAGCATTCCTAATTTTTACAGTTCCAAAAACATAAACCCTAGCAGGCAAAGATAAAAGATTTGCTCATGATTTATTTGTCTTATTCTTGCTTTTAAGACAAAACATGGACTAAAAATTAGAAACAACAATACCAAGAATGTATACCAATAAAGTAGAATGGGGAAGATCCGGTGAAAGAAAACCTAAACACCATTCCAATGCCATAAATCAACCGAATGTCAATGGCTGTCGCCTCGGGGATTTTCGGCGCAGCGCTCCTCCCTCAAACCGAAATGTCAGCGGCCGCCGGCGCGAGGGAGGGGAAGTGTCCTGGGGACCGTCATCGGGGGGGAGAGGTGTGTGACGGGGCCGCGCCGCCGGAAACGGGTGGGAGGCGAGGAGGGTGGGTTGGTACAGGGGATGGGAGGGAATGTGGCGAGACGTGGAGGCGGGATGGGGCGGATGGTGGAGGTGGGATGGAGAGCGAGACGAGGCTTCTCGTGGACATAGGAGGCAGAGCGGTATGTGGATGTGGCGGCACGGCGCGTGGGTAGTGGTGCGAGGGAGGGGGCATGGGGTGGGCCGTTGTGGTGACATGAGGGGTGGGCGTGTGGGCGCGATGATCAAGAGAGCAGGGGAAGGGGCGGGGAAGGCTGATGGGACCGGGCGGGAGAGGGGCTTGGATGTGGGGAGGAGGGACTCCTAGTGGCGATCGAGAGAGGTCGAGAAGGTGGTCGG